>VZRN01006075.1:574989-664078 GCA_013397935.1 Dasyornis broadbenti
GCCTGCCCCCACAAGCGGGCTCGGCCTCCTGCCGCGGGGGTAGGGGGCGACCCGGCTGCTTCTGTCTCACCCGGATCTTGCGACTGATCTCGGTGCCGATCTCCATGGCCGCACCGAGCCGCCCGCGGCCCGTCCTGTGCCCCCGCGGCTCCGGCCCGGCTCCCACCGCCTCCCGCGCGGGTACCGAGCGCCGCACGGGCACCGCGCGCGGCCTCCNCCCGGCCCGGCCCACACCGCGGCGGGACCCCGCGGCAAAGGAAATGAAGGGTGTGTGGGAGATGGGGCCTGTTCCTGGTTACCCCAGTGGGTAACTGGGGTAACCGTCAATGCCGTAACAACAACTACACGGTTAATTTTTCTATTAATGCGCTTTCTCAAAAACTACACAGTTTGAAGATTTCAATAGTTATCTCTTAAAAATCAAATAAATTATGATACAGCCATACACAAAGTATCCAAGTAACTTTTAATGCCACACTATAGCTATATGAGCTTCCTGGTGCCCACCACAGCCACTTTATCACCTCCCTCTCAGCAGGGCAGGGGCTCATGTCGAGGACAAGGACAGGAAACATCACTCACTGATTACTGTCATAGACAAAACAGATTGGGATGAAAATTAGTTTAATTAATTAACAATCAAATCAGAGTAGGATAATGAGAAATAAACCCAAGTCTTAAAACACCTTCCCACACCCCTTCCTTCTTCCTGGGTTTAACTTTACTCCTGATTCTCCACCTGTCTTCCCCAACACAGGTGACCGGGAATGGGGGTTACACTCAATTCATCATCTCTTGTCTCTGACACTGCTTCCTTCTCTCCTGCTCCCAGTAGAAACAGTCTGACACAACGACTGTATACTCACCGCTCCAGTGTGAGTCCTTCTCATGGGCTGCATGTGGTTCCTCCCAAACTGCACTGCCATGGATCCCTTCCATGGAGTACAGTCAGTCCTTCAGGAACAGGCTGCTGCAGTGTGGGTCCCCCACATGATCACAAGTCCCGACAGCAAACCTGCTTGTCTCTTCACACGGCCACAAGTTCTGCCAGGAGCCTGTTCCAGCACCACCTTCCCACAGGTTCACAGCCTCCAGGCATCCATGTGCTCCAGTGTGGGGTCTTCCATGGGCTGCAGGTGGATCTCTGCTCCCCCATTAACCTCCATGGGCTGCAGGGGCACAGCTGCCTCACCATGGTTTTCACCACTGGCTGCAGGGAAATCTCAGCTGCCGTGCCTGGAGCACCTCCTCCCCCTCCTTCTGCACTGACCTTGGCTCCTGCAAAGCTGCTCCTCTCACATATTTTTATTCCTCTCTCTGGCTGAAATTTGTTTCTGCGCAATAACTTTTCTACCCTTCTTAAAAATGTCATCCCAGAGGCACTACCAGTGTTGCTGATGGGTTGGCCTTGGCCAGCAGAGGGTCCATCCTGGTATGGGCTGACATTTCCTCTATAAGACATGGAGGAAGCTTCCAGCAGCTTCTCACAGAGGTCACCCCTGTAGCCCCTCCACTACCACAACCGGCCACACACACTCAGTACAAACACCTACTGCTCTTACTGCTACGAGGGATCAGTTGCTGAGGGAGGAATAACTATGTGGAGAAAAGCCTACAAGGTAAGAATAATAAGTAAGCAAAACAGAAATAATATTTGAGGCAAACCATTTATCTTTTGCGCCAATGCCCCAGATTCACTTCAGCTGAAATAGTGAGTAGTAACATTATAGAAAACCTAGCCTACAGATAAAGGGTATTTTAGAAGTAATGCCACTAGTTAAAATAAACTCCAGGCATTGTAGTTAACAGCTGTATTAATCTCTTTCTGCATCACTGTTCCTAATATAAATCAAACATCATACAGAGATAGCTTAGACTAATTATTACTAATGATCTGAGCTGTTTGCCTGACTCCACTTATAATATATTGGTGTTACAGTGAGAGGGAGTCAGTAACAAATTAATTTAATTACACCATTTCATTTTAACCTTTAAGAGACATATTTTCCTTCCTTGAGATTTCTAATATGTTGTACTACTTTATTATTGGAACAACAAAAATTATTATTGCAATACAGAAACAGGGATTAAGTTTATTTCATAAGTAAGGGATTTACTTTAGAAAGAGATACTGTGTTTGAAAAAAGTTTCCTTTGCAAATAGCAACAGGAGCTCATTGCTTCAAGTTCAGCACTATGTAGGAAAACTGCCTGTTTTCTTCTAATAGGAAAATTCTATAACCTTAATTAGTTACTTACTAGAATATGTTCAACACTTTACAGCACCTTGTAAGTAAAAATGAATCTTGCACACATGAAGTTGCAGGCTTCAAGCATATAACAGACATATGGTATGGTCATTTTTCTAGCACTCCTCTCTACTACCATCAAAACTATATAATGATGCATAAAGACCCTGTCATCTCTTGCTTTTTTGCAAATAAGAAATAGAATTATGAAAAAACAGGAAGGCTTCAGAGCCAAAACGTGATGAATAAAGTGAATTTGTTTAGAGAACTGCTTTCAGATTTAGAATTACAGGTATTCTGATTTTTCAGTTCATGAAGTCACTATTTTGTGTGGTGTAAATTAAGATATTTTTCCACATGACTTCTTCATTGTTTCAGCACTGTGGAAAAACCCCTTTAACTAGCAGCTTCCGGATTATCCTGCCTGTATTTTTATCACAAATGGGTAACTCTCCACTAGGCTAAGGAGTATATACTTGCATACCACTTTTCTGCCTGGAGGGTGGCTGACTCTGCTTCCTGTTTGGCTCACTTCCAATTTTCTCTTTTAGTTAATACAGAGACCAGATGCTGGACAGTTTCTCCAGAATTGGAAGAAGGTGAATATTTGCATCAACCTTCAACCTATTGGCTGATACGCTCAACTGCAGTCACATATTTGGACCAAGATGAAAAGAAAAAAACAGCCCTACAAAAACCTGTCTCAGAAGGGAGGATTCATTAACAAAAAAAATTATGTTTGTCCCTGATCCTCTATGGGCAGACCATATTCAACCCAATGGGCAGAAATTTTTCTTTGTACCTATAGAACAAGGGGTGCAAAATTCAGCTGTGGGATATCATTAATTTCCTGACATAAATTGCAACAACAGAGTAAAGAATATGGCAAAGATGAGGTCAGGAACCATGAATGTTGTGAGTATGGATCGGGGCTTGAAGGGGGAAGCAGAAGCTCAGTATTGTGCCCTGGGGTAATCACTCTACATCTTACTGATGTGTCTTTATCAGAGTCCATCACATACTCATGGATGCCTTTGTCTCTTTTTCCCTTTTATTAGAGTTGGTAGTTGGAGCAAAGCAGGTAATATAGAGCTGGTGAGATTAAAAAAATGAGGTGGAGCAAAGTGGAGAAAGTGCAGAAAAATGCAGGATACAAACTGGGGTTATAAGAAGAAAAAAATTAATTGTGAATAAAAGTGTGATGAGCTTCAAAAAAAGATGTAGGCTGCAGAGGAGCATATTGACAATGTCCTAGCTGTCTCTTTTAAGATGAAGTGTTGTCTTTAATGTAAATGAAAAGGAAAATGCGGCAAGAACCAACTATGAAAAGCAAGGAAAGTCTAATAAATACACATTCTAGGCAGGGAATCAGGCAGGAAAAGGGTGTGATGAAGAAATAGAATAGGAAATGTGACAGATAAGAGAATCCAGACTTTGTTTCCAGTATGAATTGTGTAGAAATAGGAGGGGTTGCCTCTGTAATCCTGAATTTTCATGGCTTGGATTTTTCATACATTGTATCAGTCAGTTTTCTCCAGCAAGTGACTGCAGTTCTGTCCTCTAGCAGACACCTTTAGAAAAGGATATCCACTTTGGTTAGTTTAAGGTTAGCTTATTTTACTCAACGTAAGTTTCCCCCAAACTAATGTTTTATATATTGCTTATGGACTGCTCATCATAATTGTGGCTGATGTATGGAGAGGGGAAAAAAAAGAGATACTCCTCTGATCTCGTGAAAGACAATTGTGTCAAGGAGAAGTAACTCAGAAAAGGTGATTATAGTACAAAATTACCTACATATTTCAGCTGAGATTAGTGTCCTTGTGAGCAACTTGCTATTTGCATAGTTGACGTGCAGGTTGGACCTGCTCAGATAGTAACATGTTTGTGCACTTTACGTTACCAAAACACTTTCTAGGTTTTACAGTTATTAGTCAGCATTCGCATACTTACTTTACCTTCTTCCTCATCCCTGACTGGTTCCAAGTTTGTATATACTTTTGCCTGGTTCAGTCAATGTGGAGAGCTATAATATTCTAAATTGCATGCAACAGTTGATTTCACATGCACACAAATACATGGAGGTCTTCATATACTTGTGAGACTGGAGCACAGCCCCTTTTATGGTGTTTGCATTAGTAAAACACTGTAAATATTCCTGAATTTATACACATTTAAAACATGCTAAGGGAGTTGTTATTAAGGGTATAATTTCTACTGACACTTTTGGGAGTTTTTAAGTCTAGACAAGGGCTGAAAGATCAGCCTTTAGTCTGCATTTTTTTGCTGTGTATCTCACCAACAGCTGAAACTTTGCAAGGACACGAATGTATGTCCATAGGTCATTTGGTAAGGCACATAGGGATTAAACTTTGAAAATATTTTCAAGCTGCATGAAAATAAGACCAACAGAATTTTGGCAAGATATCTGCCTTAATTGGAAAGGCTTAAAATAAACGATCATATGATTAAAAAAAGCAAGGATTGCCTGCTATTTGTTGTAACCCCTATTTCTGTAGTGCCCCTGTAGCCAGAGAAGCAGCTGTTCATTGCTGACATTCTCCCTGCCAGGCATTCCAACTCTCTGAGGTAATGGGCTACAAGCATACGGGCCTTCGCTTTAATTCTTTCAGCGTATCCTTCCGCATGGATAGAGCGAGGGGAACGCCTCCAGGAAAAGAAATTAAATGCACGCACATAGAGACACCCAGGGACAGCCGATTTGAAAATATTCCTGAGAACGCAATTTACGCTCATGCGGCACAGCGTCACATGAAAGAGGCCGCCTGAAGAGCTGGCCGGCACAGGTTTATTTTGTTGTAGTATTTTCTTCCACCCCCCAGCTCTTTACCGAGTGGAATGATATCCAGAGCAAGTTTTTTGAGACAGGAAGTGAGGAATGTTTTCACTATGAGTGATCTGAGAAGAAGGTGGGTTAGCCGAGATAGCAGCTGTTTCGGACAAGAGGAGCACAGTAAGTCAGTTCCTGAGGAATACAGATGAGATGGCTCCGAGAGAAGAAGTCTTGGAGCGCTGGGATTTTTTTTCAGCTACGCGTATGTGAAAGGAGAGCCGGTGTCTTTGGATCACGGTGCAAGGTAAGGGGAAAACAGCGGGCACAGTAAAAACATAGCAGGTGATCTTCTCTGCTGTGTACCGTAAGGCTGAAGAGTTTCAACCATTTACTTTTTGGAAAGTAAAGGCTGTCGGACTGTGCTTCTGGAGTTAGGGGAAGTTTGAGATATGCACTTACTGCTGCTCAGTCCAAGACTCATGTCAAAGATTAACTGGTAAAACAAGGAGAGGGTGGAGTATTTTGATTAGTTTTTTGTCTGCCCAAATATTTCTGAAATAAAGATGTGTATTTCAAGAATGTGAAGTAATAGGAACCCTTTTTCACCATCATATATTGCAGTTTTATTTTGATTACTGTCATTCATGCAGGCTATTTAAAAATACTTGTAAAGTAAAATGCTAATAATTGAGAGGGGAGTAGGAGGTGAAGATAAAGGGGAAAGATACCACAGTGCTCAGTAATCACACATTAGTCACGGCCATGTTGCTGAAATTCCAATATAGCATTTTTAAACTACAAGTTTGTGTTGAAATATAAATGTACAAAGTTTGGCCACTGAAGACTTTTTTAGCTGTTGCATGAAAATTCCAGGCTTGGTAAATAAAGGCTTGTTATTGTAAAGGTCATCAGTTGGATTTGTAACTCCTGGCAGTACGTAGCCATGAGTTTTTGCTAAAGTAGCTTAAAACAATGCAGGTAGGTCCGAATTTAAACTAATGAGCAGGCAAATTTCAGAGCACCTAGGACTGCAGAATGCTCAGCTGCTGAATACAATCAGCACAGCTGTGTTTGCAAGAACTACACATGGCTAGCAGTAGAAGATACTGAATGATACCTCGGTGTTATTCAGCAAATTTGCCTTAATTCTACAATGTTTATTATATGTTAGGAATTTTTTTTAGTTGATCTTTTGTGATGTGGTCTGGAAGTTAATTACTTTAGTTTTTCTTGTTATAAATGGGTTTCAGAAGTCATGAATATTATGTCAGATGTACTAAAATGAAATAATGTAGGGTAAATGCTCAGTAGAGCATTAAATGCAAACAATGGATCATAACCTGGAGAATGCTCCTGGCTGGCACATTCTGAAAATTCTGCTCTAAACTTCCTTCCTATGTTTGCATTGTTACCTGTTTGCATAGTGAAAAAACACTGGATGTCTGTGGCTGCCTCATTAGATGGTTTGGAAATTTCACCTGTCAGGTTAACCTCTGGTTAGTGTTTTTTTTTGTTTTGTTTTGTTTTTTTTTTTCCCCATGCTCTTAGAATACTTTTCTAAGGGCCTTGGTGTGGGCATAAAAGATTCAAAGTCTTTCATATTCAGTGGTACTCCATCAAGCTGGAATTAAAACTTCTGCATTTCTGACTGACTTTCAGAGAGGAGTAAATTGGTTTCCCTCATTGCTGTAGCACCAAAGAAAAGACCTAACTGTGCAAAGAATGTATTGGAAAATGGGCCTCGGGGATGTGAGCTGAGGTCAGCCAGCCAAAAGTTACTCTGCCAGGAATAAACCCAGTGCAAGATTTTGTTGGCAGTGGACAGGGGACTAAAAGCTTCTGTCTGTAGAGCATTCCCTGCATGCTGTTCAAGCAGGGCTGGATTTGGAGGATCAAAGTGCAGAGCGAATAATAAAGTGAGGATTCCCCCTGTATCCCTGAATTTTTCAGGTCAACCTGTTGTTGTCTGTTGTTATCTCTTCTACAGCTGCATCCAAAAATAAATTAGTTGGTGTTTGGGTGAGGATTGTTTTCTTATTCAGCTAAGATTTTAGGTGTTACCTGTTGAGGATGGGGATTATGTAGAATGGTAGAACTGCTTCAAGATTATCAGAATCAATAATTGAAGGGGGAGTGGGAGGTGAAGGTTATGAAAATGAAATTATTATTGAATATAAAGCTTTCATATGAAGCTTTATGAAATATGCTTCTGGTCAATTTTTGGAGTAGGGTTGCAGAGATGTCATTGAGGAAAAATGCCATGCTGCCTTCCTCTTTCCCCCCGTTTTTAGGCCTTTAATGTCTTTCTACCTTCCTTTCTTCTTTGTGGTGCTGCTGGCTGGGGAGTTGGCAGTCTGATACGGGGTTTTCGACCTACAGAATTGTGGTTATGGTGGATAAGTTTCTAGGTGGGTATATAAATGTCCAAGGAGAATGTGGTGTCTGTTTGTTTACAGCTATACCTTTGAGTTTAAAAACAGGTGTGCTAGGAAAACTACTTCTTCCGGTTCCTCCATTCCAAAGAAACGTATACTCCTGCCTGGTCATCCTGAGGGTCTTCAGAAATCAAATTATGCCCTTTAATATGTGCTACTAATACATACCAGCCTGGAAAAAAATTAAAAAAAAAAAAAAGTAGGCGTCTGTTTTTCTTTCCCCGTTCCGTCGGAGCCGCACTACCACTAGAGGAGCACAGGCAGCGCTCCCTCCCCACGGCAGGAAGCAGCCCGCGTTGTCCCGGGCCGGGCGCAGCTCCGGGGTCGCTCCCGCCGCCGTCCCGCACAGCCCGGCCCAGGGCAGAGCAACCTGACCTAGGGAATAGCATCCCTTCCCAGGGCAGCGGCGAGGAACGGAGTGATCTTTAAGGCGCCTTCCAGCCCAAACCTTTCCGTGGCGCTATTGCAAATTTCACAGAGTAGGGTGCGTGCGGTAAGAAAACATTTGGAAAAGGAGAAATGCAAAGCTTGGGATGGAGTTGACAGGAGAGGAGGCGTGAAAGTGTTTGCGAAAGGTGGGAAAATGGGTGGCTACCTATAGTCTGGGTGACAGTATGTTTTTCAAGGAAAAATTAGAAAATAAATGGTTCTCAGAATTCACATACTCTCTTGGCGAGCCAAAGCATAACCTAAAGCATCATACAGCAGTTCAGTATAAGGAATAATGGTCCAGCTTGCTGTCATACTTGGAAAATTAGAGGAATTACACTTTAATTATCTGTTAGGAAGTGGCTAAGGTGTGAGTTTTAATGCCTCCCTTGCGTTTCTTTTTTTCTCCTTTATCATTTATGGGGCTTGGTTTTGTGTTTAATCCAACCGCAGATAGTGGCTGAGGCTGCATGGCGCTCTGAAAAACAAGCCAGATTGCTGGATTTGCTCTTAAAAGAAATGTCTTTGTTCAGTATTACAAATACCTTAGGCAACTCAGATTTCATAGACATATTTAATTTAAATACTGATTCAGTTTATAAATACTTATTTTAAGACATTGCAGTCACAGCTGATTAGGACTCATTATTCACTTGTAAGTTTGAAAAAAAGACATCAGTTTGGCAAAAACCAATGTTGTCTGTGGAAAAACCAGAAACTCTGGTACTTACTTCATTATTTGAATACGTAACAGCTCTGCATCTTGGAGAGGTAGACTGATTATTTAGATTTAGAAAAAATATACATGTTGTTTTTCCCATGTTACCATTCCCCTTTCAGTCAAAGTATTTCTGATTCTTGTATTTCTTCTCTTTCTCTTTTGTTCCTTACTAGGACTCCAGTGGATGTCTCTTCTCCTTGTCTCTTGGTGGAAAACTTGCTTGGCTTTAATGGATACTGCTGCTGCTGGTTGATCTCTGGAGACTTTACAGCTCCTTACCTTTTGAGAGGAGATAAGTTCTCGTCCCCTCTCAAGGTTTCAGTGGTAGTAGCTCTTTATCCCTAACCATCTGTGGGGGAAATAGAAGATGCCTCTACCTTTTGGGTTAAAATTGAAACGAACTCGACGTTACACAGTATCCAGCAAAAGTTGCTTGGTGGCTCGTATCCAGCTGCTCAACAATGAATTCGTGGAGTTCACGCTGTCGGTGGAAAGCACGGGCCAGGAAAGTCTGGAAGCAGTGGCTCAGAGGCTTGAATTGCGGGAGGTAAGCGAGTTGTCAAGTGAAGGCATAACTTTAGTTTCTGGTGCTAGATGCCTTATGTGGTAAACCCTTGCCATGTAGGGCAATCAGCTTATTTGCTGGAGCAGTTATCCTGTGTTCCCATTGTTTTCTTCACCTTCTGGTCTTTATGGGGATTTGAATTGCTCCAAAACAGTTGCAAACTTACGTTACAGATCATAGGAAATGTCAAGGAGGAGGAAAGGTGAGAAGTGTTGGTGAATAAAAGCTTAGAATGATAAACAAAGCAACTGTTTTTTAAACGTGACAATGCTGAAGATTCTGCTTAAAAAACCTCACAAAGCAAGAAGATAATTTCTATCTAAACAACATAGTTAAAAGTCACTGCAAGACTTGAGTCACCTTTTAGCTAGGGATAAGACAGAGTGTTATTTGTGTGCATGTATTTTTTTTTTTCTAATGGATTAGTGCTGTGAAAAGAATCTAAAACACAAAATGTGGTAAGTGTACCAGTGATCAACTGTTTGTCTTGCTTGTTTAAATACCACAAATATATTTGCAGACACTGCCTTGGAGCTCATATTGATTGAGTGCTGGTCTTATAACAAAACTTGGTTTGTGCTGGTTGAATATGTAAATATCTGTTCAACCTGACTTTTTCCCCAATAATTCCTTACTTGATATTTTAAAGGATTCTTTCAGAACTGAAATTTACTCTTCCACACATCTAGTGATTATTCCTACATCTCCGTGTTGAGCGAATTCCTTCTGAAATGCTGAGCTGTGAAATGTTAGTAGAAATCTACACAGATTACCAACATATGAACCAATGTCATTATTTTGTAAAGTTGTTGAGCACAGGTGGCTTGAATGCAGTATTTGAATGCTCTCAATCCTGGGTGAACTGACATTTCCTGCTAGAGTCTCGAAAGGTTTAGTTTAGTTCATTGTGGAGTCATTGAACTGTGAGAAGATGTGGAATTCAAGGGGGGGGAGAGAAAACTAGTGATAAAAGTTTAATGTTGCTAACGTTGTTCTGAAAAATATGCTTTTGTTCTGGTATGTGGTCTGCCATAGAATGACCTTTTGATTATGGGATTCAAATACAGGATGAAAACCCTGGACTTAGGTAACCAAAATATGAGTAATTGTGAAAATAATTGACTAATAATAAATATTTGCAGTTGTAACAATAGGCTTTTAAAATGTTATCTTTCTATTGTCAAGGAATGTCAACTGTAACTCTGCTGAAATATTGAGCAAATATATTTAGAACTCAATCCTACAAACATTTACTACTTTACACAGCATGCATTACTGTAGGATTCCTCAGTGGGAAATGCTATATATAATCAGTGGTTTTCAGAAATAAATTTTTTTTTCTGTTTGGAGAATAATAAATAAATTAAATAGATGTGAAGCCATTAATCTGTAAGGGTTTGTTTATTGTCGTTATTTTCAGTTGCAATATACATTCTTGTAGAGTCTCTGAGTATTTTTTTAGTGTACAGTTATTCTGGAAAATGCAGTACTTTGCAAGGATATGCCTTCTTTTTTAATCTTTCTCCTCCTAGCAAAGGGAGAATTTAGCTACACTTGTAGTCTTAGTGTTTACTTAGAACATATCAGGTATCGTATATTTAGAATTAAATTATTATTGTGTGAATGGAGTTTGTCAGTTTTGTCTATCCACTTTCAGATATAAGTTCTAAGTCACAGAAAGTATAGAATTTTTACTGTTTGCAAAATGCAGAGGCTTTGTCTTCCTGAATGATGACTGCTAGTTTTTATTGAACTAGTCACAGAGTGCTGGAGATGCAGTTTTTTTCAGCTACTCTTCATTATCTCTTTCTTTGGAACCACTCCTAAAAATCTTCTTAAAAACAAAAAAACCAAAAAACAAAAAATCAAAAAATCAAAAAATCAAAAACAAACCAAAAAACAAAACAAAAAAAGACACCAAGAGATGCAATTCCCTCAATTAAGAGTCATATATCAGACTAAGGGAGTTGACAGTACTCTATTGAACTCTGAGCAGATTCCTTCAGTCATGCATTCTTGCATGGATTATTTTGGCAGGAAAATGTGTTACAATAAAAGGGAATGGAAAATAGGGATATAAATTACTTTCCAGAGCTTGCATTCAAAAAATGTTGTTCTGCCTTTAAATAGTCAGATTTGCCCAGCAGATGCTGGATCATTCCTGACTGCTTGCTTGGTAGAAAGTTTTCAGAAAGAAAAATGTGTTCAACACTTGCCTTAAAAATGCAAAAACATCTTTAATTCTTTGATACTGTAAACTACAAAATATATCTATAAGATGTTGCATATGTTTAGTGCACTGAGCAGCCTTAAAGCACGAATGTGAATTCCGAGTGTTAAACATGAAAGTACGAGTGTTTATTTGAATACTGAGACTCGGGACCATATTCAAATCCTAGGTATCAGTTTCGGATTACTGTATATGGCCTACGCAGTTAGGACAAGCAGTTCCCAAACATCTTTAAAAGAGTTTATTGCATGAGGTATTAGGGCAATCTCTACCATTTTTCACACATTCAGTGGTAACATTTGTAAATACCTGTTTCTCTCTGATGTAATCTGGAATTACTGAATTTGAACAGCGAACTGAACTATTTTTAATGGTGTGCCATCTTTTACGATATTTGTTTTAATGGATCTTTATGTAAATGAGTAATCTTCAAATTATGCATTGCGTGGCTAAAAACTGTTTTTCTTAGGATTTTCCAATTAGTACTTCTCAATTTCCAAGTTGTATACTAGTATGGACACATAGGGTTTAGGAAAGTTTATATATGTTGACAATTTAATTTTTTTTACTGAATGGTAAACTTTATAGAAAAATGAAATGAATTCATTAAACTGAGTATCTTCTGGTATTTCTAGAATGTGGCTCATCAGGAATAAGTATGTAATCCAGCTCTCTTAAACTGAGGAACTGGGTAAAGAAGCCAAAGGGAACAATGAACATAAGTTACTTACCCTTTGTGGCACAGTCTGTCTTTTATCCTGTGAGAGAACTACAACCAAACTTGATTTATGCAAAAAGCTGTTACGGAAAACCATTCTGGAATCACAAGTTTTGAAAAACTGCTGAGAGCTCTGCTTGTTAACTACCTTAAAAAGTATGTGCAACACTGCTAATCTTGCATCTTGGGCATGAGTATATAAATGAAATCCTTGAAAATATAGAGATCTTTAAAAATTGTAATATAGCTTGGTGTATTAGCTAGTTAGTCTTGGCAGATCTTTCTCTTGTTGACTTTTTTTTTGTTTTGTTTTGTTTTCTGATAACATTTCTAAACCAGAGAGAAGGAGCAAATTCTGCTGCCGTGTACAAGCAGAGTCTGACTAAACTGCAGATAGGAGGTAGAGTACAAGTCTAAGAACCAATAGTAGGGAACTTCTGTGGAGAGTATGTGTTGTGCATATGCAAGTTCCTGTGTTTGTTTTGGACATGAATAGGAAAAGGAACCAAGGTTATCTGGATCCTGAATAACTTCAAAGTTCTGAAACAGTGCTTCGGAAATGCTTGAACTATGCTGTAAAACTGCTCTAAATTCTAAAACATCAGATCTCTTTTTGAGAAAACATCAAAAAATACCTTTAATTCATTGTAGTGGTTTCTTCAATGTGTTTTGCATATGAAAAGAGTGTTTTTAAAATTAGACCAAGTGCAACCATAAATATTCTTATGTCTATATGTATTAGTAACCATATTGACTGACAAAAGTTGGGCCATGTCATGACAGAGGGATCACTAACATAATTATGTTTATACCTTGTATCAAAGTCTGACAACATTTTAGCTGATACATGCAGAAATAAGAGGAGAAAGAGTGCTCATAGCTGAACTGCTGTGGTTGCCTCTCTGAACCAAATTTTCCTTAAAATTAAGAAAGCAGAAACTGACATGGAGGAATGTATGAGAATGCAGACCTGCAGTGTATAACCTGATTAGTTTAAGAGATACTATGTTATTGAAAAGCAAACTTGAATTAATCTAAAACATATATTAATTTTAAGAGTGTGATAATTGTAATTCAGGAACCAAGATAAATTAAAGGATAGAGTCAGTCAGTCAGGCAAAAATCAATAATTGCCTAAGTTGCAATTTTTGCAGTTCTTCCTTTCTCTGAAGAAAAAAAGATAGACATTCAGGTAAAGGATTTGCACTCAGTCATATTATACTGAGCAGCACAAAATTAAGGTTTTTCCCTGGAAACAATAGTGGCAATTAGTAGGCCTTGCCCCTGATTTCTTTAATATTTTAATAAAATTAAGTCAGAATTTGAATATACTACTTGCATTTTTTAACCATCATGTCTGTGAATGGCAGCACAGTTTTATACCAATTTTGACTGAAGCAGTTTACTTCTGAAGCAAAGGTACTAATTTATTGTTTAGTGTGTTTAGACTGCTTTGAGATTTGTCTTTTCCCTTTAGTTAAGCGTTCAGAATGTGTAAGGTGAGAGGCAAAAGCAGTTATGTGAGTTCATCCTTCTCAGAGACTTGAACAGTGATGGGAAAGAGTAACATTTCTTTTTTCAAAATAAGTGTATTTCTACATTTCTGGGTCATGTTGATAACTGACCTATTTCTACAAGAGGTTAAAATGTGTCTTGGATATCATGTTTTTTGTGCACTATGAAGGTATGGTGCTTTAGCTTGTAAATTAGTCAGCTTACCTTTGCCAAATATCCTGATGAGTCTTCCTTGCGTGTTAGAAGATTGTTTTTTCAAGATATTTGAAGGGTGTAAAACACAGTGTATTGTGATTTTTACAGTGATTCATTTGAATAAACTAGAATACATCAGATTACCTTGCAAGGTATTGATTTGTTTGTTTATTTCTTATCCCTTCGGTTTTGCTTTAAGCTATAGTTGGCAATTACTTTGTTTAAATAGCATTTGTGAAATCCATATTAGAGTAGTTAGGAGAAAATAATTGTATGTGTGTGTGTTGGAAAAAAGGTTTCCATTATGAAAGAAATAAGGTTTAAGAATGATTTGTCTCTTCATTCATGTCTCTACTTAGCTAAATATTCTCTCCTGCAGCTGCAGTTGAAGAGCTTGTCAGTGCTAGAACAAGAAAAACAGTATAGGCAAAAGCACCCTAAAGTAAATCGCTTCAATATGGGGGGAAAGGGAAGGTGGTTGTCCTGTTTCTCCAAGAAGAATTGATCATGGTAGCATGTAGAGAAGTGCAGCTTTCCACTTGGTGGCTGGTACATGACGAGACTCACAGATGTTTTTTAGTCCACCTCTTCTAGGAAGTCTTGGATATTGTACACTGGCCAGTCCAGGCTGCTCCAAGTCCTTTCTCTGCTAGAGACTGGGAAGTTTTGTGGAGGTGGTTGTCTGCTGTGATAAGAATGGAGTTTCTGGAGAATTTTCAAGTCCTGTTGTCTTCTGTAGCTCTTAACATTGGGTGTAGGGTAAAGCTTTCATTTGGTATCTGGCTGTTGTGCTTAGTAGAAGATTATTGACCCAGTTCTCTTGCATGTGGTTTGTTTCAACTGTGGTATCCTCATAGCAGGAGCTGTTCTGTATCCAAGCATATAATAAAGCTAGACATGGTGGAGCCCTTGGGCTAACTGGGATTTTATGAGTTTGACTGCAGTGCTTATCCGTCCGTAATGAGAAAGTGTTTTCAGCCTTCTGATCAGGAAAGTCTTATGGTTTGTTTTATTTGTATGTACCAGTGTAAAAGAGGAAAAGCCTGAAAATGTATCTTGATTGCATTCTTCTGTAAACCCTGCTATTGTTTTCTCTTTTTTAATTTCTTACCTCACATCTTAGGATGGTGATTCCTCAGATACCCTTGAGGCAGGTAGCCAAATGCATAAATTAGCCTTATACTGTATTAACTGCACTGTATAAACCATTAGAAAACAATTCTCTTTTCCAGTCTGTTTGTATCCTATGACATATTTAGTAAGATTTATAAGATAGGATGTGGAAATTAACTGGAAAATATATTATTAAATATGTAAGGTTGAAGTAAATTTTGAACACTGCTGTGCCTCAGGGGACCTCTAAGTGTTGCATGGTCCTACCCTCTGCTCAGGAGGATCAGGTGGTTCAAGGGTTCCCTGGGTGAGTTTATGACCCAGGTGCCTCCAAGGATAAGAGATTTGACACCTCTTTGGGCTATCTGTTCCAGTGTTTGGCTAGTCTTGTTGTGAAATTTTTTTCCTTATCTAACTGGAATTTCCCACGTTGCAGCTTGTCCCCAGCGCTTTTCATACTTGCAGTGATTACTTACAAGAAGACTCTGGCTCTGTCTTCTCCATACCCTGCTCTTAGGCAATTGCAGTCCACAGTAAGATTTTACTTAGTCTCTTAAGGCTGATCAGCCCTACTTCTCTGACTTTCACTGTACATCATGCCAAAAGATCTAATATAGTCACCTGCAGTAATATAGTATTGTGGTGCTCATACCTGGTGAAACTCCTCTGCTTAGCTTAGGAAGTCTTGTTGACTTCAATGATGAAGTCATTCCACTCCTACCAACTTGTGAGCTGTAAATACTGTGTGGGGCTTTTAGTATTTTTGTGTTCTTGATAGCTCTTGAAATTTTATGCAAAAATACTTACTGTCTCAATGTCAGAAAGCAAATAGATAGAAGGTAACTGTGCAGAAATGATATGTTCTTTTTATTTCTGTTTGATTTTCTTCAGAGAACTTGGGTCATGAATAAGTCACTAAAATAAATGAACCTCAAAGTAGTGTTAATCTTAACAGCTTAACATATTTTAAGAATTATGTCATGCCATTCTTTTTAGCACTGGATGTTGTCCTGAGCTGCTAATAATAAAATGTTTTAGCAGTGAATAAAAGTGGGTTCTATTTTAATCGGTGTGAATATTCCAGGGTGCATAAGCTTCTCTGAAAACTCACAGGATCAAATTCTGCCCTTGAAGTGAAGTGAAAGATTTGCATAGAAGTCAGAAGACCAGCTTTGGTCTGTAATATTTTGCATGGTTTGTTTAAAGATATGCTGGATTCCAGAGGTTATTTTTAAAACACGGAAACATTTTTCTTAGCCTATTGTGCCAGTAACTGTGTGATTCCGTGTGTAGGCAAGAAAAGGCAGTCAGTGTTTCAAAGAAATAGATCTGCTTAAGTGGTCATCATGCCTTAAAAATAGTCTATACATTCAGTTTAGATTCAGGTTGTAGAACCAAGAGTATCTTACATCAGAGAGTTTGAAACAGTGGCGATGTTAACAGAAGTTTGTGCTCTTTTTCTCCTCACCTTTGTTATACATCTATCTGTGCTTCATGAGGTTTAAGTACACCAAGGCTGCAAGTTATTCAAACAATTGCTATACTTTTTTTGGTGTATTTTTAGTTGGTTTGTAAATGTGTTTGTGTGATATCCTTTATTGAAGTCTTTCACCTGTAGCTGTTCCCTTTGTTTTCAGTCTCTGCCACGGCCACTGCTCTTGTCCAGAATGTTGCGGTTCCACATTTTAGATGGTGCTCAGCCCATGGCTGGTCTGGTTGTCCTGTCGGACAAGTGGGCTGGGCCAGAGCAGAAGGCTTTCTTTTTTGAGCTTTTCTTACCAGATCAAGTAGCTTATGGCATGTAGTTCAACTTTAAGTGCTGTTTTTATTTTTTCAGTCATCAACTTTACTTATTGTCTTGCACTAAACATGCATTGCATTGATAACACTCAGCAGTTACAGAATGTCAGCATCGTAATCTGACTTTGGCTGCTGTGACTGCGTGCATGGTGTTAACAGTCTTGTGATGAAAGAGAAATACACCTTTTACATGCATTCCTTTCCTTACTCAGTCTGCAGGAAGGATTAAGGAGTAGTCAGTCATTCAGTACTTTTTATCCTTTTCAGCGTGTGATGTTGCAGTGAACATAATATTTCTTTCGTAATGGAGTTTCTGTGGTACTACTGTTCAGGTTTTTTTCCCCTAACATCTTATGTTATCTTCAGATTCTGTCTTCACAAAATCCTTGAGGGGTGGTGGAGGTCATCTAATGGTTGGAGGATTGAAGAATAGTAATAAAATGATGTTTAAAGTATCGGCAAACTTTATGTGCCTGGGCTGAGAAATTTAGAAATCAGTATTGTGTGTATTAGTTATATTCAGAGCCATATTTCTTTTGTCCTCTCAAAACTCAAAGTATTTATGACTTCCTAAATTTGATTCTTGGCTTTCAGAGTTTAGAAGTGATGAGAACACAGTGTCCACCTGTGGAAAATTTGGTTTGTACAATTTACAGAGAACTCTGTTTCTGATTTGAGAATAGTCTGGTTCTCTATCATGATTTTTAAACTTTCCTGTTTGCACTTTCTCTAGATATCTTCCTCTATACAGAAAAAACCTGCTTTTTTTCTTTGGTCGGCAGTTCTAATTAAATTGATTTTCTATATTACAGGCTGTCTTTTTATCAGAGTGGACCAGAGTTGTTTTAGAGTTTATAGAAGGCATCTTAAGGTTAAATAGGCAGACTTTGTCTGAAGATACTTATTTTTTATCTTGTGAATATTTATTTTGCGATTTCATGGTAACAGGAATTTTAACTTACGTGGGGTTTTTTTGAACCTTGGGGGAAAAAAGCCCCCAAACATCAAAACCCACCAACAATCACTTAGAACTGTGTTTATGCTAATTTAGAGAGCAGCAAAGAAGTACATTTTGCCAGTATGCAATGTCAAGGGAACATTATGCCTTAGAATTGGCTCTAATTTCCTAGTTTTGCTGATATTCCAGAGAAGATGTTTTTATGGAATAGATGGTTTTATTAATTTAATGCTACACCTTGACTTTTGTGCCTTCAATTACTTCATGATCTGTGCTGATATGGAGCACTGACTCAGTTGCTGTCCATTGCAGTTTGGGATGGGGCATATATGCCCTGCTGCAGTTGTTGCACACGTATCCACCCTGTCAGAGCTGTGAGGAAAATCTGGAATCCCGTGAGGGTGGACTCTTCATCTTTTTTAGACTGTAAACTAAGAAGATGTATGTATATGAATTTTCAGAAGTGTATATGGGCGAGTTTTTGCAGGAATGTACTGAAGTGGCCTTTTTCTGCTACAAGCTGTTGGTCCCCAATGAATTTCAAATCTGTGCTCTAAAGTATCAAAATGCTAGAGCTTTTGAGAAAACAGCAGTAAATACGTTTTCTTCTAGGGAGACAATTTTCCTGTGTCTAATTCACAGAAAGTATTCATGTAGAGAAATCATTATGATAAACGTTCCTCTACTTTATAAAACTTCATCCTTAAAAGCTTTATTTTGTGCACATTAAAAGCATCTGAAAATATGTAAGGAAAAATGCTGGATTAAAGGTCTTAGTATTTCTACAATTTCTACATACAATAAAGTGTATGTAGCAAGGACTTGGAGAATTTTCATGTAAATACCTAAAGAGCTAATTGGTGATTTGTAACATTCACTCATCTCCCTTATTACCTTATTAAAATACTTCTAATGATGATATGTAGTTTTGCTATGTTAATGACATTAATATTTTCCAGTCCACATCTGTTTGCTGATCCAGGACTGAATGAAATAAGTACTGTGGGAGCAGATGTCAGCCAGTTTAAACATAGTGGAGAAATTTAAATTTAAATGGGTGACTCTGCAGTATGGATTTAAAACTGTACTGTGGAGCAAGAGAAAAATACTCTGATCCAGACTTCTTCTGGGAGAGGATCTAATAAAAGTTAGATTGTGTTCCTAAAGATGCTGTCCAGTGGCATTTTTACCTTCCAAGGCTAACATCCCTCAGCCTTTTGGGGCAGCCTGTTCCCAGTGCATACTCTATGTTGTGTTTTGGCTTGGTCAGGAGTTGCCCACTCAGGCGAGGTATCTTCCTGCTCTGCTGTATCTGGTCATTTTCCTGCTCATGGGATGAGCCATGCATGTGCTTTAATGAGCTCGGCTTTGGCTGACCAGGTGTCCTGTGCTCTTCTGTCCTTCAGCATCCCATGTGAACCTGCCTACCAGGTCTCCAGAGAAGCCATGCTTTACTTTCCTGCTGTCCCGTGTCATTTTCCATTTGCCTTCCTCATTTCCCTTAGATTTCCTGTCACACATAAATGCCTACTACTAGCACCTGTGACTTGCCACAACAGAGTTATGAACTGTTTGCAAGTAAAGAGTAGGTTCGGTACAGTTTTAGGTAGGAGACCTTACACACATGAGTTGGTTATCTGGATGTAATGTCTGCTTTTTATGATTAATGTCTCTGCAGTTCTCTGAAGTTTTCAATAACCCATAGCCTTAGTCAGTGTCTTAAAACATTTATTTCAAAGTGGAAAGACTTTCAAACAATACATTTTATCTAATATCACAATATTAATTTTTTTTCATCATTGAAATGTCTCTTTTTCAGATTACGTATTTTAGTCTCTGGTATTATAATAAGCAGAATCAGCGCAGATGGGTAGATTTGGACAAGCCTCTGAAAAAACAGCTGGACAAATATGCCTTGGAGCCAACTGTGTATTTTGGAGTAGTGTTCTATGTGCCTACTGTTTCTCAGCTTCAGCAGGAGATTACCAGGTAAACTTTTTACTGTAAATGTCTATGTGTTTATAAATTTGCTTTCAGCATTCTGAAATGTATGGTTTATTTAAAAGTTGTCAGCTTTCCAATCCCCTACCTTTATAGAAATGAAAATTATTTTAGGCAGAATTTATGTTCAAAGTGTATGCTAATTTATCTTTGGAATATTTAAAATCTGTGATAAACCAAGCAAGCAACTAACTTTTTTGTGATCTTAGGAATCTGCTCAAACCTGTTTTAAGTAACAGGCATACCTGCATGGTCAGACTTTTAATTGTTTTACTTCCTTGATGTTTGACTTTTTAATTTTTTTTTTTTTTCTGTTTTGAAGATCCATATGTTGCTTTCGTGGACATTCATCCTGCACAAAGCACATGCAGATTTTACTGAGCTATGCTTTCCTTTGTTTTGTTTTCAGTACGTTCTGTACTTTCAGTACAATACATTGGCAAGCTACGGGCTAGACTTCAGCTTGTGATTTTTTTATTGTGTATCCCTAAGCTGTAAATACAGGTGTTCTGGTATCGTATGTACATGTCTTCTGTGAAACTGGGGAACATCATATAATTGGTGCTACCTGCAGGGGGAAAAATAAAATTGAGTATATATGTATGGCCAGTTATTCCTATGGGCCTATACGTTGACTTCTAATGTCTTAAAGTGTGTAGTTGTTCTGATTTTACTGATTATTTTTAATAGGCAAATAAGTACAAAACCTGTTGCTGGATTATAAATATGTACTTGTTATTTCAAAAATATGTGCTTGCATTAATTTACCCATTTAAGCTGATAACTTTAAGAAGGCCCAGCTTTGAGTGGGGAGTTGAAGCAGATGATCACTCAGAGGCCCTTTTCAGCTTAATTTATTCTGTGGTTACATGAAACTGTCTTTACATACTCTGTTCCTAAAATACCCTGCCAGACAGTTTTCTTGCTAATTGTGAAAGCTTTTCAGGGTCACCAGGTACAGACCTCTTGGTACAGATACTGGTGCTGTTACATATTGCTCAGTGCCTAGAAGCTTTAGGGTTTTTTAATGTGTAATTTCGGAAAGATTTTTTTTTTTCTGAAAACTCTTAAGTTTTGTGCTAATTCTTAGCAATTTTATTGGCTTAAAAATCTCTGGTTCTGATTCTGTGTTGGTGTGCTAGGATATATTAGAGTAAGATAAATACTATGGTGCTGCATTGAGTAGCTAAATTGCCTGAAAAACCCCTTGACTAGCCTTCTCTGGCATTTATTTAAAGAATGTGATGTTTATGCTGGAGCTTTAACAACGATTTTTCAGTGTGCTGCCAGGTAGAAAGCAGGAATTTATGTGCCAGCCTTATACTCCTGTCCTAGAGGATGGTACTTGCTTTGATATATGATAGTAAAAATTTGGGTTAGTTTCAGAAATCTGTGGATTTTTTCATGCCTTTTTGATATAAATGAGATGGAACATGTTTAAGCAAATTATCTGTTTGATGTACACCAGGAAATAGAAATGTCATAGATAAAAAGCGATGTGCTCTCTTGAGGTAGTGTTGAAATTCTTCACCTGTATGTTTACCTTTAATAACAACTCTATGGAAAGAGCTTACATTCTGCTCCTTGACTGGGAAGGCTTGTTTCCCCAAATGCCTTGCTATGTGGTGGCTTTTTCTTTTCCATGTTTTTAAGGCCTGGATTTTAGTCCCAGCTGTTCTTGTGTGTGTTGTATAGGGATGTTATGTAGTGTCATATGATACACTGGGTTTTTGTAGTAGGATCCCAAAGAGTCTAAACAATATTTGTAAATTATCACTGTATTTAACAGGGCAGTACATAGTGATAGAAGAGAGCTGTCCATTAACATGAATAAAATTTTTGTGGAGTTTACCTGACCTTTCTAATCACTGAATGAATTATAGCACATACTTCCACATTCTCAGTATTAAAGCCTTACTTCACAAGAGTTAACATACAATATGAGGAAGTCAAGAACTTTTCAAAACTAGACTTACAGAAGATAAATGTCCTCTTTGGCCAAGTCTGTAGCGGTAATGGCAATTTTGAGGTGTTTTGGGCTCTAGATAGAAAGTTGCATGAGTAGATGAAAGGGGCAGAAAAATTCAGGTAAATAGTCGCTCAGACTGTGAGCAAACAGTACAGCTAGTAGTGATTTCATGTACAAGAGATGATGTGGGAAAAGCTTAGATTAAAAAAAATAAAAAAAAGATGCCTTAAAAATGAAAACAAAATGTACCAGAAGCTGTAAAGCAGAAATGAAAGTCACTGTTGGGATTGAGGGAATGTACATTCTTAGATCTATTGGAAGAGAATGCAGCAATACAGCAGCAGTTTACTGAACATTGTAAAGAGACAGTAATAAAAATTTTAAGGAAGGAAGAGGTAAAAATAAAAAAAGAGAGTTTAGTAGTAGATAGAAATTGTGGAGATTCTCTGTTTTAAGGTCACTGATTCTAGAATGATATGTTAAAGTTAAGGGAGGCAGGAGTTAAACAAGGCCTTGAAGTAGTGGGTCTGAATGATGAGGAAGACTACTCTCTACACAAACTGGGGAATGCAGAGAGGAATAGGAAATGCAGGCATATTCTTCTGATGCCTCTTTAAATTATGAAACCCTAGTTAGCTTTTTCTTTTTTTTTCCCCCATGTAGGTATCAGTATTACTTGCAATTAAAGAAAGATATCTTGGAGGGCAACATTCCTTGCACACTGGAACAAGCCATACATCTGGCTGGTTTGGCAGTTCAGGGTAAGTAAGAAATTGTGCCATCTAGCTAATATTGCATTAAAAACTTTGATATATTTTCTATTGCCTGTTTTCTATTTGTCACTCAAAAGACCCAATTCAGTAAGTTGTGAAAGGGGCTTGCTCCTGTGAAGTTCGTCATATGGGCTGAGGAGAGGAACACTTGGATCAGGGGCCCTGAACTTGCTTCTGTGCAGTCCTCAGAGGTGTACCTGGGTATCTAACATACAGTTTCAGGAGTTGCATTTGAATTAAACATTGCAGTTCCTTTGGGGGCAAAGGCTTTATTTGTCTGCCTACATTAACAGACCCTTCCTCTGTTTCTGTTAATCAAGACCTTTTATTCTGACATATCTTCATAAATAAGCAACTTCGAATGTACAGTTGCACTTGTATTTCCACTTTTTATCCCAAATTTCCTATCACATAAAATTATTTCAAGTTTGTATGCACAAATGTTAACAATTCTTGTGTTGAAATCACTCCTGAAAACGATTTCTGTAATGCCTATATGAGGAAGGCAGCTTTATTTTTCCTAACTAGGGTCAGATGGGATAGAGTATATACCAGTCCTGAATCTGTCTGCACTGATCATGTCTAGTGTTCCTTGCTAACATGCTTGTCTGGTATTAAATGTCCCAAAAGTTTGTAATGACAACAGCTGTGTTTAGCGTGTTTATATATTGTTATTTGTATATCATTCACAGTGAATGCCTCTTCAGTGTATCTAACATCAATTGTAAAACTGCCAAAATTGAACAGGACTTACTTAAAATCGTGGGCAGTATATACAACCAGAGATATTTTTTATTTTCTTGGTTATATGCATTGGCTGTATCCCGATAAAGGTGATGATTATGTTTTTTGAAAATGTCATTACCAGTGGAGTAGGATAAATTGTCTTAGTGCCTTGTTTATATAACAGTGAATCTGTTTGATCCAAGCCAGGTTTTAATGGTCTTCAACTGACAAAATCTTGCTTTGTTATTTCCATGTCTTTGGACAGTGTAAATGTCTTTCTGCTCAGCTAGTTGTTTATAGAAATCTTTCAATATAATCTTCTTTCCAGATGGAAAATATTTGTCCTTTTAGCTTTCACATTCCTTTTTCATTCCTGTATAAGAGATGAACTGTATGTGTTGATAACACAATGAAAAAACAGTTGAGGAAAAGCACAGGTTCTAAATTAGTGTGCTCCAATGACTGAAGTATCTTATACCAGGTAGGTTAGTTAATTTTAGCTGGTGAGTGAACAGAAGCAGTGATTGCTGTTTCAAATGAACTGGTTTCAAGAATGATCTGTATTTAAAATGAATTCAGTAGGCTAATTCTAAACATCACTTAATCTCAAGAGCTGTGTTAGTGTAGTGTGTTAGAGGTGCTCCCCTTTCATTTAAATAACTTCCATATTAACTGTTAATGCTCAATACAAAATATGTTCCTAAATGCCCCTAAAATGATACTGATACGTGTGAGATTCTATGATAATGTAAATTTTTGCGAGCAGCCGTTCCATGCAGACTGCTGTCCCACAGTTGCTCTGCTGAGGCTGGTACTTAGCTTTGCCAGTTAAGACTGTTATCTCCTCTTTGAAATGTTGGCTAGTCTTTTCCTGGAAACAGAAAAAGAGTGAGATTTCTTGAGATGCTTTTCGGCACAATGTGAAATCAGACCTGTTACATACCTTCTGAGCATGCCCCTGAGTCTGGAAAGGGCTCGCAGTTTCTAGCTCCCAATTTCTGCATGTTTGGGTGCAGGGAACTGTAGAAGTCTTGTGAGCCAAAGGATGCTTCAGCTGCTCTGTGCAGTATTTGACTAAAGCTCCAAGTTAGAGTGGTCTGTTGGAGCCATACTGAAGTACCTGACAGGAGGGAGTAAAGAAGATAGAGCCAGAATATTCAAAACTTGCCTAGAGAAAGCTCTGAGACAATCTGCCATAGCTGATCCTGCTCAGAGCCACATGTCTGGGGGTCTCTTTCAACCTCAACTGGTCTGTGATTAAAAAATCAAACTACTAAAACAAGAAAGAACTAAGGAACTTGAATTCTGATTGCTTTATCAGTTCTTCTTCTTTATCTACAAGGAATGATCCATTTTTCTGAAAAAGGTAAAAAGATGGGATGGTTTTTTACTTCTTTGTAAACATTTTTGTTTAGTTTGTTTTGTTATTTTGGTTTCAGATTGTAGTTCAATAGGATGGAGATTTGCTACTTAGAGATCCTCCTACAATTAATTGAGTATTGAATAATTTCATTAAAAGTATTTGAATCCAAGATTTTTTTTTTTTATTTTTTAGCGGATTTTGGAGACTATGATCAGTATGAATCTCAGGAGTTTCTACAAAGATTTGCTTTGTTTCCAGTGGTAAGTACTTACTTTAAATTGGTACATTTAAATTATTAAATTGATAAATTTAAATCCCTCTTTAAACTGGTAAATGCAAATCCTTTTTAGAAGGACTCCATGATCCATCTAGCTTACAGCTCCTAGGTTGTCAAATTTAGTAAAGGTTTTCTTTGAGATCGGAGTGAGATATGACACCTTACATTACACAGAAACAAAGATGTTGCAAGATCTTTTCAGTTTTATTGTATATTACACTGAAAAGAAGGTTTGAGGTACAGATGGGGAAGTGAGTAAAACCACTTCAAAACAACGTTTGTGCTTTTTGGGTTTATTTGTGCATATTACAGCATCTTCCAAGACTAGAGTGAAGGGTTGATTTGCATGTGTAAAGAAACTATAACCATTTAATTTTGTAGAACTTTTTTGTATTTCATTCCACAAATGCTATTTTACCTTAAGGGTTGGCTACAAGAAGAAAAAATATTGGAAGAAGCAACACAGAAAGTTGCCTTGCTACATCAGAAGTACAGGTAACATGTTTAAAACTCTTAAATGCAGAATTTCAGTCTTCAGTAGCTTCTGTAGCTCAGAAAGTTGTGAATCTTGAAATACACTTGGACTAATTTCACCTCCATTTAAATGAGTTTTTCTCTAGTACATCTGTATTAAAGTTACAAGAATTTTTGCTGAATGAAAATGAAAAGAGAACACAATATTTAGTAAAATAAATGAGAGAATTCTGCTTGAAAAGAACACAGGACACAATTAAATAGTGTGACTTCACCTGTACAATGTTTCTGACTCTTGTTCATGTAAAGTTCTGACTCCAGTAAGGATGTTTCTTGATAAACAGCGTTGGGAGGTATCGAGGGCAGTAGAAATGCAGGGACAGTAACTGTGCCAGGCTGCTTATGATCTTAAGTAGAAGGGAGCTGAGGTGCAGTAGTCCAGGACAAAGTAAAGTTAAGTTCTCTTTATCAGTTCATCAGTAAAAAATGTTTGTGATTATGTGAGTAATACCGAATATTTTCCCCTGTATTGTTTTAAAACAACAGTTTGAAAATTTCAGTTCCACTTATTTTTGAAAGATTGCATGGTTAAGGTTCAGCAAAGAAAGCTTAATCTTCATAATGTCAGGAAAAAGTGAAGAAATGGGGAGATTTATGATTGAAAAAGTATTGAGAGACATAACAATGAGCACGACAGGATTTTTCAGGTAGAAGTAATGTCTTTTATGATATAAGTGAGGTATGTTGATGGGTAGGTAAACCAAAGCTTTTAAGCCCTGTGGTATCACTGCAAGTCTGTGAGAAAACTCTCTCTCAGTTGGTCTAATTATAAAGAATTCTACCTTTACCTACAGATCTTGTCCTCATGTGTTCAAAGTATTACAGTTAAAATTGTCAGCATTTAGAAAATGAAACTGTCTTTTCTGAAATGTAGAATGCCAGGCTTCATATTTCCCCTGTAGAAGTATAGGGGAAATTCATGTCTTGAACATGTGTGCCTCTGATAAAGCGAGGAAGTACGGAGACAATGATGCACTTGAGCAAGAATGTGATAATTGTCTGTCATTAGCAGAGATGATAATTTTGACTGGTCTTTGTTGCCGTTTACCCTCAAAGATGCCAGAGAGAAAGAAGTTATTAGAATAAAATTTTAAAGGCTGAGCCAAATGTATCAGTCATTGGTACAGATAGAACGAGCATGATTTGATGGTTGCCTGAATGTCTTGGGGATGATTTTCAAGCTTTGACAGTGTTGTTCAGAATAAAACAAAGATGATTTTTTCTTATTGGCAGTACTAGGTAATTGTTATTTTTATTTGTAGAGGCCTTACTCCTCCTGATGCGGAAATGTTATATATGCAAGAAGTAGAAAGAATGGAGGGCTATGGTGAAGAGACCTATCCTGCAAAGGTAAGTGGGGTTTTGATCTTTGTCTCAATTGCCCTTTTCTCCCTGTTTAGAATGGTTACTTCCTGCCAAAAATAAATAAAACTCAAAACCCACACCTCCCAGAATTTTCTCCTCCAGAATTATAAAAGCAGTTGTTGCAGATTTTGCTTTCTAAGACTTTTTTCTGTACTTGCGTAATTTTTTGCAACTTCTTACAGGACAGCCAAGGAAGTGACATATTCATTGGAGCGTGTCTTGATGGTATCTTTGTAAAACACAAAAATGGTCGTCCTCCTGTTGTATTTAGGTTAGTATTGCTCTTTCATAAAAGATCTTTGTGAACTTCACATTTTATGTGCGTTCTTGACAAGCATGAATGACTCTTAGATATGATGTGTATTTATGCATTTGGTAAACCTGAACACAGGCTTGCAGTCACCATGCTACAGTGAATACTGAAGTCAGTGGGAATTTCTCAATGTACTAACTGCAGAATGAGTCTCTTTACGACAGATTAATTCTAAGACATGAATATTTAATATACAGTTGCATTGCAAAATATTTATTGAATCAAAAAGGAGCAATTCTCTGCACATAGTGCATCTTAAATCCTGAGATGGTCACATCAATTCATATAGAAATATTCACTGGTAAAATTGTCCAGGAGTTCCTTTCATATATTATAAATATATGTGGACAGTCACAGGATAACATTTGTTTTATTATTTTGGATTCATACATGGTTTTATTTTGTTATTTAGTGTTCTGATAAATTGTAGACAGAGCTCTGACTTACCTAACTCTTAAAATTCAGTCTTAATTTGAAGTGGCTTGATTCCCACTGACTTTATGAGAAGTTGCTTGGGCATCTTTGGGCTGAATTAAGAATAAATTTTTAAGAAATATTTTGAGATTTTTTATAAAATGAGTCCTGGCAATTTGTAGTCATTGCTAAAGCAAGAAAGGATTTACTCTTAGTGTGCTTTAATCTTCTAGAATTGAATTTTTGACTAGAATTGAATATGAACAGAAATCTTGAAATCCTATGGTCCAACAGTCAATGGAACTTCATCACTGGTGAATTTCTGGGAGAGAAGGTAGCAACTGTGCTTCTTTCTGTTAGTAGTTTTGTTTAGCAGAATTTATAAATTCACTACTGTTAAATGTCCATCACAAAAATGTCTGTCTCTGCTGTGATAGGAGAGCTGATGCTGAGCTCTTTTTAATTGTCTGGAGTCATAAAAGTGCCCTGCTCTGCTTTCCTACAGCATTGAACAACAGCTGTACTTAACAAACACACAGGGAGAGGAAAAAATGCATTTGTCCATGCATTTCACATAAGTTCTCAAAGAACTGTGGATGCAGTGTCTGTAAACATAGGGAAAAAGTTGCGCATTGGGAAGCATCAGAAAGTATTAATATTCCAATTTCAGGATCCAGTCTTCTGCTGTTTTGCTTGTTTGTTGTATGACTATGGGCAATTCCATCATGAATAGCTGTATCGTGGTATTTGAGTGGCAATAAAGCATAGGCAAATGACCCAGACTGGGTTATGCTTGGATTGGTTCAGGCAATTTCATAGTTGTGTTCAGAAAGGCTTATGAACCAAGGCCTTAAATTTGAGGGATTATTGTTCTACATCAGAATGGAGACATGAATGTTTCTCTACCTCATAGACATGAGAGAATAGCTCTGGCCAATGATTACAGACACCTCTGTGTAATGAAAATGGGAGTCATATAAATACCTTTAGAGAGAGTCCTGTGTGCAGGTCATGCTTTTGCCATGTGTTTGTGCACTGCGGAATATTATTTTAGTTAATCTATGATACAGGCTTTATTTACACTAATATAATACTAATAGTTCAAGGTAAATTTGCTTTTAAAAAGATGAATCAATACATCAGATTATATTTTATGCAATCTAAATATTTTTCATCTGTCAGTGTGCAAGAGTTCTAAAAAATATGTGTAATAATACCTTAAAGGCTTTGTTTAGTGTAGATTTAATTTTTTTTCCTGGAATGTATGGTTTGCTTTCAAGCAGTTGTGATGTTATAATTTACTGATGACTAAATTTGTCTAAATTTGATTTTTTTTTTTTAAGAACCCTTGAAAAAATTTCAAAGGGAAGTCGAGTAATAATCTTGACTACTGTACATGTGCATCATGCCAAGAGTTAGTCACATACATGTTTTCCTTTCAGCAGCTGTAATTGTAGAGAAGTGATGGTCTGCAACTTGTTCAGATAGATTAATGAACTTTTTCACAGAATCATAGACTCATAGCATATACTGACTTGAAAGGGACCCATCAGGATCATGAAATTCAACTCCTGGCCCTGCACAGGACACCCCAAGAGTCACACCATGTGCGTGAGAGCACTGTCCAAACACTTCTTGAACTCTGTCAGGGCTGGTGCTGTGACCACTTCCCTGGGGAGCCTGTTCCAGTGCCCAGCCACCCTCTGGGTGAAGAACCTTTTTCTAATATCCAACCTAAACCTCTCTGACTCAGCTTCAGGCCTTTTCCTCGAGTGCTGTCACTGGTCATGGGAGGGAAGAGATCAGTGTTTGCCCCTCTGCTTCCCGTCATAAGGATGTCCTCAGTTCTTTATCCGTATTCTCAGTGGTGGTTCTGGTCTTCAGTTGCATTTTCTTTGGTTTGAAAATCAGAACTTGTCCAGTCATATCCTGTCCCTTTTGTCTGCAGGTGGCATGATATTGCCAACATGTCCCACAATAAATCCTTTTTCGCATTAGAGCTGGCAAACAAAGAAGAGACAATTCAGTTCCAAACTGTGAGTACATTTTTATTTTTTTCTCTTTTTTCAGTAAATCAAAACACAAAACTGATAATTTAATTCAAAGGTTAAAACGTACTTTCCATATATTTAGCAGCTTTGAACTGTATGAGTGAGTCAATTTTAATAACACTGTCTTTGGCCAGCTTTCTATGCGAAGGCATTAAAAATTGGCACTTTTATGTGGAGTACATTGAAATGTTTGGTTATGTGGTCAGAAAATTTTCGTCTATTCCAGTAAAATTTCTATCATGTTTTTTTGACTTTTAAATCAGTGGCAATTAAAGATAAATATAGCCATAGAGCTTTGTTGAAATGGGCCATGGCATTCCTTGCAGAATTAATTTTATGCACCGTCTACCAGTTGCTTTTGTCAAAAGGCAGCTGTTGACAATCGTATGGCAATCTTAACTATAAACTGTGTTAATATTACAGCTGATAAGAGTGTCTTGAGCAAAAGGCTTCTACTTTCAAATTTCATAAGTCTAAGAAAATTGTTAAGCTAGAGTGCATGTTTGGGCCTGAAAAGTAGAGTTTTAGGGAAAACCTGGTGACATTAATGAAGTTAGATTAAAATGAGATTGGTCAATGGTAATTTAATCTTAAACATTTCAGTGGCTTGTCTAAAAGCAAGTGAAAGGTATGAATATTTGATTTAATGCAAATGTTGGGTTTTGTTTTTTTTGGCAGGAAGATATGGAAACAGCAAAATATGTGTGGAGGATGTGTGTGGCTAGACACAAATTTTACAGACTAAATAAATGCAGCCTGTAAGTAGAATACATTAGCAGAACTCTTGGTGCCCTTACAGCGTCCATTGCAGTAATGTCTTTACTGTCCTTTTTAGATGGTAGTAATTAATGGCTTGGGTTCATTTTCTTAATCTTTTTTGAGAAAATACTTACCACCAGTTTTTGAAAGACATCCTGCTTTCCAACAGAGGACAATATTACACAATGAAATCTTACCATAAGTGATAGTGTTTGGCCTTTGTTTCTGGATCACAGTGCTGTGAGAGACTTCAGTTGCTTTGGGGTCTAATACTGCCAGTGCTGTGAGCCACTGGAATCACCAGGGTTTTGGCCTGTGTTTGGGGGAACTGCTCTGGAAGGACACTAGAGGCTTTAAAAGGGCGGGCAGTGTATGTGAAGCACTCCTGAAATGTGCTGGATTGACAGCTGAGAGGTATGTGGTTCTTTAGATATCCATGGAATCTGTATAGCTCAAGTAGCACCAGGGCAAAGTCAATTTAATAAAATTCATCAAATTAAATTTAAATGGGCTGGCCTCCAACTTGTAAATCAATGGCTGGAATTTGAGTTACTTCACTGGTACAGCTTTCCTTCAGTCAAAGAATAGAGAATTAGACACAATGAATAGTTTGTCATTGGAAAAGCATGATTCCCATATGTTTCATTCCTCTTTTTACATGGGAAGGTAGATGTGGAACGGTTGCTTTGAAATCTGCTGAAGCCAGTGGAAAGATAATTATTTTCTGCCACAGGTGACTCATTAGTGTGTTTAATTCTAATTTATTTGAGAAGGAAGATTAGTTTGAAATAGAGTAAACCTCATACCTTGAAGCTTGTAAACCTGTTTGTCTTTTGAGAGTGGTAAGAAGCATAGGTTGAAGTAGTGCATTTGTGGGGTTTGTGTACTGCTGTCTGAATAATGTCAGTTCTATAGTCCTATATTGAATGTCAGTCTCTAGGATTATTTACTGTAATTGTTTCACCACAACATGGTTTTACATGAGGTTAAGTCCTCAAACTTTCCTGATTATCTCTGCTCTTAAGATTTCCTGTCATGTGGTGCTGCTGCTGAAAACAGTCTTATGCCTACCTGTATTAACTTCAGGAGTTTTTTTCTAAATCTGTACATACCTTGTCTTTAGAGACTCCTTGGACTCTCCACCTGAGGAGGGCTCTCAGAAATCTTCCCTCATTCTTTCCCTTCCACGCTTTCCAATCCTTTCTCGTCCTTCACTTCCCAAAGGGTGAGCTTAAAAACATCTTTCTTGCTGAAGAATAGCAGTTCCTGCATTTGTGTCATGCTGCTGTCTTTCGACCTCTGTCTTGCTGCGAGATGCAGAGCATAGATGCAGTGTAGGGTGGGAAGAAAAGGAGCTTGAGACTTCTGCACCTCATGTCCTGGAGCCAATCCAACAAATCATGAAAATTCATTACCATTAGTCTGAATGTTAGAACATACAAATGCTGATGCAGTATAGTCATGCTTTCCAGTTTCTGTAACATCTGTAATGTTACAGTCCCTAAACAATTTTATGTCTGACTTATAGAACAGGAGATTTTATATGGGGTTCAAAGAAATAACTGAGGTATTTTGATCTTGGATTTTTGGTTTTTGCTTTGTGATGGTGGCTAATGCACAGAGCTCTTCCCTTTTGATATTGTTGTGGAAGACTAACACAGGCCTGGCTCCAAGAAATGCACGTAATTATTAATTGAATTTCGGATTGCTTTGAAATAGCTTGCTATTGTTAAGCCTAATTTCTTACCATAAAATCTCTTCTGTAGACAAACCCAGCCCGTTACAGTGAATCCTGTTAGAAGACGGTCTTCATCCAGGATGTCCATGGTAAGGAGAACTGATAGCTTTATGTTTGCATTTCAGTTGACTTTGAATCAAATGCCAATTCCCTTCAGTGAAATAAAATGAGCAGAGAAAAAGATGAGTCTGGGATATGAGGAACTGTTTCTGACTTGTAGAAAGAGCTGCTATATAATATGTAAATAGTGGAATTAAAATAATTGCAATGAAAAATATTTTAAAGAGTTCTATTTTCAGTTTGAACTGAGACTTCTGTCTCTAGAATACTCTCCTAGATGTCAGATGGCAAGATACAGTCTTGGGTTGGTGGTGTGTGTGATTTCAAGGTTTTTTTCCTGTTTTTTAAATTTTTTTTGTGTATGACCTCAAAGGAGAAACTGATATTGCAGATTTCGAGAAATGGTTTAAGACTAAGGCTTTGTATGTGTTTATTTGTAATATTATACACGTTACAATATAATATATAATGTATATTATCATAGTATATATAATATTGTATAAAACATGTATAATATCATACATATATATAATGGTATACATTACATATAAAGTAATCTTCAAGAATTATTTTTAAAATGAATAATCAATTTTAAAGTTTTTAACAGTAAGATGTTTGCTTTCTTAGCCCAAGCCTCAGCCTTATATGATGCCTCCACCACCTCAGCTGCATTACAATGGTCATTATACTGAACCGTATGCATCTTCCCAAGGTAAGTTTATTAAATCCTTGGCCACACTACACAGCTTTAGAAGGTAGAAGCTATAATTTGTATTTGTAGCTACTTTAGCTAGGGCTGAATAAATTATTAGGTGAATATGGAGTAGGTTTGTAGTTGAACAGTCATTGAAGTGCTTGCTGCTACTCTAGACACATAGGCTAGTGTGAAATACAGTCATGGAATCACAGAACTGTTTAGGTCGGAAAAGACCTTTAAGATAATAAAGTCCAACCACCAACACAGCACTGTCAAATCCATCACTGAACTATGTCCCCAAGTGCCACATCTACATGTCTGTTAAATATCTCCAGGGATGGTGACTCCACCACTTCCCTGGACAAGCCCGTTCCAATGCTTGACCACCCTTTCCAAGACAAAACTTCCTAATATTCAATCTAAACCTCCCCTGTTGCAACTTGAGGCCATTCCCTCTTGCCCTGCTGCTTGTTACCTGGGAGGGCACAAACAACATCTCACTGCAGCCTTCTTTGAGGTGGTTGTAGAGAGTCATAAGGTCCTCCCTGAGCCTCTTTTTCTCCAGGCTAAACAACCTCATTTTCCTCCACTGTGCCTCCCCCATATTCTTGTGTATGGGAGATGAGCAATGCTGGTTAGGATAGCATATACAGCAGCTGTAGACTGAGGTGTCTTGTGTGAGTTTAACCTATCGGTTCTTTTGGTTCATGTATCAAACTGGTGTGTTATGGCATCGTGAGTCAATACTGGTCTTAATAGATGCAAAGAGATTTCCCCCAGACAATTCACACAACTAAAAAATTAAACAAAGAAAAATTCTACACCTGCCCTTTATTGAACGATTTTTTCAAAAAACACTTTTTGATTGTCAGCAAATTCATTAATGTAGGTGTGACGATTATTTTGACAAACCCAACAAGTTAAATCATGGAAGGCATCTAGAACAATGACTGACTTGTTTGTTTCTGGAGACTGGCAAACTGTGCATCCAATGAAGTAGCAATTAAATGATTTAATGTGTCTTGGATGTATAAACTGTGTGACAATTTTCTTTACCCATCAGAGTAGCTATATGTTCATCTGTGAACAATATAGTGGTGGTTTAAACTGTCTCCAAAATTTCTAGAAAAAAGTTAATTTTATTTTTTTTTTTTTGAGGTCTTGTGGTGCTATACCTATTTATGCCCTGAAGCAGTAGAATAGGGAAGAAGAGCAAGGGGTTTTTGTTTGCTTGTTGTGGGGCTGTTTTTAAGATTTTGATGCTATTTTTGGGTTTTTGGTTTGGTTTTTTTATTGTGGTTTTTTGTTGTTGGTTTTTTTTTTTTCTTTCTTTTCTGTTCAAACTGATCTTGTTACATTAGGGCAAATCCCAGTGTAGATATTAATTTTTCCAAGTGGCATTGTTAAAGATTGATATGGACTTTGTTTATCTTGGACTGAAACTTAGCAAACTTATCCTAAACAGAAGGAAGTAATTATTAAACAGTGTTTTCCCATAGGGATTTGTATCATTGAAATAAATATAATAGGTTATTCTGCTGTATATACACCTTGGATATCAAAACAACAGAAAATCTGTGATTTTGGTTTGGGATTTTTTCCTTCCCATTTCAATACATAGCTAAGAATAATTGAGGTTTTGAAAATCTCAGACATTGCCTTAGCTACATCTTAGTAGAGGATAACTTTGTTTGATGTCCTGGACATAAAGATTCTTCTTAAACTTTACTTTCAGATAACCTCTTTGTGAGCAATCAGAATGGATACTACTGTCACTCTCAGACTAGCTTGGATAGAACCCCTCATGACTACAGCGGTCGGATCCGCAATGGGAGTGTCTATAGTGCACACAGCACAAACTCCTTGAACAATCCACAGCATTACTTGCAGCCATCCCCAATGTCCTCTAACCCAAGCATTACTGGAAGTGATGTCCTCAGAACTGATTATGTCCCATCACACAGACACAGTGCACTAATACCACCTTCTTATCGTCCCACGCCAGACTATGAGACTGTGATGAGACAGCTCAACAGGGGAATGGTGCACACAGATAGGCAGAGTCATTCAATGAGAAATCTTAACATCAGCAACTCCTATGCTTACAGCAGGCCTGATGCCTTAGTTTACAGTCAGCCTGAAATTCGAGAACATGCTCACTTTGCTGCCCCACAGTCTAACCATTATCCATTTAACCTGAACTACAGCTTTCATAGCCAATCCCCCTATCCCTATCCTGCTGAAAAGCGCCCCGTTGTTGGGGCAGTCAGTGTGCCTGAGTTGACAAATGTGCAGCTCCAGGCTCAGGATTATCCAGCACCAAATATAATGAAGACTCAAGTCTATCGACCACCTCCCCCATACCCATACCCAAGACCTGCAAATAGTACTCCAGACCTGTCACGACACATCTACATCAGCAGCAGCAATCCAGATCTTATCACAAGGCGAGTGCACCATTCTGTCCAGACATTTCAGGAAGACAGCCTGCCTGTGGCGCATTCTCTTCAGGAGGTCAGTGAACCTCTAACATCGGCACGCCACGCTCAGCTGCAGAAAAGGAACAGTATTGAAATAGCAGGCTTGACTCCCAGCTTTGAAGGAATAAGAATTAAAGAGAGGACCATGTCAGCTTCTGCAGCAGATGTGGCTCTTCCAAGAGTTATCTCAGAAGGGTCACAGCCCAACATTCTGATGGAGAGAACGAAGCAAAAAGAAGGTGAGCAAGAAGAATGCGTGAACTGTGATCACAAGAAAACCCTTTCAGATGCCACTATGCTGATTCACAGTAGTGAGGAAGAAGAAGAATTTGAAGAAGAAAACAAGACCAGTACAAGTCTTTCTCCTCTTCCTGAAGATCAAACTCAACTTTCATCTGTTATGGGAGGTTATTCTCATGATTCAGTGCTTAACTACCCTTATAGCTCTGTTACTTCATCTGCTGGCCCTTTGCATATTCTTGAGCCTAAATTACATATTACAGAGGCAGAAAAGAGACTGAAAGATATGAGCCCTGTTCATTTACTAGTAGAAAGCCAGGTACAGAGAAGAGGGGAAGGACTGCTTACTCCATCTATGTCGGAATCTGATCTTACAACATCAGGGAGATACAGAGTAAGGAAAGATTCAGTAAAGAAGAGACCTGTGTCCGATCTTTTGTCTGGGAAGAAGAATATTGTGGAAGGCCTTCCCCCTCTAGGTGTAAGTGGATACTATTTGTCTTGTTTTTGGTTGTCTGTATCAGGAGTTGGTTTGGGGTTTTTGTTTTAGGTTTGGGGTTCTTTTAATCAACCTGAGACGCTTTTAAAACATATGAATTAAAAGCTACCTTAAGCTTGACCTTTATTTTTCTATGTTTCCCTGATTAGCTTTGCTTAGTTATCTTGTCTCCCCTTCTCTGCCATGTCTGTGATCTGTTTGTATAGTCCTCCCACACAAACCCAGCTGTGCAGTCTCCATCCATCTGGTAACCTAATCTGGCTAGGTGGAATGAGCTAATTTAAAGTCAGTTCTAGATCCCTATTCTGCCCTACTTCGCTTTATCTGGAGCCAAAGTAACTCTTTCCATTCAGGTTTCTAATCTTCCTCTCACTGAAAAATCATATGTAGCAGAATGTTTACTTTTTAAAAAATTGGTTTGCCTTCTTCTTCTGACCTAAGAGGGGACCTGACATCTTAAGGAATAAATTCTTTCCTTGCATTCTCTTTTTTACTCCATGCCTTCCCTTTTTCGTATCCTTTTCCTTTTACCTTCTTCAAGCTGTTTTTACCCCACTAAAGGTATTTCTTGCTTGCCATGTCTCTTTCTCCTACTCCAATCTTATGACTCTATGAACAGTGAAAAGCTGCAAGATTCCCCTTTCCTGTAATTCCCACCTTATAGAAACATCAAGGTCTATGTGGACTGTATAATTTCACTGGCACTCCTTACTGCCCGCTTTGCTTTAAACTTTTGTTCAGTTTTACATAGTTTGTGGCAGATTTCAGGCAGATTTCCTAATAGAGGAAAACCATTTTTTATTATTATTTTGCCTTTGAAACTGGATTGGTACCTGAGTTAGTGTCAAATATTTTTCTGCACAAATTGGACTGCAGGGGAAATATTATATAACTTGTACTACTGTGGTAACTTACAGCTGATGCTGCAAAAACTAACCTATACAAAAACTATGTATTGAAATAGTTACTGCTCTCACAAGTTTTTGTCTGTCAGATGTGCTATACGTGGAGCTGAACACAATGAAATGGACCTCCATCAGCCTAAATTAATTTTATAATTGTGTGGTTTTCTACGTCTTCTTGCTCCTATTTTTTTGTGTGGATATAGAAAAAAAAAAGTGATATCTTTCTCCTTACGTTCACATTTAGATAGTTACTGTTTGTTCTTTAAAAGATACATTTTCAGACACTAATGTGTCTACCAAAGTCATACCCTGCCCTTCCTTTTGACAGTTATGCAAATATTCTCGTCAGCCTTTAAATTAAATTAATATTAGAACTTTTTCACTGAAAGTGTTCAGTAACATAGTTTCTAGTTCAGAAACATTTAAGTGTTGTTGCATAATACAGAATATTACTTTTCTGTTTTCATAACTGAGGTGAATATCCTAGTTACAAAGTCGGCCCCTACCAATGCTTGCACATTTTGCTTTTCAATGAACTTTCATTGTTGTGTTTGTGTTCACTTCACTTTTAAATGCGGTCTCATCCTCTTGGCTTTGTATTCCTATTTCTTACCACCATTTAACTTTTGAAAGCATTGGTTATCATTCAAGCAGCATATGCACTCCTCTTTTCGGTGTATTTTTGTTAACAACTAAACTTAGCAACTGCAGGAATGATGAAGTTTTCTCTTACCCTTTTAAAAAGAATAATTTGAATTGATTCTTCAATAGAAATCCCCGTTTGATATTTTTCTCAAATAATGAATGGTATTTCCATAATTTAGATTCATGGCCTGGTCCAGGACTCAAATCTGTCTGCAGTTTTGTGTTCATGTTTTGTATGTGCAGTTTGTTGCAAACTTAGTAAAACATTTAATTATATCCAAATATCTTAAAGGTATATGGTCATTGCCTGATTGTAGGGAAGAAAAATGCGTGCAAACTGAATAGTCTAGTAAGGAATCACTTTTATGTATTTTTGGGGTTGGGAAGTGATCCCGGTTCTGTTCAAGAATGTTAATTATCCAGAGTTGCCACCTCACACCCTCAGTCACGAGCTTTGTAGAGAACAATATTTGTCATTCTCATGCAGTTTCATTAACCTGTCTGGAATGAAGACAGACTTGTGTTGTGTCCTTGGAGGAATGTAGTCCCACCACCCTAATCTCTCACTGCAGTGCTTATCAAAGAAAAAGGTCAGAGCTGTTCACCGAAGGGGTCAGAGAAGTATCCTTTGCTTAGATGAAGTCATCGGGTTTCTGCTTTATAAGTTCATCAGATATTTAAGAATATTTACAAGTTTTAGCTTTTCTTTTGCAGGGTATGAAAAAGAATAAAAATGATGCAAAAAAAATGGGGCCTCTGAAGCTGGCTGCCCTAAATGGACTGGCATTGACTAGAATGCCTCTGCCAGATGAGGGGAAGGAAGAATCAACAAGAGCAACAAATGATGAACGAGTATGTTAAAATTTTTTAATGCTTGATTTACACTAGCAATTTTTCAAAATTATATTACTATAAATGGTACATTTTATTGACTTTAAAATACTTCATGTTAAGGCAACTCAAATGCTGAGAATAGAAACAAAAGGAAGAAGAAGATTTCTGATTGACAAGTCATTGCTAGAAGTATTTGATGTAACTCAGATTTCTCTTTAAGATGATGGCGATTTAACTATAGTTTACCATTTGGACATACAGGAAACAAATTAACTAGTATCTACTGATATATTTTTATGCCACTCTTCCTGTTTTCTTTCTTAATTTTGGGTTTTCCAGAGTGAAAAGGTTTAAAACTTACAATTCTGAGTGTGAGATTGATTTAGTCTTAGTTTTAAGTAATTCGTATGGTGTTTAGAGTAAGTTTTGCAGTTAATTTGCATCTTCAGAGTACAACTTGTGCAGATTGTATTTGTCTCCTTTCTTCAGGTGGAGCTCATAAAATACAGATGTATCTTGTTTGATCTGCTGTAATTTTAAACTGAGTAAAAGATGTCAGGTCAATGAGAGGAGATCAGGTTCTAGAATTTGAGGATCATTCTCTGAGAAATATAAGACTCCATCTGCTTGTGTCAGGATAAAAAACATCAGTAAATCTACTCCAGCCGGTCTCATATATCATTAAGAAGTGCAGGAAAATGAAATACAGTCAATATTCAGACTGTGACAGGCTATGAAGAACAGTGCTGGGATCACACATCTGACCAGGGAGCAACTAGATACACAAAATTTGACAGTGATTATTGCCCATCCTGCGACCAGTGGTGCCTATAGAATCCGATTCTGAGCGTAGTTGGGTATCCTCAGCTGCAGACCCCCTCTAGCTCAATTTTGTTGCCGGTCACTGGGCAGGGATTAGAATGTGAAGGAATGCTCCTGCTCTCACCAGCTGCAGTTTAAAGGAACAGACCAAGAAAATTAATTGCAAGTCACTCAGTAAAAATTGGGTTGAACTACATATACATTGCTTAAGATGCTGAGGGACAAACAGTAACATTGTGTTACTGAGATACAGCTTTAGTAGCTGTATTGGTTATTTCCTCCTAGTTAGAGTGATCATCTCTTTCTGGCTTAACCTTTACTGCCTTCAGCTGTGTTATTATTCAGCTAGCTCTGCCCAAAGCATTGTGGTAAAGAAGAAGCCATAAAGTCAAATTATGAAAAAGTCATGTCACTACACTTTCTCTTCAGGCAATCACCTAAAGGTAGAATAAATACCATGAAATGGGAGTAGTTCCTGAAATAGCTGAGAAGGGGCAATGCAAAGTAGGCCTGTGACATAAAAGGAAGTCCAGAATGCAGATATTTTAGAAGATGAATTTAGTGTTAATTCAGTGCCTTTCATTGCTCAGCTTCATGTTATTATCAGTTTAAATACGTGAGTTTAGCCTGAAGATAATAATGGAGTTTGTACAGTTGATGTATTGGTGTGCAAATTGCATATGATGGAAGTTTACACCTTCCTCTGCAACATTTGGCATAGTTACTTGATATAAGACACTTGTATGACCTGATACCACAGAGCAGTTGTTGTGAGAATTGGGAGGCATGTGACATAGATGAAATTTTCTGGCTGAAATCTTACATATTATTCCTCTAATTATTGTTGGCAAAGAGATGCAGAAATTCCAGAAGTGTCTTATGATTTAGAAACAACTTGGTTTCTAAAGAATAAGGGGAAGGGGAGAGCAGTTTATTAAATAAAAAAGATTGAATTATACTGTTAAAAAAATTCTGAGTTTATACCTCAACTGCAGCAAGAGATTCTAAGGCAGCTTTCCTGCTGTAAGCAAAGTTTAGTTTTTCTCCATCCGAAGAATTAAGTTTGTGGGGGTTTTATTATTATTTTTAGGTTTTTTTACTATTTTAAGGTTAAAGGAGACCTTTCAAATTATGTCATCCACCATGCTATATTGAGCAGGTGGATCAAAAGTGTTTGAGTCAGTATGCAGTATGGCATAGATTTTTGGTTGGCCAATTTTTTTCCCCAGCTGGGCTGTCTTTACAGAAACTGTGAAGTAATTTTTTCCTTTACCAACAGTATCCACATAGGCCTTTATGACTTAATGAAGTAAAACAGGCTGCTTAGTTTTCACTTGAACAAAATTTCTGCTGTTTAGGGTTGTTTCTAATTTATTTTGGCATGTTTGCGAGAACATTAATAGCTGGAAAAACATTGAAGGAATATCTAGGAGAATAAAATACATACATTTGATGCTTCATGAACTCTCTGTTAAAATAGATTCACCTTGGAATGTGACTTTGTGTGGTTATCTGCGTTCTGTCTTTCAGTGTAAAATTCTGGAACAGCGGTTGGAGCAGGGGATGGTGTTCACTGAATACGAGCGCATTCAGAAAAAAAGGCTGATAGATGGCGAGTGCTCCATAGCTCGGCTGCCTGAAAATGCTGAGAGAAACAGGTTTCAGGATGTCCTTCCTTATGATGATACCAGAGTAGAGCTGGTCCCAACCAAAGAAAATAACACAGGTTACATCAATGCATCTCACATCAAGGTGAGAGAAATACTCTTGGAGAAGTATTTCCCGGTTCATGTGGTAACTAAAAATGCATTTGGCTATCAGTTTTGGTTTGGTAAGATGAATGACAATCCCTCCATCTCCCTCTCTTTCCCTTCTTCTCCCAGAGGTTTTTTTGGGGAAAGCAGGAACCTGTTTTCCTAATTAGCTAGAATAATGGAGGATTAATTATTGCATTTCACTTCTGTGTTGATTTGATCTGTCCCCTTTCTGTGTTGTCTCTCTGGGGATTGCTGCTAATTGCATGCCCATTCTTCCCAGAGCTAAGAAGGCAAATAGGGTTAAAATAAACTGGGATCCTCTGCAATGACTACGATATCTTTGAGCTGCAGTGACGATTGTTTCTTCTTTTTCTGTACTCTCAGACTGTATCCACCATGGGCAGTAAGCTAGCTCCCAGCTTAAGCTTTTTTTTAGATGGTTAGAGGAACTGCCGGAGCCAGGGGGAAATCGGCTTTTTCAAAACTTTCAGTTGCCCCCTTTCCCCATGCTTAACTCTTTAAGCTCTGTTTAAAAGTGAAGAATTTGCAGGGTTACCTCAAGAACCTTCAAGGCAGTTTATTCATCAATACATTTACCTGCCTTGAGTGCAACTTAAGCAACTACAATTGGCTTCATGCTTTCTCTGAAAAGAGTTGAGATTGTCAAAGCAGCACTTGTAGTTGTGTTTTTTAATACATCTGTTTGTATACCAACACGATACCATAGTTTCTCTGCTTCACTCACAAACGTTGAATGAATCTTCTGACCCTTCTCAAACATGATAAGGTTTTTTCAGGAAATAACAACTAGTACTGTAATAATATTTACAGCACCAGACTGTGAAAGCTTCTCTAAACCTGAATTTGCTTAATATCTTAAATTCACAAAAGAGAAACACAATTTTGTTTTCTCAGTTTACATTATGCTTATGATATAAAATACATTTATTTAGCTATAAGCCTGTACAATTGTGTCTCTTCTGCATCTGACAAGATGCAGCTAAAAAATGGGGCAGATATAACTCACAATGGACTCCTACTTCTGCAATGTTGCTGTCTTCTTTTTATTTTGTGCATCTGCAAATGGCTGGCTTTAGAATTGGAGAAAGGGTTTTCAGTAATTACTGCTCTAATGTCTTTCTTTTTTACAGATCTCTGTTGGTGGCATAGAGTGGGATTACATTGCCACGCAGGGCCCTTTGCAGAATACATGTCAGGATTTCTGGCAGATGATCTGGGAACAAGGGATTGCGATCATAGCTATGGTGACGGCAGAGGAAGTGAGTATAAATTGAGTCAGGTTTTTCTCAGAAATTCCACAATTTTTTATTATACTCTGTTAGAGGAAGGGTGTCTTTGCTCCAAGAAGCATCTGATCAAAGATAAATTTCTTGTGACCCCTTGCTGTTCTGTCTTGATTTCTTTGGTAGAAAAATGAATTTTCAAACTCTTTCTTCTGGAAAGTTGGTTTTCTCAGTGAGAGGCCATAACACTCTAGTAATACTTAATAGAGGAGAGATACAGGTGTTAATGCAGGAGCATTGGTTATATGAATGTTCTTAGGTTTCTTGTTAAGCAAGTGTTTTACTTTTAAGGAAAGTGGGAGAGAAAAAAGCTTCAGATACTGGCCACGTCTTGGTTCAAGGCACAACACTGTGACGTATGGAAGATTTAAGATTACCACGCGATTCCGTACTGACTCAGGCTGCTACGCAACTACAGGTTTGAAGATTAAACATCTTCTCACAGGACAGGAGAGAACGGTTTGGCATTTGCAGTACACTGACTGGCCAGAGCATGGTTGTCCAGAAGATTTAAAGGGATTTTTATGTAAGTTGTTAATAGGTTTCTTTTGGGGTGTGGTTTGGGGTGGTTTTTTAATACTTTCTAAAATGGCTATATATGAAGTAGCTTTTGATAAGTATGCCAAGCATTCTATTGTAAAAGTTTCTTCACACCAGCAGGAGATACTGAATTATATTTTTTGCAGGAATATACCTGACAGTTTATTAAAGTGACTCTTCCTGTCTAAAGCAAATAATTTACCAGAAGTTCACATAGAATAAAACATAATTGCATCACTTACTACACATTTGAGTATGTTGCAGCAGTTGCAAGATGGCCACAAGCTGCCTTTAGTAGGAATAGGGGAACAAGGCAAGGAAATCTTTACACAAGTTAGGTGATCTTTATAGATCTGTATTGCTATGGTTGGGGTATGACTTGTGATTTATAAAATGTATCATTTTTCTCTGGGATGTCGTTCATTAAATGACTATTTTTCTGGTGGTCATACATCATAATACCATAGCTTAAGGGGCTTCATCTCCTAAATTAATTATTCTTGTTGAATTTAATAGCGTACTTGGAGGAGATACAGTCAGTGCGGCGCCACACGAACAGCACAGCAGACCCTAAAAGCTCCAATCCTCCTGTACTGGTGCACTGCAGTGCAGGTGTGGGACGGACAGGAGTGGTCATACTGTCTGAGATCATGATCGCTTGCTTGGAACACAATGAGGTGAGCTCTTTTCCTTTCTTGTGCTTTAAATAATGTTAGGTAGTAGAAGAGGAAATAACCTGCCTAAAATACGTTATGGCTGTTCATCTGAGCAGCCGATGGAAGAGGCCTTACAACTATGCTTGAAATAGCTCTTGGGAATTCAACAGAAGTTAATCATCTAGAGCTGCCCACATGCACACCAGGCACTGGAATGCCCATTTGGATTCTTGACTCCCTAAGATGTTGAGTCATGGAATGGAGCAAGGTATGCCCTAGGCCACTGACCATATTTCAGGATTTCATCCTGATTTTGCCACTCCTTGCCTTAATTAGAATCGATAATATTCAAGAAGTTCTTTGTAGCCAGTCTCTGTTCTTGTTACTGTTTTGTTCCTAAGTGTAGTGTATTTACAGTATCAGTCTCAGTAGAGGACAAAACGGTAGTTTAATAGAATAAAAACAGTCCTATCCACTTACAGCCGGAAGTGAACACATGTAAAATGTTCATTAATAATATAATATGTCAGCTGAAACTCAACAAACTTATTGTTTCATTGTGCATCCCTCTCCTAACACTGTGACAGACCTTTTCAGCCATTAGATTTGTGAAGACCAATACCCCATGAGATAGGTAACTTTACCATTATGTGTATTTCCCAGATGATCAGTGGTGTCATGCAGTCCATACTGCAGGCATGGGCAATGAATTGTCTGAGCTGAAATCAGAACAGCTGATTCTGCCCTTAGATCACTAAAGTACTGCTCTGAACCTCCTGCTGGGAAAGTGCAAGCCAGTTTCCTTGCTCACCAGTCACTTGTAATGGTTTGTTCTCTTCTTCCAGATGCTGGACATCCCACGAGTGCTGGATATGTTGAGGCAGCAGAGAATGATGATGGTGCAGACTCTTTCGCAGTACACTTTTGTCTATGGAGTTCTCATTCAGTTTCTCAAAAGTTCTAGACTTATCTAACCCCTGCCACTTCCTAAGGGACACTGCAAGAGTTTACAGCAAGAAAATAACAGTTGTCCAGACAGACCTGCTCTCACTGGTGTTTTCTTCATATGATGAATCACAGAGTTACCTTTTAGGGCTGCCATGTGACTGTTAAACACGAGTCAGCGTAACAGTCTTGCCAAAGCAGGATCTTCACTGGACTAAATTCTTCCCATGTTCAGCCACAGTCACATTAAGGAATGGTTTTGCTTGTACTGGTCTGTAGTACTTGCACACGTTCTTTAGAGTGGTGTTACTCTGAGCAAAATAAGTATCTTATGGAATGGAGGTATATAGCACAATTTTCCTAATTATGTTTTGAAACATAATTATTGACTGTGCAAAAGCTAAAATCTGTAGGAGCACATGGGGTAAGAAACCTACCCCTTGGCGATGTCAAGGTCTTAGGCAGTTTCATTCTGCTTTCAATTTTATATTTAGAATAATACATCTATATTTTTTAAGATGAACTTTTGGTTTCCTCTGGTTTACTTAAGCAAAATTAGCAGCTCTTAGATATTTTAAGCTATTGCTTTAAGGACAGTTATTTTTATATTTGGGATTTTTAAATTAAATAAAAACTGAACCACCACAACAGAAAACTTTTTAAACAGAACAATATTTTTTCAGAGGAGAAGACAATGTTTGAACTAACTTTTCAAAAATCATGCAGAATGTCCTAGGGAAGCTATTGGTAGTTAGTTGTAGTGCCATGTAATAGAACAGACAAGTGAAAGATAATGGTAACTGTTGATAACGTTTGTTTGAGAGGAGGCATGTTTACCTGCAACAGGCAGGGGAAAAATATTGTATCTATGAGGTTATTGGAAACAAATGGATGAGAGAAAGTACATATTCAGTATTATTCATATATTTAGAGGACAGTTTGATTTTACTGGCTGAAATCAAAGTGGATGCAAATGTTTTAAGCACTTTTTTTTTTTGCTCTATTATTTATGTAGTTAAATATAGAGACTTTAATAATGCGTTGTTTCATTTGGTAATATACCATTACTAACCTGTTATTTTAGGAAGAGCTTTTTAAGTTGATGAAGTGAGAGAACCAAAATGGGAGTAGGAAGGTGCAGAGGGGTGATGTGGAAATGATTGTATAAAGTGTAATGGAGGAGGTGTGGCAGCTATGATTGCTGGTTTACACAGTGCACAGATGACCATAAAAAAATACTAATGTTCCCAGTCAAGAAAGCTCTTAAAGCACTGGAAGTTTCTGTAGAATCCTCCAGATTATTTTGTTAGTGCTAGAGCAGATTTTGCTAATGCTGTGCAGCATTGCAATGAAGAATATTTGAGAACACTTGGAGAAGAAGAGCTCTTAGAGAAAACCCTGTAACGTGGGCAATTTAATAGCTGAGTAGGTGGCTGAGTCAATGGCTGTGGCATGGGCCTGAAGTAGGCAGGTACAGCCCTGGTAGTTTCCATTTTGTCCAATGGGTCAAATGATGATATCCCTAAATAATCCTCTGTGGTTTTCAGATGGGGACAGTGTGGTTTCAGCTGCCTTTCCAGGTGTTCTGAGATGCTGTGTTGAAAATCCTTATTCCAAATTGAGTGATAGTTTTTAGATACCTGGTTTAATTTCAAAAAACCCATATAGTAGACCAGTCTGCAGGCATGATTAAATGTCCATTTCCCTGGATACCTGCTTAGTGAAATGAAATGAAATTAAAATTCAGGTCTATTAGTGCTGAAATTGTTATTTTTCTGAGCTCTAACAAGGATTTGGAAATTATGGAAACCCCTTCAAAACAATAATTGTGTCCCAAAACATTAATTAAGAATTAGAAATATGTTGCCTCAATTTCCTCTGTAATAAGCTGCTTCCACAAAGTTAAACACATGGTCCAAATGACATCATGCTAATACATCATTTTATACAAAATATATTACTTTAAGGTGCATAATATTGATCTGGTGCTTTCAGGTCTGCTTGGAAGCAGTCTGATTTGTTGTACTCTCAGTACAAGTTAGATTGAATATTTCAGACTAGGGAAAAGAAATATTCTTATATAAAATGCCTAGAAATTATTAATTGCCAAATATAAAACTGGAAGTCCAGAGGAAACCAGTTACTGAAGACTGATTCTTTATATATAAATCTTGCAAAAAAACTAATCTGACATAGCTGTGTTGACAGAAGTATTGAAAGAAACAAACATACTTAGCTGTTTGTATCATGCTGTGTTTTAAAAACCTTGTTAATTTTAGCCACAGTTCAATTCCATCTGCAGAAATCTTTTTGAATGGGAGGGCAGGCTCTGAAATGTAGCTTGTACCTTTTCCATTTCTAAACTTTGCACTGTGATCTTCATAACCTGATAGATGCAGTTTTAATGGCATGATGGACAACCAGGACTTCAAGCAACAGTTTTTAGCTGTTCAGTAGTTTCTGGGACAGAACATCAGCTGCGAGGCATTAAAAGCAGTTACAGCAAGCAATTTAATCCAGTTCTTGTGGGATTATCTGAGGTGTGTGAGGAAATGTGCATCTTTTGGCTTAATTCTCTGTTTTGCTAAAAGCAGTTGTGTTCACTTTTAGAGGTGGTTGTGCTCAAATCTGGTAGAGTCCTGATTATTTTTTTTCTTAGTGTAACACTGCTACCTCCTCCCCTTCAGCTTCCAGTTCTGTCCATCAGCAGTCTGTTTTTGCATTAAGAGACTTAGCCTTAATAGACTTGACTTTATGTGAGTTTTTCTACTGAAGATTGTAGGATTGCTTTTATATGTAAGCAAATGGCTCCGAGTGAGCGTTGAAAATGAGCAGTTTCTCTTCTAAAGATACCAAATGAAATTAAACTTCACAGCCTTCTGTAACAAAATTATTTTTTTAACCATTGTTTAGATTTTGAGTTAACTTATAAAAGACAATTCAGTTTTTAGCACTTTTGTTCTGAGCCTTGAAAAGGGATGCATTTTTACATGTATTTGTGCTGGGTGTTTCATGAAGTGTTGGATGTTGTAAGAATATCAGCTGTCCAAATCTAGTCACAGTGTGAGTCAGAAGTAGATTTATTGGTCAAAACCTTAAAATTTCACTAAAAGCCTGTCCATTTTGCCAAACATGCTTCTGTTTTTATGGGGATGAAAATCAGATGATCATGCAAGATTTGAACAGAGTTTGTTTAGTAAGAAAAGTTGTATGAAGAATTATTGCAGCAAATGGCAAAGATGATGCTGATCTCTAGGGATGTCAGAGCTCTCAGGGACAAATAAAGGTGCTATATACTGTCAAGAGACAGATTTGGTGGTCTTTTGTTGACTAGGTAGGAGATGCTTTCTAGGATCAAATTCTGTGAAGAGTCAGGAGATTAACCTGCAAACTGTAGTAACGACTTCTGCATATTTGATTTCTTTCTTGGTTGCTCTGATGAGAGATTTTTTTTTTGGCCAGTGAATCTTTGTAGCCCTGGGCTAAAACCTCTTCTCCAAGAAGCTGAGTCAGAGCCCTGACTATTGCAAAAATGCCACTGACTTAGCTGGGTTATCTTCAGGCTGCAGATCCCTCCTGGCCCTGTTGGGTGAGGGAGAAGCTCTGAGGTGCCCGGGCGAGTTTTGCTCTGCAGCCCGCACAGCAGGGCTCTCCTTTTCTGCTGTCCCCCAGGAAGAGCAGGATAAGTTTTATACCTTAGTATTTCTCTCATTGCAATACCTTTCATGCAAGTGAACAACAAACACTACAAGTGCAGGGTGCTATTATGGTTTATACGTAGAAATACATTTAATTCAAAGCAGGTGACCAAGGCAGTGTTCCTGTATTTCTGTGGATGAAAAGCTGCTCTAAGTTATCATCAACATTTAGGAAAAAAAGTAAAATACAGTAATAACAAATAAAAATAAAATAAATTTTTACAAAAATGGAAAGGATTCTTGACATTTTGAGAAATTTACTTTTGGCTCCGCTTGTAATCCTATATATCTCTATTTGAAGTGGGCAACACTTGGAGCCATTTTCTCCAAAATGGCTCCTTTCAATTTAATAAGTAAGACTACCCGAGGCTGCTGCTTCTGCATATTTTGTGTTGGAGCAGCTGTTAAAGTTGAGTGGCTCATAGATTTCAGTGGCTTCTGGACCAAACTTGGGAACTGCAGGGTTGTTTATCACAGCTGTGTAATGAGACCTCAGTTTTAATATCAATAGCATTACCAAATCCCTGGACTTAAAAATAATGAACCCGTTAGTATATTTCAATAGTTCCTGTTATCAATTTAAAAGAATCAATGCTTCAGTTGCTAAGAACTCAGTGCTTTAGAGTTTAGGGTTGGGGTTTTTTCCAGTACTGCAAAGTCATGCAAAGCCAGAGTCCAGTCCTGCAAGATGCAAAATTCCTGCAGTTCTTCATGATACTGTAGGAATTAAAATGGGCTTACTGCCAATGAAAGCTGGAGCCCTTGAAGCACGAATGCTCACGTCTGCTTTAAATTTAAATACACATTACAAGAATTAACTGAAAGAATGCAGCAGGAATGTGCATACAGAAAGGTACAGCTTTCAAAGGAAAAGCAGCTGAGAGTTCAAAAGAAATTCTCTTATGCAAGTACAAAATTTTGGACATAGAGAGTGAGGCTTTGAGGAGTGGCAGAAGGCATTTGGAGGAGAATTTGGAATGTTTTGTATCCACAGTAGAGCTGCTAGAAGGGTTTGAGTCATTTGGTATGTTTTTCATGGCATGGTAGGGTAAGTGAATATGTAGTCATAGGTGTTATTTTTACTGGCTTTTTAAAATGTGATTTTTTTTAAACTCCAAATATTTTTTTCAGAGGCTCTGTTATTTTTACATATCTTCCTTTCCAGATGTATTGAATGCAATCTGTCAGCTCAATTTGTGTTTACTTATTAAAGGTCAGATTTTTCAAACCACAGTCACTGGTTTTACAGATACAAAATGCAGAAGGAATAGGCATACTTGCAATTTTGCAGTGATAATTTCTAATAGATGCAGGTGAGATGATTCCGAAGTCAGTGTTTTGAATGAAGCCAGGTGTTTATAGTTGGTGTGAGTTGCACCAAGTTGAGGCTGGGCTAACAGTGAGACCCTTGAAATGTGGAATTTACCGTGTACTTAGAAGTTCTGTTGCAGTGCAGTATTTGCAATACCGTGACATTAAAACAGTGTAATACTGTGCTAAGGTAAGGGAAAAATACCTTTTAAATGCTGTTGCAAACATATCTGTAAAAAGAAAAGTCAGAGCAAAGAAATTCTTAGTAAGATCTTGCTGGGGACCAGCTAACTTGGTGCACTCTGTTGGCATCACGTTTAATGTCTAAAGGGGCTGAAGAAAAGAGATTTGTTAACTTCAATGAGCATTTCAAAAAACTGTTGCTAAATAGCCTTTGGTTCTATTCTTTGCTATTTTCCACATGTTGCTGCATTCAGTGGTGAAGAATAACCTCCAGTGTGTTTGTTTTATTGAAGTCTATTCTTCAGCTCTACTTAGGGAATGAAGATAGAAAGCAAATGTAAAAAATCTAATGAACAGAGTTTACAACAGATCCAGCCTGTGGCAAGTCAAAGAGCAAGTCTGTAGATATCATAATGTTCTTTTGGTTCAGATATGCAGCAATCAAACTACCAAATTACTGATTTTTATGAGCACAGTTTCAGACGGTGCCTAACGTTTATAAAGGGAATTTAAATGCTGTTTTTCTATTTGGAAATATTTAGGTAAAATTAGGAGTCTTTTAATATACTTTAAAGACATTGCAAATGACATTAATTTTTAGAATGGTAGGAAATTTGATGGGGAAAACCCCTGTAAAATGCTCCAGTCTGTCACCTTGCTAATCCTGGGTAATTCTGACAGACAAGGTGTGTGTGCTCTTTACAAAGACACTTGCTTGAAGTGCTTTGAAACACCCAACTTACCTGTCCTCTTTGTGGCTCTTCCGGGGGGACTTGGATGGAAATTTAAGAGGCTTTACCTGGCAAATCAGTAAGTATGTACACTCCTGCACACTGCTGAAATCTCTTCATTCACTTAAAGCAAATGGGCGTTTGAAATCCTATCAGCAGTTTTGTGGGATTGAGTCCTTAGCGTCAGAGGAACACAGGGATCTGGCTCCATTTTCTTCAATTTTCACCTGAGCCAGTATGCAAGGATTTAAATGGGACTTTGTGTAAACAGTAGCAAACATGAAGTATTATTTTCTAGTACTAAGCTAGTGGTTAACATGTCTATTTTTGCTGTCTTGCCACCAATACTGTAAAAATGTATAATCAAACCAGCTTTAATTCTTGTAAAACTGAAATTGGTTTGTAAAACAATGTATAAATTGTGTTTCATAGACAGAAAAGCTTGTATTACTGAATGTAATATATGTGAAATGAATATATTATAGTCTATTTTTGCCATGGAAATAAATATTTGAAGCAATTATGAGTTTTTACTGTTCCATTATTAAAGGAAAATTCTGAGAACTTACTGTTCATGTGTAGTCCTAGGCTGGGACTTTGCCTTTAGCACACAAAGGTGTGATCCCTCTTCTAACGTCCTGCAAGTACTGGATTTAAAACTTGTCAAATACTATTAGGTGTCATCTTTGCAGCAGGATAATCTTGTGCCTCCTGCCCTGTCATAATTTTTCACAATGTTTTGCATTTTCTAAAGCTGTTTTCGGTACTGAACTTCCAGTTTCCTCTAACATTTAAGTGTAGGAGGGATTAAAAACTTCTGAAAGTTGGAGAACCCTTTCCAAAAGCATGTGAGAGAAGAAACAGTTGATTTTATGCTTACTATCATTGGAATTGCTGCCAACAACTAGCACTGAAGTTATTTTCATTTTAGAATTGGTATTGAGTTAAAAAGGGAGGTAATGCAACAGCTTTCTCTACACACCTGGACAGCATGAGGCTTTGTGAGGTGAATACAAGAATTGCACACTGGACATTAAGAGTTTCACACTGGACAATTGCATTTCCCTTGTCTTTGCTAAATGTGTAAAGCAGTCTCCACCTAACTACATCTGAAACAATCAGGTTTTTAACTAAACTTTTGTCTTCTAGATGTGCTCAGTTTGAAGGCATTAATCAGCGTAAGGAAAGGCAGTTACATACCACAGATACATGTGTACTTGTCTGATCAGCTCCCAAGTCCTGGGGAATGTCCTGTGCAATGTTCAGTGTAAGCAAAGCTCTTTCATTAGACATGGACTCAAAATCAGAAGAGGAAAATGGGACTTCCTGGGACCCGAAGCACATGGTAAATCATTCAGCAATTTTGATCAGACTTAACTGTTTGTACTGGTTTTAGACCTCAGGGAAAGGTATCGTCAAAAATCTAAATTTCCTCTAAATGGTTTTAACTAGCTGTTATTTTCCAGCCACTGTAAAATCCCCATTAGAGGCTTCTGGTGGCCAGAGCTGGCTGACAGGGAAGCCATTTGATGCTTGGATTTGGCACATCTGGCCAGAAGCTTTCTTGGGCAAGAGCTCCAGGACTTGGCGCATGAGAAACGGGAGCTGATGAGAGAAGTTTCTAGCTTGACTAGCCCCTAAAGTAGGTCTTGCTCAGCTGTTAGGGCTGTTAAAATCTGGAATGGGTATGGATAGATGAAGGTTACATGAAACTCAGCAATGCTTGGTACATAGCTGGATGTTTTACATGTACATTGTTGCTCTGTTTAGGATGTGATGAGTGATATTCTTACACCCACTCCTTTTCCCTGAGGGATAAATGACAGCATATAAATGTGTTTTCTTCCCCTCCAATATTTTTATGAGCATCCCCTGGATACTGGACTCTGTGAAGACAAGCTTCCCAGTGCCACAGAAGCATTGCCAGTTTGACTCCTGCAGACTGAGAACGGCTCGTGACGGATCAGACAATTTGTGAGTGTGATGGGAATGTCACGCAGGTGCTGACAGGAGACGTATTGCAGGAGAGCTGGAGTTGAGTGAGGACAGGGGGATAGGTGAATGCTCATGAGCTATAACTAAGGAGGTTATTTTGTATCACTGTGTACCCCATTGTCTCAGTCTCTTGCAAGTTGAAATTTCTGCTCCTGTCTTGTGTTTGAGGGACGGCAGTTCTGTGGCTCCAGTGGAACATAATGCCTAGGAAACTGGTGCTTCTGATAGTTAAAAGCTAGTTCTGATGTTATTAGAATTTAAATTTGCCTAATTAATTAAAGCTAAGTGTAAGTAGGATACAGATGAGCCTGGGACAATTTGTCACAGAACTTCTTTATCTTTCAGAGGTGGACAGGGTTGAAGATATTTTGTAACATTTGACTTCCTGGCATTCTTTGGGAGCTTTTCTAAAGCACGGATTTCAGGGCACATACATGCTTTTGGCCTCTCCACTTGCATAATGACACACATAGATGTGGGACCTCGAAGGGGTAGAGCTTACAAGAATGCTGTCCCTTTTCTGATCAATCACAGCTCCCAAACTGATTTGCATGACAGCCTTTCAGATGAACACCTAAGCTTAAACCAAACATCTACCATTCCCAACACAGCAAATTTTTTGCTGCCCTGCTTATTCTATGGCTTTAAAATAATGGCTATAATAAGCAAAACAACCAGAAATGACTTGGAGAGCTTGCAGATGAGTTTCAGGTTGTTATTATTAGCCATTTCTAAAATAACAGTCATGTGCCTTACGTAAGTTTAGAAGGACATGAAATCCTTCCACGAACAGTCCTCAAATTATCATACCCAGAGGCAAATGAAGAATTTTCACCAGTGTTAAGTACCTAGAAGAAAGACTTTGTCAAGCCTGGCTAATACTGATAATCACTGATTTGAAGGAACTGCATACTTTGTCTGTGCATGTGTGGATCTGATTTCTTCCGTCTGCATCCTGTGCTAGTCACAAGTGATTGATGCTAAAAATGTCTTTCCATGGACAAAATATTTAGCAAAAGACTTGAGGAAATTAGAAGATTGCTTTTAGTTTGATAATGTGGAAGATAACTATTTTAGCAGATTTATCAAGGTTTATTGGATTTCCTGTATTGTAGCAGTAAAGAAATAAATTCATTCATTTTGAAGTGACTGTCTCTAAACCTGCAGAAATAGCAAGTGCTCACCCTGTATTTGAAAAATTTGAGTCATCTCCTGAAGACCAGGAACCATAGGTCTTCAACACTTTCAGTTTCACTGGTTGCTAAATGTTTATTTCTTCCCTAAATTAGGAGAAGCAATTTATGTTGAAACTATAATCTTAGAAATTGTTCTGCTTCAGTTTTCCTGTTTAAGTGATGCTTTCAGTGATGCACTAAAAATATGCCCTTGTTTTTATTTTCCTTGTCTTATGGTCCTGCAAGGTCTCTTGCAGAGGTAAATCCAGCTCTGATAATCAGCAGAACTGATTGGATTTTCCTCGGGGATGACTTCTGGCTTGAGAAAAGAATTTTTCTATAGAGAAGAATCAAGTCTATCAAGAGTTGGGATTCAATTCGGTTCCTGACAGCAGCTCCAGAAGGATTAAGGAGAAAATCACATGCAACACAGTGGCTCAGCCAGTATGAGACAGCTAGCCTGCTTATCCCACTTGATATCCCCCTGGGATACTGGGCACAAGGATTTGTTCCCTCCTGAGTCCCCATAGGTGATTTTTGCTTCCTCTGTCCTGGTGGATGGCTCTTTCTGCCTTACCTGAAAATGATCCCTACCGCCTTCTCTAGATGGAGTGCAACTTTTCATGGAGCTCATGGGTTTCTGTCTGAATGAGGACATCTGTTTTCTGCTTCATAAGGAGAGGGGAAACACTGCATTACATTAGTAGTCAGGATCAAAATGTAATTAGGAAAGAGGAGGAAAGTGCAATTGTTCACCAAAACCAGAAAGAAATATAGATGGTGGAAATATAAGATGAAGGATTTGTCTTCTTCCAAGTTCCTCTTATGTTTTAAAGGGCAGAAGGAGTTGTTCCATAGCCATCTTAATCAGAACAGCCATAGGAATCCAAATGACAGGTATTAGATGCAGTAGCTTTGATGTACTGCAAAAAAATCTTATCTACCCAAAATAAGGAGCATTGCTGAGTGTATGCACTCCCTGCAGTCAGAGCAAATTTGTTCTTAGAGTCATGATGTTAGGGCTGCCATGGTGAGTTTAGCACTTTCAGTGCATTTACACCATCAACCGGGAAGTAAAATGCTCCATTGAGCCTGTTTTCAGGACAAAAGGTCAGCCTTATCCTTCTGCGCAGTGCTGGTGTTTAAGCAATGACAAATAAGCAGAACTGAGGGTCCTGCATATTCTGGAAATGCTGCACAAATACTACAGGTTGAATTTCCTGATACCTGGGAACATAACTTTGGCCATGGGCTGGCCGATCCTGCCACTCTCGTGCCCCTCAGCTTTGTTACTGGAGCATGACTGAGACTGCACCATGGTGTTTTATGGCAGGGCTGTGCTCTCTCACCTGCCAGCTGCTTCCTCAGATAAAGGGATGAACAAAGAGCTGGCTGGGGAGATGTGCCCAAGAATCCTTTGGGGAGATCTGATAGCACCAGAAAGAGTCTCTGCTCAGTTCACTAAGATGCTCAAATAGTGAGGAAGAGCCATAGAGAAAACACATCCTATGGAAAGCTATAGCAAGGGCTTTTACAGAGTTATGTTAAGGCTGGAACTCCCTATGTAAGGCTAACAACTTTCAGGATGAGAGGGGAGGGAGCCAGCCATTGTGCAAGCTTGTGTCAGGGGAGGAGAAAACCAAGATGAAAGCTTCAGGAGCTCTTCTATCTTTGTCTTACAATCCACTGTTATCTGAGATGGTTGTGCCCAGCTTTTGGGAAGCCTCATAGCCAGCTCTCAAACCTGTGCTGTGTCATCTCTGGTCTCACTTGTGTCAAACATTGGGAAAAGTAGGGTGCCAAATGCAGCTCTGATCTGCATTTCTGACTGAAAGGCTATACCTTTGAGGTTCTGCAAGGAATTCTCAGGCTGATGGGAGAGCTGATGGCCTTTCACACATTGCTTCACTTCTTTGGCATGTGAGCATGCTTATGAGTGAGAGAAATGGATACTGGGAAGAGCTGGGGTCATCTCATAGTTGTGTTACTCATCTGGAAGCAGGCTCTGGCTGCTGTGAGATGTAAGGTATGCTGTAGCCCTCACACAGATACTGTAAGGGGAGTCCTATGGGCTTGCTGAATTCTTGGGATAACTGCTGAGAGCTCTGCACCTCGTGCTACAGGTCACGCTGCCTGTCCTCTACAAGAATGGGACAGCACAGCTCTGTGGCCTGCCAGGCTGAGGCTGTGTTCGAGTTTCTCTCTCTCAAGTTTCAGAGGCCTCCCTACTCCATTTATGTAGCCTTTCCTTGTCCTTCTCAAGCTCCGATTTCATTCCCCCAATGTGGTAGGGCTGGAAGGATTGCAGGGGAACCTGTGTGTGCTGAAGCCTGTGATTTACAAGAGCACAGCAAGGGCACAGCAGCAGCGTGTGTTGGTGCCCAGTGTCATGGTTTCAAAGATGAATGCAAGTTAAGTTTTGTGTGTTGTCACCTGGCTATTAGGCACACCTCCTGCCCTTTGCTGTCTGCTAGAATTAGCCTAGTGGGTGAGCTAGAAGGTACCATTAGGAGCCCGGATGCTCTGGAGACTTTCTACAGAGAACAGAAAGTCCCGTGCACAGCAGACACTTCATCCTTAATTTTGGTACCCTTCAGCTGAATTAAAAAGTCTTGTTGCTACTCATCAACTGCCTGACACCCTGGAGTCCTCCTAGGCTTTCTTTAAGGTGGCTGAAATGGAGATGAGCTATGGGTGCTCTACAGCTCAGCTGATGATTTGTTATGCCAGCGGTAACTGCTGATTCTTCTTTTCCCTTCCCCAGTGATGCTTTATCCCTGTGACATGCTCAGCTTCTGTTGGCCCACAACTTGCTACAGGTTTTGAAACTGGATCCCTTGACTGGCTGTGACCCGTGCTGGAGCAATGGCTGAGGCAGATTAATTTACTGCTCACCTGTTTGTGTATCACTTGCTTTACTACTTGGAATAGAAACTGAAGGTGGTTGTTTCTGAATGAAGCAGATTTCACTAAAGGAAACAGGAAGGTTGGACTGCTTCTATCTGGTTTGGTTGTTTTGGAGAGTGAGAAATGATTTTTGTTAAAATCACTGGTTGCTGTTCTGTTCCTTGTAATCTGTGTACATACCAGGCAGGTGTCAGCTCTTGAGAACAGCAGGTTAAGTGCCTGGAAGTGCCAGAGAAAAAAGGTTCATGGCTTTAGAGACAGCACACAGCTGCAGTGCCCTGCAATTGTTCATCAATGTTTGTTCCTGTCTTGGGTGGTCAAAAACTAAAGTGGGATGCTGGACTTTTGCATAAATTTTTAGGTCTCAAATACAAGCACTTACAATACAGAGGTCAAAAAATTGAAGGAGACCTAAAATATGTTTGAAGGCCAATGTTAACAAGTGGCACCTAAATCTCTACTTTGCACCTGTGTTCTACCCAATAATAGGTCTCACCACTTTTAAAAAGATGGTGTAAGTAACAATTTCCCTTTCCCCAGTCCTTTCTTCCTATATTCTCTTTAACATTCATTTCCCATTGCGATTTCTCCTTACCCCAGGCTGTGGCCTGGGGCTGCTTCCTCTCCCAGGTGCTCAGACACAGGAACAGTAGCCGTGCACTAAAGGGCATTATTGGAAAGTTTTGTTGGTTAGAAACTGCTGTCACCACAGTGGAACAGCCTGCATTAGGGGCTACAAATGAAACTCCAAGGCTTAATTTTTATTTATGCTAATGTTCTAGTTCTCTTACTCATAATCGTTGCACAAATCATTGTTGAGGAAAAAAGTAGCCCTTTTTTCCCTACTGTCTGGTGGAGCCATTCAATTGTACTTGAATTATGAAATGCTGTCAGTTGAGCTGCATCATTCTTACAACTACTGTTGACTAGCAATAAATGATATAAAAGTATACAGAAATGCAGAGAAACAGGATCCTGATGTCATTCTGCAGCGAAGTCTGTATGAAAACTATGTAGGAGCTTTAGACACTGGGTGGATCAAGGATAAAATGACAGCTTGGGGTTTGCTTGAAGGTTGTAGTTTTCTGGTCAGCCCTAAGACGTAAGCACCTTTTTCTTTCATGCCATTAATCTTTACGTCAAATTACTGAAAGCCCCACTTTGCTTTGTAAATAAACAGAACCCTACCTTTAAAAAAAAAAAGCAGTGATGCCAAAACTGTAGCTTTAAAGATAAGAGGCTGTTATGTTACAGAGCAAAGTAACACTAGCTGGCTTTTCTCCATTTGAATACAACACTGATGTTATGATGCATGCACTCATTGCCCACATGAATCTGGGCAGAAAAAAGTCTTTACACTGCACATCACAGCTGCCTTCTGCTCCTGAGTTTGTTATATCTGAAGGATTAAGATTTGTAATGGTGCATGACCGCCTTGTTCTGCTACTGCTTGTGCCAAGACTCGAGTATAACACAAAGTAAAAGGTGATTAAAAAAATCCAAACCCAACCAACTAAAATCCTCAGAAAAAAACCCCAAGGCTTGCAGTGTTGATTAATCTTATCGGTGATGTGGGTCAGGAATGCATATCAAGGTCTTTAAACAATTTACGTTTTAAGGACCACCCTAAAGTAAATGTGAATAGAAGAGAGAAAGTCTTAAGCCCAAGGCAGCCTAAATTTGCTTTTGGATCTGCAGATAAACTGATTTTATATAGACAACATTTATCTAGAATGTTTTTTCTCCACTATCTGACTGGAGTGGCTGTACAATGAGAGAAACAAGTTCTGTGGACTGGACTGACCGCTCCAGCTGCTGGATACTGGGGTATGTGATTCTCTGGTTCTTTACCAGACATTTCACTGTGGATCCAATAAATGTTCACACTTTTGGTTTAGGCAGATAGGTACTTTTCTGTTTTAATTAATTTATTTCCTCTTTTAAATTGCATCTACCCAGAAAAAAAGGTCATTGATGTTGAGACAGCTCATGAACAGGAAATATAGTCAAGGAACTGTTTTTATTTATTTTCTGTTATTCATATCACAGGAAATGAGTGTGTCATTACTTGTGCCTTTCTGTGAGGTTCACTGCTCTGGTGTTTTCTTACAGTACTTTTTCATTTACAGACTTTGAATGTGAAATTCTTATTAGTCTTTAATCAGACTCACATTGACAAGAAGTCAAAGTTTGCCGAGTGACCTTTTTTTATGATGTACAAGTCACAAGTATAGAGATAGGTAAAAAAAAATACCCCTAAATTCCCCTTATTGACCAAGAATGGAGACCTGGAAATGGAGGGCCACAAGAGTGAGTGAAGTGCTGTGTGAGGAGCAAAGAGGCTTTATACTTGAATACATCTAACCATGCTCTTTAGTTTTCTAACCTGTCCCTCCGTGTCAGAATTGTTCATAAAATAGAAACAAATTTCCTAGGGCATTCCCTTCCCTTCAGCTCTCTGGGGTAATGAAGAGAGAGGAAGTTTCCTTGGGGATGGAGAAGGGCTGTGATCACTCGTGACGGAGGACAAACCCTCCCTGTACTGTACTGACTCAGCCTTGTGGTTACGTCTTTTCATCAAGACAGGCTCTGATGGGGGGATGCAAAAGTCCTCACATTATCCCAACCCCTTTTCAGTGAGCCAGAAAAACAAGCTGTTTTTCTGACTGGCTTCCTTTAGTTGTTCTTTGACATTTCGTTTTTTTGTCCAAAAGTTTATGCTTCACAAGGGAAGCAATGGTCTGTGTCTATAGAAGCTACTTGAAGCTGCAATGAGTTACCTGCCCATGGAATCATTGTCTTTGGTCAATGCTCACAAGGCACAGGGGAGGCAGGTGGTGGCAGTTGTATAAACTGCTACAACTTGGGCTTGTCATTGGACAAAAAAGGTTAAAACTGACCCTAGGAGATACTAGGGGACAGACTTCATCCAGTTCCTGACTTCTCCCAGTTCCTTACCTAGCAAGACAATGTAAGTTGCCAGCATTTCGTCAGAACCTGTGGAGCTCATTCTGCAGTAACGGGAATGTCAGGCAATAGCTGTACTCTCATTAAACAATGAAATTTCGGTTGATTTTGTGCAATTCATATGGCTAACTTCAATTTAAACTTTAACCAGAAAATACACCACCTCTTCTCCATTTGCTGTGCAAGGTGCCTGATGTGTCTTCTACTAGATAGTTCTAGTCATCACACAGTAAGCAACTCAATCCTTTTCCAAAACCAAAGCTTGATGTAGAATGCTATGCCATGGTTGTCATCAGTGCAAGAAACTGAACTTGGTGGTCTCATTCAGTTAAGAACTGAAAATAGAAAACTACAGTCGTTAATCTACATAGATCTGTTAAAAGTTGGGTTTTCTTCTTGTAAAATAATGTAATTTTTCATTTGTGGGTTTCTGTGAGTGGCAACATAGTATATTACACGGTGGAACTGCTTGTCCATTCTGGAAGAGGATGGACATCAACTGCACATCATTTTAGCATCATTGTTTGATGCTAAATTGATGTTAAGTTGTTGAATTCTTGCAGACTCCAAAATCTCGGATCTTTATAGCAGGACCACAACTGCACTATCAGTTAATTTATTTAAAACAATAAATATTTCATAACTTATTATTACAGCTTTTAAAAATATAAATCTAATTTTAATGTTCTCAAGCTTGTTTTGAGTTTTACAATTATAGGCAAAATATACAAAACTCTTCTGGTAACTGACCCTTTATCCTTTAAGGTCTAATTTACACAGGGATTAATGCCCAATTAATAGTATCCTGCTAGAGAGATCTTAGCAGTATTTAAACAGAAATAACTGAAAATAAACCAAACAATTTACTACTAGTTCACAAATGGCAGTTCACCTATCCCTGTTTAACAGCTAAGTTTTGGTTACTATTATGCATAGTTATGTGAAATGTGAAGGGAGTCTGCAAAGCTTTCCTCAAGTTCAAGTTCCTTACTGACTTCCAAATCACTGTCAGAAGCATCCAAGTTTAAAGCTGCCTCACATGTGGAAAAGCTTTCCTCAGGTTCATCAAGTTCCTTATTGACTTCCAAATCACTGTCAGAAGCATCCAAGTTTAAAGCTGCCTCACATGTGGAAAAGCTTTCCTCAGGTTCATCAAGTTCCTTATTGACTTCCAAATCACTGTCAGAAGCACCCAAGTTTAAAGCTGCCTCACATGTGGAAAAGCTTTCCTCAGGTTCATCAAGTTCCTTATTGACTTCCAAATCACTGTCAGAAGCATCCAAGTTTAAAGCTACCTCACATGGGGGTGAAGTGTCTGGGTGTTCTTCAAATTCCACACCACAGAAATCAGACTCTGTCGCAGCATCCATCATTTCTGTGGTATCTTCTGAAAAGTCCTCCCTGCTCTGTGTCTCCGTTGACCTTTTGCTGCACAACAGTGATTCACATTTGTTTGGTACTTTTAATGATGAGTCCATGGTCTCAAAGGATTCTTCACTTTTTGCAGCCTGCCTTAGCCTGTGACCTTTACTGGTAAACTCGAGCTCTTCCCCTGTATCAGACTCCTGCAGATCCAGCGAGTCCAAGGCTTCCTGGCCTGCATGGATTAGCTCTGTCTCGCTGTCCACGCCGCAGCCGAGGTCTGATTTCAGCACATCCAACATCTGGCGCATTTTGGCCTAAGGAGTGACGGAAGAAAGGGGTGACACTTCTCCAACCCCACGGCACTTGAGCACTGCTCAGACTCAGGGCTTAACTCTGGCAGAAGGAAAGGGAGGCTGCTTGCAATGAAGTGATTAAATTAAACACTAAGTGTCACCAAACAGAATTGACTCCTGATCTGCCTTGATCCATGAGTCTGCAAATCTCATTTATGGAGAGAGAGGCTCCTCACTGAGCATTCTGGTTACCTTTACCCTCAAATACACCAGTGCATTTGCCCTGCTCTTTGGAAACTTCACCTAAATCATATGCAGAGAGAGAGACTATTATAAGGGCAGCACATACCTCATCCAAGCGGTTCTTGTTTTCTTCTATATGGCACTCGAACAATTGATCCAGAACCCTACAAATAAAAAAACCAGATTATTTCACAGGAGGAAAACTAACTTTACCAGATGTACATAACTTAATGACCGCAGTTTTTTAATTTTCATTTCTTAGCAGAATAGGACCTTTAAGACTGTTTCAATTACACTCTGACACATGCTCAGCAGGCACAACTACGCGTGTGTTTGGTCTGCTGGGCCTATGTGCTGGGAGAAATCAACAATCCAGTGGTGATTCTACTGGCACGCTCAAGTATCCAAAATCTCTTGGATGCACCACAGTGGCTGCTATACACAAGAATAAATAAAGCAAAGGAATAAAATCCAGCTTCAGTAAAAAAAAAAATCCAGAGAAAAGTCCTCAGTCCTGAGAGCTCTCTTGCATTGCTTAGGGAGAATAAGAAAAAAAATTCTGCAGAGAAAGTGCTCTGTGACAACTAAAGTACACAGTCACTGGAACAAAATTCCAGAAAGTCAAGTGAATTTAACCTAGCTAACATGAAAAATTATTAAAGAAAAAGTGCAAGAAGGGTTCTAACAGAAGACAACATTACTGTCAAAAAGTGCCAGCAGGAGACTGCTCTCAGAATTTCTTAAAAAATAATTTTTTTACTTGGTGTACTTAGTACTCTCACTGACAGCTGTGGCGTAAGAAGAAAAAAAGAAGAGTGCGTAGAATAGGAAAAACAGCTAGGAACATTATCAACCCAGAGAAAGATCAGAAAATTATGAAATTAGACTGCCTTGAATGTGGAATTACAAAAATGGGTTAAGATTCTGTATATATATTCTGTATATATAAAGAAATACTGCAAGTTTTTTTTGCATAAATTGAGAGTTCTTTATTAGAAAGAATCAGTATGGTATTGAAAAAAAAGTCTGATTAGCAGCTGGTGAACCTTCATCTGAAAGAAAATGTAACCCTGGCAACCTGGTGCAACTGAATTCATACTGGGGCAGGAAGAAGGACAGAAGGCCGACGAAGGGCCTGTTGTGTGAAAGATTAGTAACTTGGTTTATTTAGCAAAACAGATGTTGCAGAGTAAAATTGTTTCTTCTTAGCATTATTCCACCTAGGGTTCCAGGTGGAATAATACTAATAATGCTAATAATGTTTCTAACAGAAGCTTTTATCTCATGGTACATAGCAGCAGATCAAAGTCAATGACCCACAGATATTTCCTAGTTGCCCTTTCTTATATGAAGTAAAAAAGAGGAATCAAAACAAAAGCAAGGGCTAACTGTGTATATGTGTGTATAAAGAAATTATTACTAATCACTACTACCCTTTCTTATGGAGGGAAGTAGTGTTTCTGACATAGCATTACAAAACTGAAAACAACTGTAACCTACCTGTTAGAAAATAACCCAAGGTTAAGAATTTCATTTGTTACATCTTCAATGAAAGTTAAATATAAAAGCTCCTCCTCTCTGCAGGGAGAATAGAAACCCAATGTTAAATGCTTTACCACAGAAACACAAATGACACACTGTAGTAGGTCTAATCACCTTCATGGGAAAGGCCATTAAGAAGATTTTATAGTTCTTCTATCAGCAGCTGTTTTTCATAAAGGGTAAGTCTATCAGGACAAACCAAGCCTTTCATTCAGTCTGGATAATAATAAAGAACTGCAAAATACGAGACTGTTGGAAAGGTGGCCATGGTGCTATATCTTTATGCCAACTTTCTGTTGTGGTATAAATTAGCACAGAGATTCCAAGTGAGGGAACAGTGAATCCTGGAAAGCACTCAGAACCTGCTTTGCACTCAAGAAGAAGGGGGACCTAACTGGGAAGAAAGTGTACAATTGCAGTTTGATGCTCTGGGTAAAGGCTTCCAAAGGAGCTTCTAGAGAATCCGACTGCAGCTGAAAACTGCTAGCCCTAAATGGAAGCTGAGAAGAATTTAATCGCTTATTTGGCAGCATCCACTCATTTCAACACATCTCCTCGATATACAAAATCTTGTTAGTGTGAGACGTGACTTTCACCTCCTATCTCTATTTTAATACCTCTAAAAGACTTGTTGATGCCAATTACTCTAAATCAGACACTCCCCAAAGTTTGGAGTTCTGCTTGAAGGACAACAAGAAAGAAAACCCCAAAAGACAATACTTCAGTGCTGTTTCTCTTTCATAGCATCATTCTAAATCTCCCAAATTATCCAATCAAACTCTACTGTCTCATTCTCCAGTCTCAATACACTGAAACTAAAAAATGGAATATATCTTGCATGACTTTCATTACATAAAATTTGTCATTGTGCCTAAAGATTATAATTTTGGCTCCCTCTATAGTCAAGAAAACTATCTATAGGTGGTATTTCAGACCTCTACTATATGCTTAAAGTTAGGTAAAAACAAGCCTGTCCTAAAGCACGAAAAATTAAATTACTTTCCCAAGGCCACTTGATGAAGCATTAGTAGTGTTTCTGAACATCATTCAAAACTCTACTAATTCTCATCAAATTTTAGTGCAGAAATGTGGTAAGAATGGCCTTCAGTTTGGTGTTTCATCTGCCAATATTTGCTTCGGAGATTACACACCTAAAAAGAAATGGAAACTTATAGGCATTATACAATCTTCTGAAGCTATAATGAATTGTAACTTATAGATTCACATAAATTTTTTTTAAAGTTTTGTATGTTTCAAGTTCATCAGTTTTGAGGTAAGTTTTCTAGTTGGATGTTGTAAATGAGCAGAAAGAGGGTTTAAGCATACTTACTCAGCCTCGATACGCCTCCTTGGCGAAGACTTCTGCGGATACCGTGATCTATCTCTAATCAGAAAATCAGAGGGCAAGAAAAAGAACAACATTCTAAACCCCTTTTATACTACCTTGCATGTAATTTTCTTCTGAAGCCATGGTATGCCATTATTCCATTTCCTTTTGCAAGAAAACCCATCAGAACACCCCTAAACCCTGCTCCAGTAGCAAAATCCCCTGCTTGCACTGAAACCTGAAAAACTATGGTTCAAGAGTATTACAACACCTCGCTAGATGCAGTGTTCAGAAGACCTTGGTGCTACTTCAGATTCTTTTCAATCTCTGCTATCCGTAAGAGTGCTTTTTTAGCTCAGAGTACATTTTTTTCCTCAGATAAAAATGCCTTTGTATGAAAAGGCCAGAGAGCAAACCAGTGAGTCATGCATGACACTTACGTCAGCAATGAAGAGGATCAGCTCGGAGCCCTTGGGTTCTGGCCTGATTTCCAACACTGCTCTTGTATTGTAGCAATCTCAGTTTTATGTTTTCAGAAAAAGATGTGGGAAATGCTCTTACAATTTTCACACATGATAGATGCGAAAGGCTAGATGCCTGGAGACATTAAGGGGAAGTACCAATTGGAATACCAATGCAGTGTTTAGTTACAATACTATACAGCCTGTGAGCTCAGATGTACAGAACTAACAACTGTATTAATGTGTCATTGCTCTCACTTCTGACAAAAATACTCATATATTTCAGAGCTCTCTTTCTTAGTTGGCATCCCAGTGCAATTTATCACAAGAAATTAATGAATTTTGAAGTTGGGAAAGACCATTGATGTAAAAAAACCAACCTAGCAAAAGTCCTGTGAGAAGAGACTTATAAAAGAGAAATGGTAATGAAGACTTATGGCCTCAGGACCAGCTGTACAGAAAGAAGGAACATTTCAAATATTCCCTCCTGCTGTAAATCAGGCACCTTAGCATGGAGTATCGAAAAGCATCTGTTCCTCTCTCAGGCTCATCCAGAGTATATCTTTTACCTTCAGCCTACAACACAGAGATAAAAATCTTTATTATCAGTGCAAAAACACAGCAAATTTTACCCTTAAAATGAATCTCATAACTCTCTGTGATTAAGCAGCCCTAGAAATTTTATGTATTTTCTGAGAAACTCTGGGCAAACAGCCAAAAGGGACACCTTTTTCTGCTGAAAAGTCATGTACCAATTATCTGTGACCATAGAAGATATTTGATAGTGCATTTATAGAAATAAACAAAAACTCAAAGAGGTATCTTCATGTGCCTTAGTATTTTTCCTTATTGTTTCCACTCAATGTTCTGAAACTCTCTCTCCTCAATGGAACTCATTCATGTCATGGCACTAGAGGAAAGAAAACCTAAATCAGCTGTTCACTGCTGTGGCAGTGATGAAGCGTATACCCCAGAGTGATGGTGACGGGTGTGGGAAGAGCACCCAGATGACTGACAGATGTATTATTACCTTTGATTTGATCTTCTGCTGTTCAGTCTTAACGTTTCTCACATACACTTTGTCTGCAGACGAAAAACTACAAAATTTAGAGAGGGATTAGATTTCCAAGTAGACTACTTTCAAAATATGCAAGATGAGAATACACATGCCATCATGAAAATTTCCCATTGGTCTGAACAGAATATAGTACCAAACAGCTCAGAAAACTCCTGCCAGACTTAGGTTCACATAATAAAACCAAGTCATAGTTCGTTTTGAAGGATGACAGTAGTCATCCAAAGGTGGTCCTAATTCATTATTTAGCTGCATATTAACAGGGGATAACTAAGTTATCCAAAATAATTGTTCAGAATTAAGAATGGAAGTGATCCTAAAATTAAAAGTGCACCAGGCAAATTGATGACCCACTGCCAGGAAATCAACAGTTGTAATATGGAGCCAAAGCTATCATAATTCCAGTCTTAGGAAATTTCTAATTTGTTCTATGACAAAACTGGAATTAGATATGCAGGCATGGAGGAAACAAAAGCAAAAAGATTTCTCCTTATGAGGTCGTATCAGTAAAAACAAAATTAAATCAGAACTGTTCAATTTGCTAAGAAATTCAATGCAAGAGAAGGAGACTAATTTTGTTTAAAATATTTTATATCGGATATACCTGAAAGTATTTAAACTCAAGTGATAAAAAACCAATGAAAAACATTCAATAGTTTAAAAAGGATCATTGCATGATGTATTAATTAACAAACTGGAAAGTATGTGATTACAGGGGCAACAGAGGGGAACTACTTGCATGCTTATGTTAGTTAATTCTTTATGAGACAGAAAGCACAACTACACACCAGAGAGAGCATAGGGAAGAGAGGGAATGATTATCACCAGCAGATGTGAAATCCCACAGTTTGAATTTAGTGGCACTTCATATCCAACCTGTAGAGATTAAACCACTTGTTCCAGCAAGAAGACAGTAAAATACACCAGTGGAAAAAGGAAAATCACATTCTGTTCTAGCTTTTGCTAAGGCATATCTAGAATAACTGCAGAATAATTATTCTGGTTTTATACAAATGTAATGAGAGCAAAACATGTTGCTTTTATGAAGATACTGTTATGATAACATCTAAATTACAGAGTTTCAAAATAAAGTTTCAATCTCTGTACCTGATCATATCAGTCTGTGTTTGAGCTTCCACACGCTGCTTGCGGTGACTTTTCTTCCTCCTTCGAGCAGGAGTGTAATACCTGTACTCTGACAGGAAAGATTTAGCATCTGATTTTAAGGTGCGTGGAGTAAAAGGTTTTCGGCTCTTAGTAAAGTATTGTGAGTGCCTCTCTAGAAGATCCCCGCTGCTCTCTTTGGGGTTGTTTCCTTGACACCTCTGGGAACAACTAACACTCACAAAGCTATCAATGGAGTGACTGCATGAAAGTCCAGAGTGTTTACTTGGTGGCCTTGACATACAGGCATTTAAGTTTGAGTAAGATGCCCTGGATGAATTCCGAGAACACTTTCTGGCATATTTTACTGGACTGGAGCGAACCAAGCCATGCTCGCCAGAAGGAGATGGTGCTGTTGATAGGTATTGTGCCTGCCCAGCACAGGGGCAGAGACTGGCTTCTGCTTCCAAGAAAGTCTAGAAAAAAATAAAACAACATTTGATTGCTTTGCAAATTACCAGCTTTGCTTGTGATGGTACTCCCAGATACTATTGTTACCAAACTGGAGACAGTTTCTATGCAAAAACTTTCAATTTTTGTAAAATCAAACTGGTTTCACAGCAGGCCCAGTGCTAACAGATTTTAAAACCTAGTCACAGGAAATAAGAGAGTAATAAGGAAATGGTTTGCTTCAGTAGCAAAACATTTGTGCTCTGTTACAGAATATTGATGGCTACATCAAGCCAAGAGTAAAATCAATAAACTTTTAAAAGTCAAGGAATCATTGCACTGAGGCAAATTATTTTATTTGTATATGCTCTGTTCATACCACCTGGGCAAGCTAAGGTATACATTATCCATAATTATCCCATGCTTAAAAATTCAACATTTTTCCTGAATTGTATTACCACACTAAGGCAAAGACAAGTAAGACAGAAACACAACTAAATCTAAGTGACATCTTAAGGTGGAGTTTTTGGTTGGTTTGGTTTTTTGTTTATTTTGCCAAATTAGAAAGAACAAATTAAATAGAAATTTTCTTTCTGTTGTTGAGACAGTTTTGAAAAATCTGCAATTTCAAAGCATAAATAGCTGGACAGGGTATGTACACTAGTAAATGTGCTTTACAATGTGTCTGAAAAGTTAGAAAGCACCTTACAAAAACAGCTGTTGTATGTTCTTTTCCTGCCTAGGATACAGCCACCTACCAAATATTGTCAGTCAGTGAAAATTATGTACGACATTTTACAATCTCCAAGGGGGCAAGCATACTGCAGAACTGGAAAAGTAAATCACAAGCCTACCAGCAAACAAAATTTGGTATAAACCAACTTATTTCATCCACACATGTAACTACTTATGAAATTCAAGTTCTGTTACACAAGTGTATGATGGAGAAGAGCTGACACCCACTGTGTGTACTCAAACCACCTAGCACCACAACTCCCAGAGGCTTACAGTGCACTGTGAGGGAGACAAGTTGAGGACAATGTCATTCCGGAACATCTCACTGTCGTACCATGCAATCAGCAAGGCAAAATAACAGCTGAAATATAATAAATGACTGAGAAATCCCAATTCAAAACCAACAGCTAACTTTCAAAAATTATTATCATACTTTCCTAACACTAGGGCAGTTCATATAGGTCTACATCATCAGCAACAAAGTGCTGTAAGATTAAAGAGAATGTATACAAGTAGAGGTGTTTCCTAAGAAGACAATTCAATTTCTAAGGCCGTTTGAGGTTTTTAATAAATGTGGAAGTTTAGTTCAGGTAATCTAACACAGAAATTAACTTGTTCATGTACCTCCACCACCTGAACAAAGAACAGGAAGATAAGGAGACACTGGTACAGGCCATAAGCTCTGCAGTGAGAAAAGGAAGAAAAGGAAGGTGATTTCCATATGTGTTTCATTCATCTCTATTCTGCTTCTATCAAACAAGTAAAAACTATTAAGCAGAAGCATTACATTACTGAAGTTACTGAAGTTACATCTGCCCTATGGGAAGCCTGAGAAAGAGTGGATCTAGTATGGTATGACTTAATACATATGCTGTGACATGCATTTATTTATGATATACAACCGTAACTGCCAGTTGAGAAGATCCACACATTCACCAAGTAGCCTATCCCGACTTCACAAGTAATCTATGTGGAAACTACTTTGAGAGAATAACACTGAAACATAGATCCAGATTTCCAATGGTGCTTCATTCCCTGAGCACAACATAAACCTGGAGAAAATCCTCAAGAACACCTCACTGAAAATAATCAGCTGACTAAAATGTAGATTGAAGGCCAGATGTGTGATTTTCCCCACCAGGAAGTGACATGGACTGAATGCCAACAAAAGCCACAAAAACAACTGTAGAAGAAAGTGAGTGTGGGGATTCTGAAAGATAATCAATACTTGTCCTGACACTTCTGAAGTCTCCTACTGGGAGAAGTATGGAAAAAAACCCAAAAGCCCAAATGAGCAAAATTGTAAATCTTCATATGTTTATTGAAAATTCATGACATTGTAACCTACTAATAAATAGTATAAGATAGTAGTATATTACCAGTAAACCAATATAAGACTAATAAACCAGTAATATATAGCACAGTATATTAACGTATGTAATTGGTAGTATAGCTTGTAAATATATAGATTTTCTATTCTACCATTCAACCCTAAAAAGGTGTTTTAAAAAATTCTAAGCAATAGATTCTTACTGGATAAATGCTGCATTTTCTTGTAACACTGCTACTGTTATTGCTTAGAATATACACTATTTCATTTTTTTCCTTTCAAACACAGTATTCTAAATGAATGCTCAATTATGATGAATATACATCTTGCAGCATGTAGTAAATGCTATTTAGAGGAACATTAAAAATGCAGGTATTTTATCATGAAAATTAAGTCACAGATCACACTGCTGTTATACCATATATTTCCTTCACAACAATTTTCTCTCTTATCAGTAAGACTGATCTACAGTATGCCAGTACCCCAAAATATCCAGAGTTGCTGGTACCTAACGCAAAGAGGTATTTTTTTTTAGTTAGCTGAGGCAAAATAAGCTCTTCTTGATGGTGTCTCATGTGAGTCAACTTTATTTTACTACTACAGCATAATTAAATGCTGAACTGATAACATGCAGACACAATGCCAAACAAATGCCTGTGTTAGCAAGCAGTGTAATGAGGCTTACCAGTGTGATTGTTTGCATATAAAGTAGTTGCAGTGGTAGCTCAGCACTATAGAAAACAGATAAGACTGGAAAGTTTCAGAATCCACCTATATAGTAGATGTTTTGAAAAGCTAATTCTATACTCTTCAGTGTATATAATAAGGAGCTTAATTCTCGCAAATGCTTTACTCTCAGTGACTAAATCAGTTCATTGAGCTGCAATATGAAGCAGATTGCAGAAGCAGTTGTGAGGATATGATGACTGGGTCCCTACACTATGCAAAGTAATTATTAAGATGTGAAGTTATATTAGCCAATTTTTTATCTACACCTCATGAAAGTGACATGACAGGACTTCTATTCCTCAGAAGCAGTTGAGTTGATCCCAAAACAAGACAAAGGCACAAGGCTGATGTGGCAATATCCTAAATTTAAGCATTCCTCATATATGAGGAAGCTTAGGGCAGTTCTTTTCTTCTCCTTCTCAAGTATTTAATAAGTAGAATAGACCAAGTAGTTCTCTAGTGACTAGAGAGAACTGCAACCCTAAGCAGTATCTGTGTCAGTCGTGAGATGTACTCATTCAAATACTGAGAAAAGAATGCCTTGCAAAGGCCTTATCCTGGCATAACACTTTACTACTCAATCAGGGAGGAAGTTCAGCCTCCAAATACACTAAGAAACAATATCAGTGACAAGGAAGTATGTTGGTCACTTCCAGAAGACTTTAAGGAGTGTCAGAGAATGCTGTTTGTCTGCAATTTGTCTCTGAACTTCCAGAAAATTATCTCTACACCTGTTTTGCAAGCAAACTGTAAGCAAGTATGTTCATTTTCTTCCCTAGTCTGTTATCTATAAAAGCATCAGATGTTTAAGAAGGAAAGAAAAAAAAAGGACAAAAACATGCCTACAAATATACAATAGCATACTTATTAAAATATATTTAGTTCTGTTCTTCAGATAAAATTTTAAAAAATTCCATGGTAGTATCTGAGCTTTAGATATTAGACATGTCAAGAACTGTAAGTAATGTAATTTGGAGTAAAAAAATCTTGACTTGTATCTTGCTTACCAATATATGTTCCTATTCTGTTGATTCAACCAAGTATAATCTGTTTTGAAAGACACAAATTTATTCAATGATACATTTCAGCAACCCTTTAAAAAAGTTTCATAAAGTTATGTATTTATGCTTCAATTTTATTAGTCACAAAACTGAGGTAAACAGAACAGTACTTTGCAGCAAGATTTTACAGAGAGCACCTCTGAATTTCCATGGACTCTGTGGAAGAGAAAATTCAATATAAACATATCAAAGCATACTGCTATCATCTGAAGGGCAAAAGTAGTAACACAGAAAGAATCCAGGTTTTTCTATAAGTTACTTTTACTTTCTACAAGAAGTCTAGTTTCCCACTTCAAAAGCCACTGTAGTATCAGCTGCAAAATTAAAACCCAAATGTTGAAAAGAAAGGTTGCTAAATCCTTTTTTACATAAAAGGTGCAAGGCAGCTCTCACTGGGGTCACTGAAGTCACAGTAAGATTAAATTAATCTTGAAATTAACTTGTGCTTGTATGAAAAGGTCTTCCAATAGAATAGTTCATCTACCATCATAAAATGAGATCAAAGAGACGCTTTATGTACTGCAGTGTCAGGATACAGAAGCTGTAATTTTGCAATAAATGAGTGTATGATTCTTTTAACTTGACACAGCTCCATTTATCAGCCACTTAAATGTTGCTCTAAGTCAGCTGAGTGCCTGCTCTCTGCTGCCTGGACAGAGCAAAGGTCTCCTACAGAAAGTGACAAGCTGCCTTTAGAGAAAATTCATACAAATATGTCAAAAAATTAGACCCTCTATGAATATATTCAGTTGGCATACTGGCATCACTGCCTATTTTTCAAAACTATGTTCCTGTGATGCTCTTTCATTTTTTGCATGTGTGTGTGTGGGTATCAATACTATAATGTGGTAGGTTTCTACTTTCATGAAATACTGTGATATTAATAATTAGAGGTATTACTCAATGTGCATTAATTGAAACAACCAGCACAAGAGGTAATTGTCACTATGAAGCCTGAAAGGAAATCTCAACATTCCTAATGAAAACAACTTTCTTTGATGCTCAGAAGGTTCTTCTGTTTTGTTTAGTCACTGACATCTCCCATTATAACAGAACTAATTCAAGCACAATATATGTTCAGACTGCTGGTATTTTAAGAGTATAATAAATCTTTAAATATAAAGCATTTGAGTAGGCATTTCACACAGCCACATATGTGTTGCATACAAAGTTAACAAGGGAGACTAGAAACAGTTAATAGTGTTTCCCAATTTATATTTCATATGCAGAAGCAGATGGTGATAACTTTCATTCTTCAGAAAAAGAAAATAAAAAATCTCAAAAAACAGGCTGAAAGGGATCTTGAAATATCAAGGCAATGGCATACTTCAAATGGTTAAAAGAGAAAATTTAACCTCCTATGAAGCAGCCTTCCTTCAACTGACTTTTGGCATGGATTAATTTCTTTTAAAAAATTCATTAGCAGCCAGAAATGCCTATTAATAGGATTACTTGAACACGAGATATGAAATACCAAGTGTTGTTCAAATCAGAGATCTTACTCATAGTCAGCACAATTCAGGTTTTCTTTCTTCAGAGACAAGTCATACTTAGTTTCATGCAATTTGACCTGCTGAATAACTCAGACAAACATTTCAAAACCTAAATCAGCTTTGCGTAGAAACATAAAACTAAAAAATCTAAGGATTTCAGTATGCATATACAATATTTTCCACTTATCTAATTAAGTCTCTAAATACTCACTTAAAAATTACATATTCACAAAGACACACAAACACAAAGATAGCAGCCCTCTCAGCATCTGTGTCTGTAATCTATTATCCTATTTTGATTAACTTTCACACATGGTGCCAAACCATCATTATTACACCCCATGGAAAGAGAGGAGCAGAAGAGAAGTACAGCTGTACCCAGGGCACCTTACGCTTTCCTGTCCTTCTACTTCACTGAGAGAGGTAAACTACTGTCCTTAAAGTAATTTGATTTCTACAAATCGCCCAGATTCAAGGCTGTTCTGCTGTGCCATTTGAGAGTGAGCCTTCTCCATAGTTTCTCTCCTAGGTGATCTGCTAGAAGTAGAAAAATTCACGATGGACCATAAAAACCTGTTACATCTTAACCTGCTGGCCTGGATGCAATGTTTTTATCTCTGATCAAAACACTCTTTTTGATCAAAATCATTGACTATTTCAAAAATTAATGAAGTCTAAGGAACCACTACAGAAATAACTTCCTCTGTTTGTTACATATCATAGCAGATCCTCACATTACAGTAACTTAAAATTTTTAACTACGTATAAAATAAAGAATTCACTGTCCATTTCATTCCTGCACAAAACAAAGAGCAGGCCAGTCAGGTTCAATACACATTACAAATACTCAGTTTCATAGTTAGCTCAGAAAATAACTAAACACACTAATAATCACACAGATTTTAAGAAATGTGTACCGTACTATATAATATAGAAAAATTACTCTTACTTCTTTTTGGTTTTACTGTGCACAAAGAGAGTCTCAATTGAAAACAGTTTCTGTGCTGTACTGCAGCATTAGATGGTAATAAATGAAGGTATGTGAAAACAAAAAATTATGAAATAAAGGCATCAGACTTACCAGAATGCATAAAAAGTGAATACTAATGAAAAAGGCCATTTGAAAGTAGGAAGTCAGGTGCATACATCAAAGCTAATTAGCACATATTTAGTCTACAAACTAGTCAGCCATTCACTATGTCATAATTACAAGGGTTGTTATAACTTTATATACATATATATGTATGTATGTTAAATTGATACACATTTTACAAGAGCCACATGTTATTAGGCAAGAAACTATGCCTTATGAAAGTAACTTCTAACTTATGTAGAGTCATAGAATATGCTGAGTTGGAAGGGACCCATCAGGATCATTCAGTTCAACTTCTGGCCTGCACAGGACACCCCAAGAGTCACACCAGGTGCCTTTTGTGCTCTTACATGTAACAGTGGCAAACCCACGAGAAATCTGCTTGTTTCTTTTTCTTACACTCTTCTGTTATTGCATAAGATGTTTATTAAGCACAGGACCACATTCTACTCTTGCTATTACCTTCCTGGAAACCGAGACTATTCCAAGGTTGACTGCTTCAAATTTGTGTTGAATCTCACCCCAACCGAGGAATATCCTAATTAAATAAAACAACCTTTGGCACACTTCCACAAGTAGAGGATAAATTCATCTTTTTCCTATTGGCAACAGCAATAATGTGATTACAGGATGGAAGAATCCTCTGCATCATCTGGGAATTTGGGAATTTGTTTTTCAGCTGTCTCTTATAAATATATCCTGATGGATACAGAAAGACAATTAGCATGTCTAATTCATCCTCACAATTCATTAAAGGATATCTAATTGTTGAAACAGAGGAATCTGGCCTTGGTGTATGAACAAGCATAGGAAATTCATGTACACTTTGGCAAATGAGGTAAAGTTAAACAGGGCTTCATTTTTAGCATGAAAATAAGACAGCCCGATTACTTCCACTGCCTACCCTTCTAACAGAAGGTTCACTCACAGATTTTTCACTTACTAACTCACTGGGGCTCTTCTTTATACAAAAGTGAAACATATTTTGTAAGTCCAGCAAGCAACAATTTGATTGGCAAAGTGCAAAACAGTATTTTAGTGAAGATTACTCTTTGCATTTGTAAAGTTAAAGCCCCCCAAAACCTACAGCATAGAGGCAAAAGAAGTATTACATCCAAAAACTACTTTTTCTATGTGGTCAAACATTAATTTGGTGAGTCTCTCACTTTCTAAAAGATGCTTTTCAGTTGGTAACTTGAAATTCAGACTCAGTTGGTTTGTTGAATTATACCCTGAGGCTGGCAAACACAAGAAAAGCTGCAGCTGCTGTTGGCATGGCACAGCCTACGCTTTCAATACAAATGTTGGTGGGAAGATACCTGAAAATAATTAGAAGAATTGGGACAGATATTTAAAAAAATCTTATTTTAAAAAATAGAGGAAAAAAGACATAGTCTGTTATAGTGCATCCTTTCATTTTAAAGCTGGGAGTTTATTCAGTAATTAGAGACATGTTACTTGGTTTTGCAGTGAAACAATTTAAGGAACTTTGCCTGCCCTAAGTTTGCAAAAAATAACATGGAAGGACAAAAATGGTATTAATAAAAAATAAAATTTCGCTTTTAAATATCACATTTCCTCTCTTTTCTTATTTGTACCTGTGCTTTCACCCATAACTAAGAGCCACGTATTGAATTTCAAAGCATTATTTTCCTGCACTGCAATAAGGTCACACTCAGGCTGCCTACTGCAAAAATCAGTCACACAGAAAGAAACCGAAGGTGTTTTCTGTACTACTTGAAAATGTCCTCCAGCTTTACAGATATTTAAACAATGTATGAAGCATATGCTGCTAAAATCAACAGAGTTAAATAGTTTTTGTTTTAAGCCACAATTGTTCTTTTACAGTGATGAACAAGAATGTAATTTATTAGGCTGTTAACCTATTTATTTATTTATTAGTTGGAAATACACACTATATATCTTGATGAAATGCCAACCAAACTAAGTGAGCCTATGCATATAAACAGAATACATACATACAGAATGGTATATTTTGGTCTAAGCACTATTTTTGCTTTCAAGGGATGCAACTGAAGGATGTAGGATACTGTTAGTTATGAAATGTATTATCAAATAGGACTTTGCATTAAGGAAAAAACAGAAGATTCCTGATTCTTCTGCTCAGAAGGGTAGAGGTAACAGAGTTCTGCCTTAGGAAATGGTACAAAGCTCTGGAGTGACAGAGAGGACAGGGATTTCAGCTGAGGTGAAAGCAAGAGAATTCAAGGGTAAATAGAACTTGTATTCACAGCAAGCACTCTTCAATCCAGATACCTGACATCTTTGTCAGAAGGTCAAGACATGCATTCGCTGTTGGGCACATGCCAGGAAGACCCCTGTCTACTTTCTGCTGCTTGAAAAATGCCAGCCCTTATTGCTACACAGCAGTGATCAGGTGTTACTAAGGCAGGCAAGCATATGATAGTATCTACTAAACAAAATTAAAATACGTACCTTTCTAAAAGTGGACGGCAGCAGCATTCTGCCATCTCTTGAACAGGATCTGGAGACAGTTTCACAAATACTCATTTTCTCTTCATGCCCGGCTATCTTCTTTTTCAGCTTCTCTCTTCTTTGCTGGTCAGCAACTTAGGGAAGAGACAAAGTTGGTCAGATCCAAAACGAAATAGTCTTTTTTTCCCTAAGTGTTTTGATAACATTGTAGTGGTTTCCAATTGCTCAGTCAAGTCAGACCACTCAGGTATGTTCCACTTCCAACACACAGCAGTTATAAAATTTATACACTCCAGCACCTCAATGTCTGCCTTGAAGTGAAGGGCCCAGGACTGGACACAGCACTCGAAGTTCAAAAAGTCAAAAATGAGGCTGATGAAAACATCAGTAATTTAATTTGAAGCCTGTATACCAAATGAAACCTGTTTTCTCATTAGCTTAACACAGATGCAAGTGTATGATCCATTTGTTTGATAGAGACACATAGAAAGGCATTTGAGGATTTCCGGTTTCTTCTCAGGTGTCATAATATATTTATATCATACTCTGGTAGACCCCAATCTGCACATGCACTACGATATTTAATGTATGGAAATGTAAAAAACTTCAGGGATTGGTGTGGTACATTCTTCTGCACAGCTGAGACCTACAGCAATCTGAGGACATTTAATCGATCTTTAAAATGCATTTATCTGTGTACCTGTACCCTACATACATGTTATAGTCTCCAGGAAACACTTATGTATGTGTATTCATTATATTAACCATTTTAGTCCTCTTTTAAGGTTAGAAGTTTTATATGATTGAGATGAGTAATTACATATCCTGGGCCAATACAGTGTGCCTGTGTGTGCACATGCACAGAGGCTGTAAAAACTCACATCCTGCCTGTTGCTCAGGTAAAATGGTGATCGCCGATCTGTATTGAACAAGTATCTAGAGAAACAATGGGTGAATGAGGGCCCTGCAAAGCAAAAATGCAAATCATGCAGAAGTATGGGTATGGGCGAGTAGGTGTCTGAAACAGCAAATTTCTTACACTCAAGTGCTTAGGTGAAAAATGGGTTTGTCTAAGACAAGCTTTATGACTTTACTGCATGTTCCACCAGCACACCACAGCTTGACAGGAGTGTCTGGGAAAAGGGCAAAGCAGTGTGAATATTATCGCAAGACAGAATTCCCATGTTATCCTTATTCTGCTCTTACAGGATAAATTCTGAAATCTGACATACACAAATGCCTTTACTACTGGCATTCAAAGCTATTAAAAAAACCTCCTCCAGGACTGTGTTCTGTGACTCTTCTCACTCAAAGCATGGCTTATGCCCAAGAATAAAGAATGAAAGAACAGTAAGTATTTCAGCTAAGGCTATCCTGGGATGTCAGAATGACCCACTGGGACTACCATCACCCACATGGGAAATGTAAAGTCTTTGCCTCGCACCTGTCATACAGTGAGCTCAGCTCAGCTAATCCATTAAGTGTGTTCCAAAAGCCATAAAGTCACTCGTGTACTGAAAGGCAGCACAGACATGCAAAGAAAACCCCAGCAGTATCCACATTTTATTGCCAAATTAGGAATTTTCAGGCTAGATCTGTGGTAAAAGCTAGGAATTGTGAAACCAGCAAAGCAAGAGATGAAGAAGTCCTTCTTGAAAAGAGTTAATGTAGATGTAAACAGACAGCTGGAGGTAAGTTAGGATAGCCTTGAGGCACTCAGCAAGTAACACAGACAAATGGAAAAACAGGCATGCTGCTCTACCTCTCCTTACTTCACGTCCTTTACCCAAGCAAGGACTGGAGAACCCAGTCTTACCGTTTGACTTCAGCCAGAAAGAAAATTTGCCTGGAACTCTGAGGTACTAATTACAATATTACAGCTGAGAGGAGCTGAAGATACTTAAGGCTGTCATACATAACCACTTGTGTTGCAGTATAAATATATTAAACACAGAAAGACTGAGACCAGCATTCAAGAGACATGCAGTTTTAAAAGGGAGATTTAGCTGTTAATTGAAAAAAATTGCTTACTGTTTAAGGTATCTTCTCCTTCAAATCCGTTACAGATATAGCTTCTTTAGCTTTCAGAGAGGTTCATAAACTACATTTGATAAAAGTGCCCTTGGCATACTGTCATAGACTAGTGGCAACTAAACACAAACTGCATTTGTTAACAGATACTTAATAGTTTCACTGCAAGTAGCTTTTATTTGAACATTGGCTCCAGGAACATGTCACATATGTAGAGTTAAATACGGAAAAAGTATATCATAGTAAGTATCTTGTGACAAATACATGAAAAGAAAAGAAAAATACTGGGTTAGTTTTTATCTCTTTAAATGGGGAAAACAAAATGTTTAGGAATAAAATAATACAGTCTGTAGATCCAAATAATAAGCCCCTTTAAAAGCCTTATTAGAGACTGAGATTAATCATGTCTCATTAACTACCGCGATCAAAACCACACAGATTTATAGTATAGTAAGAGAAAATGTACTAGAATGTAAACAAATTAGTGATTCTGTAGATCACATAAGTTCCATCTGTGAAACTAGATTCCATAACTTACTGCATTCACCCCGAATCCATTCTTTTAATTTTGTTGTCAGTGAAAGGAAGCACAAGAAAGATGGTGAATTTCAGACACTAAACTAGCACTCCTCATAAAGAGATGCCTATAAAACACTGATCAATCTGTCACAGAAGGAACACTTCTGCTTACGCAAATACTCTTTGCAGAGTACACCACACTTCAAAGCAGTATCACATAGCTTTATTTCCCTTTTAGAATACTCCCTCTATAAGCTTAATTCTTTTTTCCTGAAGTCTAGACTGCAGCAGCATTTCAAGACATGCTTAGAGTTATAAAACAAATGTCATAAATCTGGAAGAAACAAACTAATCATACATATTACAGTCCTAGTCAGCTTGAAAGCTCTGCAATTAGAAGGACAGTATGATCTGGAATGCCAGTGGTTGTCCTTTGCTCTGAATTTCCGATTGCTAAATTTATCATGTGTCACATCATGGAACAATTGGCAGTTAACCTTCAGGTTATTTCATTTTTGATGTAAATAATCAATGGCAGACAGTGAAATATTAAGTTAGATTTAAATTGAGTTCAGCTTGCAGAACAATGTATCTCAAAGGAATTATCCAACACTCAGCACTACTATATTTTTATATAAGCTACTTTTGCAATAACACATTTCCAGTTATTATTTCCCTTTTAAATTCTTTTCAGATAAATCCCACAAACATCATCTTGGCTCAGCTTGAAGTGCCTGCAGTGACCATAACTAGTGTCCAGCGTATGAGTCAGTGGTATTACTTCCACAAGCAAGCTCTTCCTTCTTGAAGAATTTTTACTATCAGCTTCCCAGCTCTGCACAAATCCCCAGTATGGCATGGTTTAAGCACCTGGAGTGGGATCTCATCAAATGCAAACTGTATTTTGCCATTGATTGTGAAGTTCAGGTTTCTTGTAAGTCGAAATCTAAATTCCTTAACACAGAAATTTTAATTTTCGTAACTCTAAGGGATGATTTTACAGTCATTCACACCTGTTATCAGTATCTCTGTTTCATCAAATAAGGGAATAATCACCATAAAAAGGGGTGACAAAGTATTTATTAAGGGCTTGATACTAAAGCCTTGCTTGTATCAAATAGAAAGGAATGTCTGTATGAGGGTATGTACTTCAGAAAGGCAATACTACTTGGCAAAGCCACTAATGGCAAAATCTGGTCACTGCTAAGGCTTGAAAATAAAACTTAACAGTGAGACATGAATTCTTCAAAGACATTTCAGAAGAGGCTAGAAGCACTGGATTATCCCAAATCCATCCACCTCTGATGCTCATATGGGTTTCTCATCCAGCAGAGATCTCCTATATACTTCGGTGAGCCATATGAAGAACACAGCAGCTTGTCAACAGTTACTGCCCAGAACCTGTGGAATGCTGCACCAACCCTGAAGAAAACATCTAAGCCTGCCCAGGTAAACCTCCATTTGCATAGCCTAGAGGGAGGTCCATTGGGCTTCTAGGTGGCCTTGGACAGTAATTTTTGTTTCAAGGTACCACTGGGGCAGCCTCCAAGGACAATTTAGACATTCTGTACTGAGATAATGCTGAAAATAAGTGGAATGCATAATTTTATTCTTGTTCTCTGCTATGCTATGGCTATTTTGTAATCTTCAGTAATGGTGGACAATTGTATAAAAACAACAGTCCTCCCCACCAACAGACAGATGGTCAAGCTGGGCAAGTTAGATTAAAAATCAGGGACACATTTCCAATAATATTAATTAACAACCGCTGAAACATCTAGAAAACAAAATTATGTTTTCTCTATTTCTTGATTTTTAGAAGTCAAGATTGAAAGCTTTTCTTGTTTATGTGCTTTATTTACCACATTCAATATAGCTGTTAAGTTCCATATTAGCACTGGATGGAACTTGTGGTCTGCTCAACTCATGTTGTCAGAATAGATGAACTAAAGTCTTTTCACAACTACAAGCTGTGAAAAATGTATTTTTGATGTATGTATCTAAAATTAATTACTTCTCATAAAAAAACCAAACACTTTTTCTACAGAAGAACCTTTACAGCAAATAACTTCTGGAATAAAGTAAAATCACTACAGTTAAAAGTACAGATTCAAAGATTTTTTTACGTATGGGTTTTCCTGCTCACCAAAAATTCAGACTTCATAAATATATTAGAACACCTTTCCAAAGACATACTCGAACTCTGAAAACACAGGCACTAGAATTATCTGAGTGTTTGAATTTAAAGGGGTTGTATTAGTTGGTTATAACCTTCATTTTCAGAAATACATATGTAAAGACAAGATTTAACAGAGAAAAATAGGGAGATTTTGTGAAAGCTTCCTGCAAAACAGTAGCAACAACAAAACATGTGAGTCAGCTTTTCCCAGATCTAGTTTTTCATAGCATAAAGCATAGACAGATACATGTGTTCACATGAAAAATTAAGATTGAAAAACAGAATTACATAAAAATATGTATTTCTTGATATTTCTGCTTGAACTTAACCCCTTTAACGAGTAGAATACCAACATTACTATCAGTCTGAATTGTTGCCTCTCCCCATCTCTTACTGCCCTCCCTCCAAGTATTCAAGTCCCATCAAGCTAAAATAGATTTATGGCGGTAACTTCTCTGAATACTTGTTTCCCTTCTTCTTCCTCTGCCCCAGCATTCAACAGACCTGCATTCCCAAGCACACTAATCACTGGGTTCAAGCTGTACTATCTATATGCCTTGTGGAAAAACCTCTAAACATACGGGTTCAAAAGTTAGTACTGTTAGAAACCAGGCATGTGTAGCAGCAGCTGTCTTACTTGGCATAGCTTTTGTCAAGTTTTCTGGCACAACCACAGACTTCTAATGGCCACTGGTATCAATCAACATGCTTGGACAAATTCTGAATATACAAGTTTCACATTTCAAGAAGTTTCACATTTTAACAACTATTTTAAGTCAGTAAGTCTGATCTAATACACAGGAACACGCTCACTGCTAGCCCAGGGGCATGGCACCTTGCCTGCTCTGCTGCCAGCTAAGATACCAGGAAAAGAACAGTGGAAACTAAATCTACTTTAAGGACAGAACACATTCAGTTGGCCAGGGAGAATGCCAACTACAGTATCATGTTTAATTCTTAAACACTAATGACTGATTCATGGCAACAACCCCAAAGGGAAATACTCACCTGCTATTTTAGCAGTACATGAAGTACATTTTCAGGGCATTTTTTTTTTAACATTATCTGCAGGAATTCTGTTTTTTAACTCTATGCTGGTTATAGATCTTATAATTTTGAACTAAATTTACCCCCCTGCCCACATCTCTTTCGAAATAGAGAGGGAACAGAAACCTTATTTGGAATGCAATAACTAGGAAGACAAAGAATACAAAGCGAAAAAAGTAATAATATGCTACTGGGAGAATAAAGGTGCAAACCCCTCATCCTCAGTGACACTATAAAGATACTGCTGATATGCAACTATATTGAAGTTAAAACTGTCTGGATAAATCATGTGTCTCATCTTGAGCAAAAAAGAAGAAAATGTTTTGAAAATATTCTAAACCTCCTTTTCCATTACTTTTCTTCCTCAGCACATTTGCAGCATTCTTACTGCCTGAGCTATTGCCTGTCATCTCCACATAAACTGCTTCACAAAAGACAGAGGAAAAGAAATGATGGTCTTGTGGATTACCAGAGACTCTACAAATGGTACCGTGCACTGAGTTTAACACCTGAACATGTAACACTTAGTTGCATGATTATTACAGTACAGAAATGTGTATTTCTTGATACACAATGCATAGAACTGCATGAAAAAAATGCAATCACTCTGATTTTAGGTATCAAATAAAATTGAAGTAATTTTCTATTTCATTCGAAAAATCTAGAATTTATAAGGATAGTGCAGAAACTGAAAAAAGTATGCCTGGGTAGACTTAACTTTAAATACCTTGAAGACAGTGAGACCAATAATGATGAATTTGAAAGCAAGTGTTTCCCACGGAATTACCTCTTTTATAACTGCAAAAGTTTCAGACCACATGGCAGAGTTTCTTATCTGTGTGTAAAGGGATCTCATTCAGATGGAAAAGCATAAAACGAGAAGCAGGTCAGGAAAAAAAAAAAATCAATTATGTGCACACACTGAGCAGTGAGAGAAATCCTCAAAGGTTTTTATTAAGAAAAGTCAAAGATTTTTGTCTATGGATTTGTACCAGATACTTAAGATTACTTTATTTCTTGCAGTTGAGACACTTTTGCCATTGACCATCATTAAACTACAATATATGTTATGCTATCTATAACCCTTACAATCTACCATTTAAATTCTGCATTTTAAAACTGGAATTACCAAGATAAATGCTTTTAAGTAAGTTGAGTTCTAATCCTGACACAGTTTGAATTGAACTTCTGGAAAAAGCATTTTAGACCCAGAGACACTGTGACAGTGGAACAGGTTATTGAGGGTGAAGAATCTCCAACTCTGGAAGTTTCCAAGACTTGTCTGACCGATCTAGTGTTATCAGAAGTCCTATCTTGAACAGGGAGCTCAAGGAAGACTAAATGACCTCAAAAGGTCCCCCCACTGCAAAGTAAAAACACTACACTGAGAATATTCTGATAAACAGATATTGTTTACATAAGTTTGCTTTTAATCTTTTACTCAGCACTCTTATTAGACAACATGAAGTACCTCACAAAATAAATCCGAAAATGGGGACAGAGACATAATATTGGTTTTAGAAGTCTCTTTTAGGGAAAAGAATTCAATATTATTTATTGCTTCGTTAAACATACTTTCAGAAAGAGCAAATTCATTTTGACTTGATGATTGTACAATTGCAGAACATCAAGGAAACAAACTGTATGTTAGAACTGAGCTACTCTAAGGATAAAAAGATTTAACCATGGTGGACACTAGTTCTGCAAGGCCAAGAAGTAAGTCCAACATTTCTTCCAAATGAATCCTGTGCTACTGAGTAGGATTCCAGTGCTTGAGCTATGAAGTTCCCCTTCACTTTATGAGGTAGCTTTATTTTGGGAATATAACAAATTCCAACTAAATAAGAATTAGCACTTCCAAGTATGAAGCTAGAATAACAGTAGGTAAATAAAAGATTTTTTTGTAATAAAAGGCTTTTTTTTTCCCCCTTACCCTTTAGGTCTTTTTCCTTTGTGAAAAGGAAACACCTTCTAGGGCTGTACTGATTGTGTATGTGTTCTAGAAGAACAAAACACAGTAGCATCAGCTTCTTCCAGCCCAGTTTGAAAATAGGTGAAAGATCAATTTAGTGATAATTTAGGATATGAAGTACACCAAATAGATGAGTAAAAAGCAGCAACAAAGGTGAAATGTTTCCATCACACCCTGCTGTTTTATCTGTGAGCAGGACAGAGTTACATAGTCGGACACTGATCTGAGTAAGATGAACTGAAAGAAAAACACATTGCACAAAGCCTTGCTATCTGAAATGAAAATTTCCTCACTCAGAGCACACCTGGCAGTGTCATGACAATTATCTATCAAGGTTAAGGCACTGTTGCTGTCTCCCAAAATGAACTCAATATTCAGGGAAACTCATTCTGATGTGGAGCACACAAGCTATCAGCTCAGAAGCATTTTATCTGTAAAAACAGCACTCTAAAATAAACAAGGCACTTGTTGATGTTGAGAAAGACCCAAGGCATTAAAAGGTATGAAGAATAATTGTTAATGAGAAAGATTCTAGCAGATGCAAAAAGAAAAGCTACGAAGTTTTCATTACTGAAACACATAGATGTAAATATTCTTCAAACACCAATCCTCTATTTTCATGCTTATTTCAAAGCAAAGCTTGGTAAGGGTGGAGCATGCAAGGATGACTTTTCTCAGACCACTCTGCAAGATAGGCGATCTGGAATTCCTATTGCAATTGGAGGCTTTAGATATCCCTGCAATACTATCATTACTTGTGCTGCACCTTTGAAAGCAGGAGAAGGCAAGCCTACATATAGCATCTTTGAGCCTGAGGCAACCTATTGCTTAATTCAGTCTCAAGTCTGTATGCAGAAGTACTGAAAAAAGTGCTAATGAAATTAAGTCTTTCTGCCAAAAGGATGACAGATTTCCTAGTTATTCTGGTAATTTTACAAAGTAGTATGACTTTGTTTTGACTGAATTCGATACTAACCATAAAGTATTCCGTCCTTAGAAGATTTAACTTTCCATCAATTTGAATTGAGTAATTCAATCTTCTTCAGTAAACTTCAGTTACCTCAGCAGTTGTAACTGAATATAGAATTGGAGAACAAAACTTTTTCTAACTACATTGAAGGCAGATAACAGAAAGACACCTTTGTTATTTTAACAAACAGCTGCCATTTATCCCCTTTGACTTATATATTCATTTAGTATTTCATAAATCAATTATTTGAAAGTACTGCACTTTGGCTTAACACTATGAAGTGGGGCTACAGTACTCATATCTTTCAGCAGTGTTAAGAAACGAGACAACCCGCAGAAAAAGTAACTGCAGTTTAATCCGGGCTGTGGAGCTGTGTGCTTGTGTTTGGCTCTGTTTTCTGCAAAATGCAACAAGAAGCTTCAGCTCTGGTCCCCAGGTGCCCACACTCCCAAAATTCCTCTTTACCTGACACTACTAAGCGCTCTTCTTGTGAGTTCAAGCTTGCATCCTATCACACAATAAGAGAAAATTCACCCAGTGGCATGGGTGAAAAGGATCCTAAGCAAATGAAATGTCATGCTGTTGTGGTTTGACCACGAAGCTCCAGGCGCCAGAGCCTATATCCCTCTGCAGGCCGTGGTGAGGCCCATGGTGGAGCAGGTTGTTCCCTTGCAGCCCATGGGGGCCCATGGGGGATGCCATGATCCACTTGCAGCCCATGGGGAGGTGCCCCACGCTGAAGCAGGTGGATGCCTGGAGGAGGCTGTGGTCTAGCAGGAGTCCCAGTGGAGAGAGAGGCCTTGCACCCGAGNCATGATCCACTTGCAGCCCATGGGGAGGTGCCCCACGCTGAAGCAGGTGGATGCCTGGAGGAGGCTGTGGTCTAGCAGGAGTCCCAGTGGAGAGAGAGGCCTTGCACCCGAGATGGAAACAGCCTGGAGGTCTGTCCCCCATGGACGAGGGACCCCACACTGCAGCAGTTTTGGGAAGACTGTTTGCCCGTGGGGGCAGCTCACGTTGCAGCAGGTTCAGGCCGGCTGCTGCATGTGACACCCATGGCTATGCAGAGGAAAAGACTCCTCTCCTCCAAGCAGTGGAAGATCATCTTGGTGATGACCTGACCTACCACCCCCCCCCACTAGCAAAAACTGGGCCAAGCAAAACCAGCACACATGCAAAGCACAACTCATCACTGACAGCCCAGATGCATCTCTCCAGCATTCCATTTGCTGCAGATTCCTACAAGTAGCTAAAGAAGGATGTGAGAGCTGAATAAACAAACAGATACATGAATGCTCAATTAAGGGTTATATTCTATTGTCACTCTTCTACACTGGCTCTTTTGTTTTGCTAAGATAGTTTTACAAAAGACTTTTCAGAATCAAATTATAACAAATACTTACATTTGATGCTGCTCAACCTACTTTTGGGCACTGCACAGTCTACTGCTGCTGAAAATAAGAAAAACACCAAATGTGAGTGTTTCAGTATTTACATAGTACATGTGATAGTTAGAAAAACGTAGCAACAAACCAACACAGAACAAAGACTAATTTAATTCTTCTCTATTTTAAAATATACTAGTCACTGTGTACTTGAAGAAATAGGGTGATATTAATACAGTTACAGGATTTATGATATAAAGCTGTTTGGGTAAAATACATACTTAAAGGAAGAATCATCACTTAAATGAAAACTCCTTTCAAAAAGTTTCCGTACATTTTGTGCTGATGGCATTTACCTGCATACCTAAGGATACTGAGTATGTTACGTGAAAGATAACATTGTGAGTATTGTATTTGTGAGTATGGACTCTGGCAGTAACACACTTTTCTCATTTGCAAACACATAGGGCAATTTTCAAAGTCCTTCAAACTCGCTACTATTCCTTGCTAGATAAACAAAAAAATTAAGAAATCTTTGATTTAAAAATATAAAAGACATAGTGGTCTGAGTTTAACTAGAAACGTTCTGCCTTCATTCCTAAAATAATTTCTATATGTTTGCTGTTGTGACTATGACTTTCAGTTCAGCATATTATTTCATAATTTATTATTTCATCCAAAGCAGAATGCAGGCAATACAGCACAAAGTGCTCTAAAATTAAGGTAGGATCTTTGGTAACACTTAAGAAAAAAGCTTCATACAAAACTCTCCATCTCAATAATACAAAAGGATTATTAAGTAGCAGCCACATCTCCTTGCTGACACCAGTTCGGGTAAGAAACAGGAAGAATAGTAAATTCCTGTAATCCAGTTAATTCCTTCTTGGTATGAGCCTATTCTGAGAGATTAAGGTAAATCTAGGGGGAGACAGTTCATTCATACACACACATTTTTACCTTTGGCTGAAAGGATTCTGTTGTAATGAAACACCATGTGATCTCTGATCAGGTATTGGTTAGTTAGATTTCGAGAGGAGTCAATGCAGAAAGCTGTAAGATTAAAATACATTTGAACATTAGAAAGGCAAGCAAAATAACACTAACATTTTAAACAGTTATTAACTACAATTCAAAGTCACAAACTTTAAAACACTGTTTGCTTAACTTCGTTGCTCACAGGCAGTATTTTTTTTCTAGTTACTATCACATGAAATCATCCTGTCTCCTTTTGTTTTCCCCAATGAGCCAATAACTCAATAAATAGCTACAAAAGTGGCTGAAATTGGACTATGAAAATGTTAACATGGAAACTTCCTGTTTCTTCACTCTATGTAATTAAAAAAAAAAAAAGACATCTGAGGTGTCAGTATGGCACAGAAACATACACTAGCCCATGTAAACTACTGACTGTAAAGGAATATGTTTAACTTCAGGGGTTCTTTAATGTGGTAAACATATATATCTATATTACAGTTAATATAGATGGAACATCTTCATATATTTATCTTGCAACCAATTTGTAGCCAGCAGTATAGTCAAGGCAAAACTTACTCCTTCAAAGTATTTTTAGTAATGCATACTCAATGAAAGTACTATTAAACTTTGCCAAATAAGCTTGATGCAAAGGTTTCAATAAAAACACTTTAATCATAAAATCAATTAATTCACATAACAGAAACCAGGTGGACCTTCTGATGAAAGTACACATTACTTACCATTACTCTTAGTACTTAAATGTCCTTTAAATGGACTTGCTGGACCACATCTGGGAACAGCAACAGCTGAGTATGTCCTCGCTTTAATAAAATATCAAACAAAAACCAGAAGTTAAAAAAAATCCCCACACATACTTTTACAGACAAGATAAAGTCTTTCTCCAAAGAATTAATTAATGGTTCTAGTGGATCTTTTTCAAAATCTTATTCAATCGTTTCATAATCACTGAATGACAAGTGTAGTTAAATAACAATCTAAACACCAAGATACCATGATAGCGCTCTCCATGGTTCAGGGAGTTAAAAAGCAGAACAGACCATCAGAACACTTCTGAACTTTATACTGGCCATTAAATTGCACACAGATATGGCCCAGATTTTGCTTCTATGCTAACCTCCAATTTTTTTTAAAGTTCTGTTGATGGCACTTTGATAGACTGGGAACTCTACAGACAACTGGACATACTGACAAAACTTAAACAATCAGTTGCTCTGAAAAATGAAAGAATGTGGATTAAAAATTCTGCATATCCTCATTGAAAATAATGATGTACTGTCAGGCTCTCAACCCCCGGCTGTCATGCAACCTAAGATTTAAAAATTGGCACATGAGCTAATTACGAATCTGTAACACGTTTAGAAGCAATCTGAACAGGAGATAGACTAGGACTACAAATACTAGTGTATACAGAGCATTGCATTAAGGCATCCAAGGTATGTAAAATGTAAACCAAAACAAAAAAGATTGTTTAAACAGAGTAAATATACCAACCACACTTAACATTAATTCTAAAACTATACAGACAAGTTTTACAAATTTATTACTATTAACTATCAAGGTCCCCATGGTCTTCCCATTCCCATGGTAATTCTCAGCTGTCAGTTCAAGAGTCTGCAAACACTGTGCAAGTGAAGTGGGTAACTCCACTGCTCTACTGTTCCTGTTGACCTCCAGCTTTCCACATTTCATCACATCAAGAAGCACACTGGACCTACCCAGTATGAGTAGGAATCTCTTCCCAGTGACCTTAGCTGGGGTGACAAAGGCACGCACCATTACAGACTGACTGGGGGGTGCAAGAAGCCATGATGACAGCCATGCCACACATGGTAAAAGCTCTTAATCTCACCTCACATACTGTTATAGTTTCTTTTCCA
>VZRN01006078.1:0-56723 GCA_013397935.1 Dasyornis broadbenti
GAAGGAAGGAAGGAAGGAAGAGCAAATTATGAGTTTTCCTGTGACAAAAATATTGGAAGGAAAAGACTAGAAGGGCAACAGTGTGTGAAAATTAAACAGTACATTTAACACCATAACTTTTAAGTGGTAGTTTGTATGGGAACTGAATCAAATTTGAGTTCCATTTGTATCACTAGTAGTAGAATGACAGCTAACCAACAGGAAAAAAGCCCAAAAACTTTTCTAGAGAAAACTTTGATAGAAGTTTTAAAGTCTTTCATCCTGACACTTGACTCTATATTGGATTTTTGTGGCCAAGCTTTGGTAGCTGGAGGGGGTTAGAGGGTTGGCTTCTGTGAGAATCTGCTGAAGAAAGCTTCCTCCATGTCTGGCAGAGCAAATCCCCAGCAGGTCCAAAGACAGATGTACCACTGGTCAAGACTGGGCCAGTTAGAAATTATGGTAACACCTATGTGATAACGTATTTGAGAAAAAGAAAAAACAAGTTATCGCACAATTGTAATTGAGGCTGGAGAAGAGCAGAATGAGAACATATGAGAGAAACAACTCTGCAGACACCAAAGTCACTGAAGAAGGAGGGGCTGGAGGTGCTCCAGGCACCAGAGCTGAGATTCCCCTGCAGGCTCTGGTGCAGACTATGGTGAGGCAGGTGTGCCCCTGCAGACCATGGAGGTTCATGGGGATGCAGAGATCCACCCCCAGCCTGTGGAGCTACCCATGCTATAGAAGGTGGATGCCTGAGAGGAGGCTCTGAACCCATGGAAGGCCTGTGGCAAGTGGAGTCCCCATTGGAGCAACTTGTCCTTGAAGGACTGCACCCTGTGGAAGAGTGACCCACACTGCAGCAGTCTGGGGAAGACTGTTGCCCGTGGCATGGACTCAGACTGGAGAAGTTCATAAAGAACTGTTTCCCATGGGAAGACCCCTACACTAGAGCGTGGGAAGGGCTCCTTTCCCTGAGCAATGGGAGAAACAACGTGTGATGAACTGACCATAACCCCTATTCCCCATCTCCCTGTGCTGTTGGGGTGGAGGAGGTAGAGCTGGGAAGGAAGGAGGGTGGGATGCAGGTGTTTTTAAGGTCTGTTTTTGTTTCTCATTATCCTGCTCGGATTTTGTTAGTAACAAATTCAAATCATATCTTTAATTCTAGTTTGTTTTGCCCGTGACTGTATTTGGTGACTGATCTCATCTGGTCCTTATCTCAACCCATGAATCCTTCATTATATTTTCTCTCCCATGAACAGCTGCAGAGGGGAGTGAAAGAGAGGCTTTGGTGAGTGTCTGGCATCCAGCCAGGGTCAACCCACTACAGGCTCTTAGGAAATTCAGAAAACAAAACAACGTTCTTTCCTAAAAATATTTATGCCCTCTTAAAAAAAAGGTCACACTCCAGACCAAACCAAAACATAACAGTTCAAAACTTGAAACTCTTCAGCTCTGTGATATTTGTATCATTACAGCAAGTAATACAGATATTACTTAAAATATTACTTTCAAAGAACTGACTGAAAAAATATTCACATTTATCTAAGTAAACATTCTCTCAATTTATTTAAGAGAATTTCATTACTCTGTTAGAATGACAGAAAAGACATTTAGAACAGTTTCCAATACCTATTCAAATATAAATGTTTTAAATGTAATGCTGTAAAGAACTTAAAATAGAACAATTTTTGATGTCAGCAGGCATTGTATGTGCTAAAAATTTCTGCTAAAACTTCATGAGAGCTCCAAGAGTCTCTGAGGGTCTGACCACCTACTAAAAAATACATTAACAGCTCTTTTATCTCACAATATAGAATTTCACTACAAGAATATTTTTATCCATAAAATCAGCTGAAGGCTGTGCTGCCATTCAGTGGGACCTTGACAGGCTGGGGAGTTGGATGGAGAGAAACCTGGTGAGGTTCAGCAAGCAGAAATCTCAGGGTCTGCGCCTGGGGAGCAACAGCCGCAGGTCCCAGCACAGGCTGGGGCTGACCTCCTGCAGAGCGGTTCTGTGGAGAAGGACCTGGGACTCTTGATGGATCTCAAGTTGTCCACGAGCTGTCAGTGCCCTTGTGGCCAGAAGGGTCAATGGTTGTCCTGGGGTGCATCGGGAAGAGTGTGGCCAGCAGGCCAAGGGAGGTGATCCTCCCCCTCTACTCGGTCCTAGTGAGGCCACCTCTGGAGTGCTGTGTCCAGTTCTGGGATCCTCAGCACAAAAGAGACAAGGAGCTGCTGGAGAGAGTCCAGTGGAGAGCCACAAGGATGATCAGAGGTCTGGAGCATCTCTCTTATGGGGAGAGACTGCAGGAGCTGGACCTGTTTAGTCTGAGGGGATCTCATCAATACATAGAAATATCTCAAAGGCGGATGTCAGGAGGATGGGGCCAGACTCTTTTCAGTGGTGCCCAGTGAGAGAATGAGGAGCAATGGAAATAAAATAAAACACAAGATCCACCTCAACACGGCGAAGAATTTCTTTACATTGAGGGCATCAGGGCACTGGAACAGGCTGCCCAGGAAGGTTGTGGAGTCTCCCTCTGTGGAGAAATTCCAAACCCACCTGGACACACGTCTGTGTCACTTATTCTCAGTGACCCTGCCTTGGCAGGGGGGGTTGGACTGGATGATCTCCAGAGGTCCCTTCCAAGTCTAATGATTCTATGATTCTGTGATATTTGGTAGTAGCTGGGCAATAACAAGCAGTATTGTCAATTGGTATCATAAATTTCTGGACATGGCAAGAAAATTATTGTTTTCACAAATGTAGATATAAACATTGGAAATTAAATGTACCCATCTATTAATGCTTTGCCTACAGTTATTTTCAGGTAAGGTCATTTTAGGACCCTCTAAGGCAGTAATCAGCATAAAATAATCTACCTAAGGAATAATAAAATGCAGTGGAAAAGTGATTATAAAGTAAATCAACATTTGCCTGAAAGTAATAATTTTTATGGAAAAGTTGTTTCTTTTCTTAGATATTTTGATGCTTAATGCCAGCTTCGTAACAGCAACTTAGTTCTACTTATATCAAACTTGTGTTGAGATGCTTCAATGGATTATATTTTCAGACTGCACTGGGCCAGCTCAGGACTCTCACACCAGTTTGTTCCCCTTCCAGTTTCACTTACTTTTCCAGTGTGATACAGAGTGTTCATGGGGCCTCCTTCTCTGGGGAGAGATTAAATGAGAGTGTGATAGGTCTATCTGTGCCTAATTAACTGATGAGCATTTTCTACCATTTATGCAAGAGTATCTAACATTGTTCAAAAGAGGTGTTCTTATGCATTATAAACAACTTTCTGAGATGCAAGCTATGGTTCAACAGATTGAATTTCTCTTAGTATGAGTGTTTCTTATTTTCTAAAACAAATACTTTCCACAGATGTGCTGATGTTCAGAAAAATTTTAAGATGTTAGGTTCTGCTTCACAGATATGAAAGGCCAATGTTTCAAATTAAATATTGTGGGGGTTCAGAGTGTCGCCACAGAACCAGACAGCTGTAGTGATCTTTTAGCTTTAGTTGACATGAAGCTTTGGGAGAGACAAACAAGTCATGTCTAGCAGGAGCCCAGACAAAGAGTAGGATAAGACTGTGTTTACCTTATACATAGTAGTTAACAGGAGATTAGGCAAGGAGATTGTAATCTGTAACCATTAGAAATGCAGAACATATAATTCTAGAAACCAAAGTTTGTAACTGCTGAGCTGTTGGTTTGTAACAGTATACAAAGATGTGCCTTGTACAATTCATTTGGCTTTGCATGCACCCGGTGAGGTCCACATTTCAATTGTAGACAAAATATCTCTTCTTAGTATGCAATCCAGAATTTTTTGTAATAAATATTGGGGCACTCACACTTATATGGTGAAACAAAACCAAATTATTTTCCTAATAGTATCAAAATCTTATCAACCAACATAATTCCACACAAGTAAATGCCATTTTTCTATTAATGATAAGAGCTACACTATTCTAAAATGAAAATTAAATATTTTACTATGTTTATAGTTGTAAAATATTGAAATAAAAAAATCTTTTAACAATAAATTTTTATACATAAGGGATACATGAAGTACAGACTCATTTAAATTGAATAGAAACAAAAATATTTTAAAAATAAGTCGTTTAAAATGCAGTTTTAAACTTATACAAAAAGTCATTATATTAATAGCATTAATATGCATTATTTGCTGCTGAGCAACTTGTGCATATGTTCTTATCACTGGCTCAGTTTTCAGTTCTTGAGTGCTTACAGACGCCTTTCAGTCATTTGCTGCTTATGGAAACAAACTGATATTTTTATTTCAAAAGATGCAGATAAATTAAAGGTATAAAACAAAGACAAGAGAAAACATAACTCCAATTATCAGCTGGTATGTTAAACAATTAAATGCTGATGTTGAAAAGAACAACATACCTTTTGCCTTCTAAAAATTAACTGTAATCTGATGCATACCCCAACTAATTTCAAGAGTATGGGAACACAAGAATAATGGAAGCTTGGGTTAAATAATGTTTAAATGAGTTATGAATATGGCACTTTTACATGGTATTAGGAAATTTGCCTTTGAATGTTAAATGGCCAGCTGATGCAATCTATGAACCTTTAGGAAATATCTCTAGAAAGCTGTGGATGATGCTGAGGTCCTAGAAGAGCAAGAAAGATCAAATGCAATACCTATCATCAAAAAAGGAAGAAGGAGCACCTAGGGAGCTGTAAACTGTTCAGTCTGGATATAATACTGGAAAGCAACTGAAAAAAAAATATTGAACAATCAATTTGTTCTTGGAGGATAATCAGGTGTTAAGGTATGGTCAGCATTAATTTGTGAAGAACAAATGGTGTCAAAGCAGTTTCATTTTCTTTTCCTTCCGAGTACTGGCTTTGTGGTTAAGGAACAGTCAGCAGAAATGCTATTGCTTGTCTCTATTTAATTTTGGAATGCACCACATCTTTTATAAGGAAACTAAGCAATTATGGCTTATATATTACTACTTCTAGGGAGGTCACAGGTGGTTAAAATCTCAGAGGATTGTTGTTTGTTTTCAAACATGATTGGGAAAGGATTTTTCTTTATATTTTTTAGTACTTTTTTATTATTGTTTATTATTTAGCTGAACATATGGTTGATGTAGTAATAATAAATCAGTGGAAGTTTACATATAACATTCAGGACTGAGAGATGGAAGGCCTTTTACAGAACAGAGCTAAAACTAAAATCAATTGATTTTGATAAATAAACCAAAATCATAAAAATTAAATTTAAAAGAGACAAGAGTAATGTGCTAGAATTAGAAAGAAAGAAAAGTCTGTTTGTAAAATAACTACTTATAAAGTAGAACTGCAGAAAGAACATAGGCATTTTTTGCACTGTGGCTGAATGTAGATTGACAAGAAGATGATGTTAAAAGATAGGCTACTTTGTACCAGTTTTTCATAACAGAAGTACTAAGATGTAAGAGGTAATTATTGTCCTCATGTTCGTAATCATGATATCTATCACCTGGTACAGTACGCACAATATAGGTCACACAGATTAATACAGAGTTGATAAGATGAATATGCTCAAGAGAAGATATGCAAATATAAGTGGTTTTAAAACTGTATATCAAAAATAAGACAAAATTCAGAAGTATTACTTTGTGGAAAAAATCACGTCAGCGATGTCATGATCTTCAATTATGTAAAATTTTTGTTTTAAAGAGGATCTTGATCAACTGATCATCTAAATCTACTGACACACGAAAAAAATAATAAACAAAGGGACTATGCCCTTGTTAAGAGTATCTTCTAATGGGAATAATTTTGGAATGGAACAAATTATCTAAGTGTATTCAAGCCCTGTAATTGTAAGGACTTAAAAACAGGTTGCATAACATCTACCAGCTATGAAAGGATGAGCTTACCCCAGGACTTTTAAGGTTCTTCTGAGACGTGGCAGCCTGCAGCATGAATAGTTATTCCAATCAGAGGTCAAAGTGAGAGCATTTTGTCTTCACTTTTGTCTCACATTTCAAAACATTCCAGCTGAATATCTCCTTTGCACAAATTCCAACCACTTTGTGAATATTTCTTTATGAAGTATGCAAAATATCTTAGACTTTTTCTCTTTTCAGGAACTTCCAGGGGTTCTTTACTTCATTTTGCAGGTGAAATAAGAATTTATCCCTGTATTGCAAGGATTTTTTCATCTCTGTGAAAAAACCAGGAAATTTTTATGGGTATTTTCTATTACAAGTAAACTTTACAAGTAAACACAAGAAAGTGTCCCAAAAAATCCAAAACACTTTCTCTGAAGTACAGGGAAGTAATATTCTGACTGCAGCTCACAGCACTGAAATAGTGAACTCTAATGTCGTAATTTCTTGAGAAGACTAAGAAGGAATCACTAACTACACTCCAACCTGGGGCGTCAGTCAAAAAAGAAAGACAAAGGGAAGGGCCATGTTAGTTGGGAGAGTCATACAAAATTCATAATGGAAACTGGAATTTGTTGACCTTCCAGGAGTATTTTAATTTGCAGACACTTGGTAATAAAGCCACTCGAGTGTTCTTGTAAGTTACACCTACTTTAAAGAAATTAGTACTCCGTTGAAGTATAGTTTATACCAAGAGGAAATTCTCAAATAATTTAACTCCATCATTCTAGATAACATTTTGCCAAACAATATCTATAGAGCAAAGTTTGTCAGCTTTTGAGAATGATTTTTTTTTTTTTCTGTATGTTTGAGAAGAAATTTGTAAGCTTCTGAACACCTCATCTTAGGTCAGACATACAAGATTTAAGGCTAAGCAATAAGAACCATTCAAGTTATGTTTGTACAAGAACAAAAAGTACACCAGCTGTACAAGAAGCAGAGAAGGAAATCTTTATTTTCCCTTATACTGAGTTTAAAGTTAAGTGGTCTAAGGGGCAAGTAGCTGGAAATTGCAGCTTGTTAATGAACAAAGGAATCAGAATCTTTAGGCTCTTAAACATTTTTTAAAAAGATTCTGTGCCTATTTTTACAATAGGATCTAGAAAATCTGCAATACAAGAAGGGAGGAAGGAAGGGAAAGTAAAAGAAGAAGTAAGAAACTAAAAATAAGTCCTCAGGTGATACCTCATACTTAATAACAAATACATCATCAATGCAAAGGGTTTTGGTTTTATTTTCCAAGTGTCTGAGTTGGAAAGTGCATACACAGCAGGGTTTTTTTCAGCATTTATTGATACATCAACATATGCAGTTGTAGGATACATCAAGATCAAGTTTATTATTCAACCTTGCTTACACAGGTTTTCTTTGCTTTTCCAGCAAGATGATGTTAAAAATATTCCAAAGCAATATCAAAATATTAAACCAAATTAGGATTACAGTTAATTTCTAATACTTTTTTTTTTTTTTGGCACTTATTAACACATATTTCAGAGTCCTAGTGTATATTTAAGAACCAGATTATGTATTTGGGTTAACTGATCAACCAATCAATGTTTTTGTAAGAAATTATTTGTTCCTGTTAAAACAGCCCTCCCTTTAAATAAAGACCATAGCTAGCTCTACACTGGGAGATGAAACACTCTTTAGGATTCCTTGGAAAAAAGTCTAGTCCCTATTTATTGGATGGTATAATAAATAAGTTCTGGTCATATTTCCATGCAGTGTTTGATGAATTTGTGAGATGCATTTAATAGTGACTCATAATGGAAGGAATTCATTGAATGTTTTCCATTAAAAGACAGTCCATAAGAGACTGGCAGTTTGATAACAGCTTTCACTGTGTTTGTATTCAAGTAGTAAGAAATTTATTTTCTCTGAGGAGTAATTAATTTGTTTTAATCTAACTTTCTGTACATGGATCATGATATATATGTATAATGTCTACTGTACTATTCAAAATTTTGCCATAAAAAATTACAAAATTTACCAGTAAGAAGAAAATGAAGCCAGGAAAAGTGACCCATTTGAGCATTAACACAGATTTGGGTAGTGTTTCTTGTTGATTTATGTTTGTTCCCTTAATTTTGTCATGTTTTTCAGGAGGCAACTAATCAACATCAAATTTATGACAGATGGGATCCAAATAATATGCTTTTTTTTAGAGATGTTGTTATAATGTTTTTAGAATACATTCAGGCACTGATAAATTTTCGTTCTAGAGAGTGTAGGTGAGTTGATTCAAGAAGACTATTCTTATTTCCTATCTTTTTGACAATATTGCTAGGCCTTGACTTTGTGCAAAGAATGATTTTAGAAATACATCTTCACATTTAATTACAAATACCATTATCCTGAAAGTAAAATAGGAGTCTTGAAGCTAAGCATGTTATGTCAGTCACAGCTGATGTGATAAGAAGAATGAAGATGAACATTGAAGAATGAAGAATAAATGATTTGGATTGTTTTGGGAAAATGATATAAAAAACTAGGAAAAATGGAGGCTCTGCTAGTATCAGTATGCTATTTATTTGTTAGGAGGAATGGGATTTCTGAGAATTTATTTCAGTATCAGCACAATTTAAAAGAATTGCTTAAAAGAATTAGCTAGTGACACATTTCTATTTACAATTTGATGACCTTTTCAGTAATGTCAAGCATATACAAACGAAAAGCTGACTTATTCTAAAGGAATTTACAGTCAGAAGACAGTATTAGTAAGCACACTATAAGGAAGAATTTAGTTTTTTCTGAACACTTAGAAAAGGACTCATCTTTTTACATTATGTGTTTATGGCCTAAGATACATATTTTACAGAGAGATAATAATGTATGTCCTGTGACCTTTGATCTCAAGAACATAAATAAGAGAGGAAGCATGAATTAAGACCACCTCTGATATTTTATGGTGAAATTCTGGTGGGATAAATAGTTTGTTTTTAAGAATATAAATGAGAAATATAAAGATATCATCACTACTAACATACTCCTAATAAAGTTACGCAAACGTAAAGGAAAGAAAATCTGATTAGAGTTTTAGATCATTATTTTAAAACTATAATTACAATAAGCTATGTAATTATATGTCTCAGGTTCGAGACAAGTTTAGGAGGAAAATGCTTTGACTAAATGTCTCCCCCACAGAGACGAGCCTCTGGCACCTCTTCCTCCCACCACAACAGAACTTTTTGGATGAAAGTGAAAAAAACACTATTTATTTAACAAATAAATGCCCACAAAACATAGGAAAGAAAAAAGGACTTATTAAACCTGAGTGAACAGCTGATGGATTTTAGTGTCCTGTTTTCCTTTGGGCATAGCTTCCCCCCTCAGCGGAGGTTCCTGCGGGGCTAGGCAAAGTCCCTCAGGTGGCTTCCTGGAGGATTCTTGCCTGCCTTCCTCCAGGGGATCATCTGATATCTCGGATGAGAAAGCAAGTGGGGAAAAAACAGTCCAAAAAGAAGAACGAGAAAGGAACAGCCCTCTGCCACCGCCACCCCTGCTGGAAGCCAGGAAAAACTGAACTCAAAGCCATCTTCCCCCCCTCTGCACTTCAAGGCCAGATACTTGGGGCAAGAATTTTCAAAACAACCTCGGGCCAGCAGAGCTCCTCCCAGCTGCTTAAAGCTACAGAGCACATTGTCTGAGCATAAAGCAGACGGTAGGGGAAACAGGATTATCATAACGTCACCCCAAGACATTATAGGACCATAACTAGCAGTGAAAGAGTACAAGTCCAATGAGAAAAAGGATGTCCTGATTTGTAAGTGGTCAAGGAAAGTCTGTTAGTCATGCATAGTCCAAGTGCCACAGGAGGGTTTCAGGGATAGACTCTAGCTATAAATAAATAACTTTTCCAATCCTGCTCAATTGAGGGGATTCACTTGGACAAAATGCCTTTTAAAATGACTCCAGACTTCACTCAGGGTTGAACTTTCTCTGCAGGTGCTAATAATGTGTCTTTTGTATATTGTCAAAATTGGAAGAGCAGCTGGGGAAAATACCTCATCTTTGTAGCATATACTGAGGCACTAAGGAGTACAGAACTGAAATAATTTACTGCTGCTTTTTTAACATCCTTAACTGATCTGGACAGCTATATTTTGACTTCAAATAAAACTTTTGGCCTTTAACTTTTGTTAGACACTGCAAGGTTTTGCTCATCTCTCTGTTTCTTCATTTAATAAAAGAGTATCCCCATGCTGAAGAGTCTGGCTATCCTCCCACACTTTTGGTGGGCTCTGCCTCTCGCTTTCTGTTTCTAATTTCCTGTCCAATACAGCAGAAACCTGATTAGTGTTGTTATTTTATAATTTAAACTACAAAGTCCAAATCTCCTAAAGGACTAAATTATTGCCATTTTCCCTCCTTTTAATTTTTCCTTTGAACAAAACTTTCTAAAATTGTACAAAGTGTAATTCAGGGATACAAATGTCACTCTGGTGTATAAAATCAATCACCTGCTGAATATGTGATCACATTCTTTTATGTTAAGATATAAGAAGAACCAGGGAGACCATGAAAAAAATGCTCAGTTTTGTTGATTAACTTATTAATTAATTAAATTAAAAGAATTCATTCATTCAGTCATTATATCTGTTGCAAGTATCAAATACTTAGAACTTTTTGAAGGTGTGGACTTCTTTAGACCCCTGAAAACCTTAAAAGATAAAACATTTATTTAACAATAAGTGTGTAGGATATTGAAAGTTTCCTGCTTGAAACCCACTCCTTATCGTCCACAGATAGACGGCTTCATGGAATGATCTCTTTAGACACAAAAGCAGATGCTATGTAAGTTCACAGAAAATCAAAAAGGAGATTGAGATTAATTATTTCTATTATCATAATACTTTCTCCAAAATTCCCTGAACCTCTGTATATTTTTTATTATTCTAATGTGTGCATGGGACATAACTGTACTGCAAAGCATTTAATTGTGAGAAAAGAAATATGTGTGGCAAGAAGAGGTGTTCAATTTACTGACAATAAAATAATATTGAAAAATAATGACTTTGAAAATTAAGACTGCTATCTTATGCCTAGTGCAATTATCTTCATATCTGTGTTGCTACTTGGGCATTTATACAGTTTATGCTACTTGAAGACAATTGCTTAAGGCTTACTTCAAGGACTTATGAATTTTTGTGTTCACAAGTGTGAAAAGAATATCCATATAAGACCTGTACATCTTAAAAGTTCTGTTCAGATGCGTGTTCTGGAATATGAAATGCTGATTTAGGTTTTTTTGAGGAGAAAATTTTATGGTGAAGTGCACTGGTTTGCATCTGAAATAAATGAAAATTTTAAAAAGAAATAATCTTTTAAAAGATACTACAAAAAGAACTCTAATGTCTTTGTGGTTGTCACTTTAAGACATTTTCTGGGGATTAGTGCATATATGAGATTTGATTTAAATAAAAATACAACATCTAATAGATATTATCCAATGCAATCTTTCTGCACTTCTAAGAAACCATTGCCTTAATTACCTTATATTGAAACCTGGGAAGTGTCCTCTCTTTAGTGACTGTGTGGATCACTGACATGCCGGTCTATGATGCTTCCATGTCTTGGTGAAAGCATACAATTGGTGCCTTTCCACGGCTTCTTAGAAAGTGCCCACAGTAGCTTAATTAACATTTTAGGTTGTGTTTGAATTTGTCAAAATTGTTTTATTTACCTGAGCAATGCATTGCATAGTAACTACTCTGAAAATCCTAATACTGAGTATTTTATATGCACACCGAAATTCACATAACAGTGGCTTTTTTATCTTAATGTGCAGTAGTTACATTGCAGAGACACAGTGTACTTACAGTTGTAGTGTATCAATTTAGCAGTCGTATTTAACAACTAAATAAAACCCAAATAATTTCACAAATATAGTTACTGAAGCTATTAAGCTGTTGTTACCACCTGAAAAATTCTACCAGATTTTCTTCTATGACAACATTAGACTGATTATTTTCAGAACTGTGTTTTTATGAACTAATAATCACTGTTATATTTTTTAAAATAGGCATGAAGTGTACTAATTTCTTTCTCTTGCCCTACTCCTATTTTAGAAATGAAAAATTAAACTAAAAGTAAAGTAATTTAATAAAGTTTATTTCTATATACCACTCCCCTCGCCAACATTATCTGAGATTACAGACAACTACATAACTTTATACCTTGTATGAACCCAGGAAACAACTTGGAGAGACTTAACTAAAGCTTTTAGGAACGTAGCACTTTAGCTCTGTTTTTGTACCATGAGCTTAACTTTTAGGTAAAAAATGAGAAAAACAGAAAGAAAATATCTGAAAGACCAGATGGACAATAAAGTTTTTTCCTAATTTGGTGGCCGCTGGTGGGCTGAACAGGAATGTTTCATAATGTTTTCCTCTCATTGAATAAAAAATAAATCCCAAGCTACAAGCCCTAGCACTGTAGGTAATAATGTAATGTCTTTGATCTTTGTTATTGGGCTAGCACATGGTTATCAAGTGACAGAATCTGGCCTTTTGCTAGCATGTGAATAAGACTTGATTCTCCATGCTCTTTCTTTAACGTCTTAAATACATGATGATAAAGCTAAAGAACAGAAGAGGGTTCACGTACATTTTGAACAAAGACAACACATCATTTGTGATTTAATTTAAGCATGAAATGGCAATAAATGATATAGTTAATTTAAGTCACTGAAACAAGCGTTGAATAACTTCTTGAACATTTAAGTGAAATTCAAGTAGATAAATGTCTTTTGATATATGGGGAAAATTTACAATGTAAACAAAATAATAATGTAGTACAATTATTCACTGTGTCTGATGCAGTCAGATAGACTGTTTCTTTTCTTAATAGGAAGCTTCTCATTTGCAGAACAAAATTTGGCAGGGTGGCTTCAGAGAAACCTGTTTTGTGTTCTGCTTCATTGAACATAGTGCTTGAAAAGCTCTGTTACTGAGTGTTTGTAGTCTAGATTGCTAAAGAAAAAGAGTGAGTATGGAAATAATGTTAAATAAATGACAACTCAAAATATTCTACCCACATCCACATATCTGGTTATTTTATCACTGAAGGAGTCATCTTGGGCAGATCTGTTTTACACCTAGAAAATCTGTGCTGGTTATCCTAACTTTTCTTCTTCTCCGTCACCTGTCACAAAATGTGACTTTCCTAGAGATGAAAGTGAGGCCAACTGGCCCACAGCTCCCCCTTTTTCTTTTTTTGGCCATGTTTAGAAGATGGATGTAAAATTTGTCTTTCTCCAGTTGCCAAAGGCCTTCTTCAGTCTCCATGACATTTCAAATCTAATGCCGAATGACCTAGAAGGGACATGGGCCTGTTACCGCAGGCCTCCTGGGTGCTGCTTGTCACATCCCACAGACTCATGATGTCTTGAGAGCAATCTTTGACTCAACCCTTGCCCTTGTCTGGTAACTTCCCTTCTCCTCGAGCTCTGTCACTAACTTGCAAGGCCTATCACAGCTCATCAGTGAGGACTAGGCAAAGAAGGCAGAGAATACCTCAATGTTCCCTCTCCACTGTCACTAAATCAACAGCCTTCATTCAGCAATATTAACACTTTGTCTTTGTTTAGCTTTTTGCTACTCACATAGCAACAGAGTCTCGTTGCCTACGACATCCCTCCAACTTCAGCTAAATTTGACTTTCCTGAAGCCATCTGTGCATCTGTGAAGGGCAGTGTTTTTAAATTCTTTCTTGGTAACCTGTCCCTGTTTCACCCTTTTCCATTGCAGCTATGCTAGGGGTTTCCCACTTAGTCAAAGCAAATTTGATTTTTGAATATTGGGATAAAATGTTCTGATTTGCCATTCAGAACTATTTTCAGAAACTGGAATACCATCTTCAAGTATCTGAATAAGCCAAAAGCTGTTCTTGTGATGCTCGGGTTCTGTGTCCTCCTTTCTCACTCCATCCAGGAGCTCAAAGACCATTTCTTTGTGATCACTGTGGCTGAGGATGTCATTGATTACCACATGCCCATCCTGTGCCTCCTTGTTAGCAAACAGCAGATCCAGCTGTGTGTCACCCCTCTTTCGCCAATCCAGTTTCTTTGTTGGGAAGTTTCCCCTAAAACTCTCCAGAAGTTTTGATTACTTATGTCCTGCCAAACTGTGATTCTGGGAGGTGTCATGGCTCTGTGACAGAGACATTCTCAAATAGTTTAAAGAAGGCTTTGCCCACTTCCTCACCAGGACTGGCTTGTCTGTAACTCATTCCCACCATGTTGTTAGCTTCATCAGTCTGACCCTGGCCCACAGGCTCTCCCCCACCTGCCACCTGTCCCACACATCTCACAGACAATATCCCTCCTTCCTGCAATGTGTGCGCCTCCTTGAAGGACTTCTATCTGTCCACCGGTTCAGTCAAGTGAACTGCCCTGCATCCTCTGAGAGATCCCAGCGATGTCACAGGTGTGTGACTGATCTTGTTATTTTCAAAACAAAAGAAGTATTTTGTATTTCTTGGAATAAATGGGTCAAAACAATAAAATTTCATTGTCGGCCTTTTCATACTAATAATAGATGACAAAAAGTTTCAAAATCAAGAAACATGTAAATGTGGTAGGTACAAAAAAATTACAATTTATTTGTACCTACCACAAAAATTATTAAAAAATTGGCTTTTGCAACCACTGAACTTGGGTTCAAAGCATATGTAGATGGCTCTTACATCTCACAGTAATTTTTCAGAGTGTTAAGTGACTTCACAGTGTACAAATCTATGTGACTATTTACCTAAGGAATATTTGGCTGTTTCTGGTGGGTACTCCCTAACATACTAAGCAGTCACAATCATGTTAGTCACTTGGTCTTAACTGACATATCAGAAAGTGCAGGCATTTTAACTTTCACTTAACAATTTTTCCATGAATGTCAATTTTAACTTTTCAAATTTTGCAAAACTTTTGAAGCTCAATTTTTGGGAAAGTCTTCTTTTTGCTTTTGAATTTTTGTGAAATGTTTGAGGTTTGAAGTTAATGTATGTGGTAGGAAAAAACCTGAAACTAAAATGGTGGTTCCTCAAATATAATTTAATCTTAGGATAAAAATGTGTTGTTCGGTTTGGGTTTTATCTTGATCTGGTGATAAATGAAAAAAAGAAGAACCCAAAGATACATTTGCAACACTGGTAGTTATAAAGTATGCTTGTTCTTATAAAGCTATGAATATTATCACAGTAATATTCTGTTCTTAAATGGCTTCATCCCTGTAAAAATTGTTCCATACATGAAAATAAGCAGATCACTTAATAGCATGAATTTAATTAATTCCTCCTACAGTGGAACTAGGACTTTGAAAGCCCCACTCTTTCAGCTATGAAATATTCAGTAAATTTAAATTACTCTAAATATTCAAAATGCATAAAATATGACGCAAGTAAGAAAATAAAGTGCCAGTACAAAGACCAATAGGTACAAGTTTGCTCTAATACGATGTAGATGTCCAATTCCTCAAAGGCAAGTAACTGGAACAGCTCAAAATGGATATAACTAAAAGAAAGATACATCTGTCCTGACTATAGAAATCACTGATCTCATTCAGACTTTATTGTGTTAACTTGTGACCATAACAGGAGCAGAGGTAAAAGTGGAAAAAAAAACAACTTATTAACTTTCTGTGAGCAATAGATCTTTTCATAGATTCCCAGACAAGTGCGGAAAATTATCTTGACTCAGACCCTTTACTAGGAATAAAATGGCTGGGTTGAAGGTTCATTGTATTTTGCATCTACCACCTAATAAAGTTTGTATCCCTCAGGGTTTTCATATGACTAAGATTCTTCACTTCTCATCATCTTCAATACTGAATCCCTGGACACCTATGCAAGAGCTCACAGTGTGACCTAAGTTCAGCTGATAAATCCCCTGAGGAATGAGGAGGGTGTTTTGTTTTAGTCAATCAATTTAAAACTGGCTTACACTTTAAAGAGCATGGAGGGAGGTTTTAGGCTTAACTGGTTTTATTACAGAAGCCATCCTCAGCATTCTGAGCAATACTCTGACTTCTGTAATCAGGGGAACAAAATCAGGTCAATGAGAAATTGAATAATATAATAGAACATCCAGTGAAGTCTTATGGGATAGAAGATCAATAATGATAACTTCAGTTGTTTTGCACTTTCTTTCCTACATAAAATAACATAAAATAAAATAAAATAAAATAAAATAAAATAAAATAAAATAAAATAAAATAAAATAAAATAAAATAAAATAAATAAAAATAATGAATACCTAATCAAAACCCAAACCTTTAGCATTAACTAATACCATGGCACTTTCCAGAACGGACTTCAAAGTGCTGTATGAACAAACCATATTATTTTTAAAATAAACCCCAGTGAAGAAGACAAAGGCTAGTATCCGTGCTCTCTCATGCCTCATGGTACACCTTAAACACAGAGAACATATCCTATGAACTTAAGGAACAATTAGCTGAGGAAGGAATTAGCATAGTTTTCATTCTTTTTCTTTAGAGATAAAAATGAAAATTCTCAGTAATGCCTTGCATTCATTAAATGGGAGATTTTTGCTCTGTAAATATATGGAAGAATTCTCTTTCAGAAAATAGTAATTTAGAACTTGTTTCAAGGAAAAAAAAACCCAGTATGAAGTGAGGAGACCAGTCAAAAATATTTCCTATAAGAGTGTTTATGGAGTGACCTATTTTAACCCAAGTGTGTGGCAGTGCACAGTGAGTGATTGATTTTTGTTTTCTGATGCTACACTGAAAAATAAAGCAGCATGGACTGGTGAAGAAGAATGAGCAACAAAATAGAGTAAATCTAATTGTTTCAAAGAAACACAAAACTGTAATTGATCTTCCTCTCTAGAAATTTCATAAAATGTAAAAGTTTCCCTCTGACTAAAATGTTTTATATGAGGAGCATCTACTTAATTATTTTAGTGTGTGAGAATATAGGGCTAGGCTTTCAAATTGGAAGAAGAGATAAAAATTATTTCGAAACCTCGCTCAGTAGTACACTCACTTAAGTCCGTGTTTAATTTACCCCTGTAAAGCCACATTAACTGTTTCCGAAAACCTCCCTGTCTCCCATATCCTTTGACATAACTTTGGGACCATTTCTTCCATATCTTATCAGGCATTGATGTGAGGCTGCCTGGTTGATAGCTCCTAGGGTTCTCCTTATTAGTCTTTTTAAAAATGGGTGCAATGTTTCCATTTTTCCAGTCACCAAGAACTTCACCTTACTCCATGACTTTTCAAGTATGGTGGTGAGTGTCTTGGCAATTGCATCAGCCAATTCCCTCAGGACTCTGGGTTGCATCTCACCAGGTTCCATAGACATATGACTATTTAGGGTCCTCAGGTGGTCATGAATCTTGTTTTCTTTTATGATGGGAAGGACTTGATGTTCAGGGATGTGAAAAGACTGAAAATTGAAGCAAAAACCAGCATGACCACTGCAGCCCAGGCTGACAAGAATCTTGACCTCTCTAGTTTATGTGTTGGGAAGCAACAGATGGTTGCCTCTGATTTGGCTTCCACCTGCATTATGAACCTATTTTCAGCGCACCCCAAGGGTTTTCTGGGCTGTTTGCAGCTTGCTGTTCTATTTTATCAACAGAGAAGTTCCCAGAATGAGCGCAGCCTGTGAGTGTGATGCTTCCTGTAATCGAACTTCACTGACAGGCTCCCCTTGACTGGAGTAAATACAAACAGGGTTTTGGACTTCCTGGGGTGCTGACAGACAAATTAAATACTAAGGGTCAAGGAAATCTCCTCACATTAAGGGTCAAGGAAATTTCCCCTTTTCATGTGAGAAGGGCCTTACTTTTTCTGGATGTTCTTTTAAAATTTGCTAGGTACGTTATTCCTAATGTTATAAAGCTTGCAAGTATTGAAGGTCCTGAGAATTTTGATGTTTCTCTCAGGCACTACCCAGAGTTATTCAAATTACATTCCCTTAAACCCACTGAGTAGGTCTGGGCATTACACCTTGAACACACTTTATAACTGGAGCAATTGCCCTGTCCACAGCAAATAAAACAGACTTCCCTGCAGAAGCCACTGCAGTCCTAGTGCTGACAGAAGTGCTCCAGCTGGGTTATGCAACATCTCAGCTGTGTCTCAGACAGCATTGCAGTGTAGGCAGCAAGAGGGGATTGCCCAGCCCGTTTCTGCATCCACCAATCTGTGCGTGAACAACTCTCCTGAGGCTTTCTCATTGTTTTAAAAAAGTAATCCTTATATTCTAGCGGTAGTTAATGTTACTTAGAGATATTATGAATCAAAATTTCTTCTTGTTGGAAAGAAATGCTCTGATTTTTTTTCCATAGCAAAATAAAATAAATATTTGAATACTTAAATTTCATACAGAAACATGTTCCAGAAAATTTCAATGGAAAAACTTTGGGAGAAGACATTAGGAAAATATCTCAATCACTGTACTAGAAAGACGTTGAAAAATGCTAAATGTCCATCTCAACAGTACCGTATCACAGCATCACAGAATGGCTGAGTTTGAAAGGGATCTCCAAGATCATTTGGTCCAACCACCTTGCTCAAGAAAGGCCACCTACAGGCTATTGTTAAGTACCATGTCCATGCACATTAATGTGTTTGTATCCTTTACATTCAGGAAAAAAAATATACAAATAATCCAAATATTCACAGTTTTATCGCATAGTAAACTTGTTTTCTCCAATATAAAAATTCATAGTTTAATATTTGCATGAAAACAAACAAATAGCATTTACCTTAAAAAACACACATACTGGTTAAGTTGAATATTTAAAATGTCAAGTATTTCTATAAATAGAAGAATGTATTACATACTTGTTATTTTATATTTTGTACATATTTTCTTATGTTAAATATAATATTTAATTAATTCAGAGTTCCTGTGTTGTTCATCATGATTTGTCTGGAGGGGTATCTTTTCATATTCAGACTTTTTTACATAGTTATCTTTTTCAAATTTCAGTCTATAATTTCTTCTGTCTGTTTCACTAGCAGACTGCTTAAGTAATATTGTTGCACAGTTATCAAAAGAGAACTGAAATTAAACTTATCCTGCATGAATGACACTATAACTGAAATCCTTGTTTAATTGCTTAGCATATTATTATTACATTAAAAATCAGCTATTTTTTATTTAGTGTTCAGATAGACAAAATAACCTGCCTGGAAGTAGCTTTAGAATTCTATGCTTTACTTTAGTCTTTGAAACAATTATTGCTTCTACCCAGTGTGTGATACTCAGCCAAAACTGGACCTGAGTCCATGTGAGTATATAAGCTCATAAAACACATAGAAAATGCAATTATATGGTAAATTGTGCTGTTAAGCAGAATTCCTCTTAAGACTTGCATTCAATGCTAATTTGAAGTTTCCTCAAATTCAACCATATTATACAAGGTCTTAGTAATTTGAACTTTTGCATTGATTACTAATTGTCTCAAAAAGAGTTTACAAAATTTGAAAACCATATTAATGACCAAAATTATCTTCCCTATTAATTTTTTGTATTTGATGAGGTACAGTTATTTTTCAACCACTACTGAGATATGACTATATATCTCTGTCCAGTTAAAAAATAAGAAAGTCATAGGAAGGAAGGGCATGGGAAGTTAAACCATGTGTGCTGGTTAAATCTGCCAAATTGCTCATCCTCAAAATGGTCATACCAGACTCTGGTTAAAGTATATGATTTAAAATTGCCACATAAAATGTATCAACTTTGATTTCCTTGGAAAAAGGCAGGCTTACAGACATACTATACTTATCTCCTGGCCTGCTAATCAGGGTATGCTTGCACTTCATGGTGCAAAAAAGGAGGTTGCATTTTTGCAGCACTCTACCCAGGCTCATTAGCTCTAACAGCAGGGGTAATTAACTCAGATGCAGAACCACACAGCTATTGATGTTCTGCTTTCAGATTTAGCATTTACATATTTGCATGTTATTAATTTATTACCTTAAAATGCCTGTGAAAGCTTCAAGTAAATGTAAGTGAATTGATAAGGAAAGAAAAGAATCTGCAGTTGCAAAACTGGTACTTTTTTGTACAGTAAAGTAAAAACTACATCTGTTGTTATTTAGTGTGTTAATGGAGTATTATATAACACAGTACATTCATATTAGACATGTTGATTTTATCTGTGAGACTTGAATCACAAAAAGTTGTGCATCAGTTGTTATCATTTATTGTTTTGTGAGGTATATTACTTTTCAAAATGTTTCATTAGTCCTTTATTAAAGATGAAAATACCCATGAATCTATCTGTCAAAATAAGGTTGGAAGGAGAAAATATGTTTCTGTTTTGTCTAAGAAAACAGTTTTTTTCTGTTTAGCTGGTACATATATATGCATATATGCTGGTACATATATATACCATATATATTTAGCTGGTACGTATATATGCATATATAGATACATTCACACATATGCAAAACTTCTGGAAGTGTTCAAGACCGGGCTGGATGGGGATTTGAACAATCTGGTTTTGTAGAAGGTGAATCTGTCCATGGTGGGGAGATTGAAACTGGGTTATCTCTCAAGTTCCTTCCAGCCCAAACCATTCTATGATTCTATGAAAATTCATGAGCTCATCTCCAGCTGAGTTAGTTAGTTTTAAGTAAACTAACTTACTTAAATGCAAACCTGGCATTACTATAATAAATTGTTTATTGATCCAAGGAACTTTCAAGCAAAAAACTTACTCTAAATTGCTGATATTTCACATTGTTTTGTTTATGTAATCTGTTGTAACAGACACAGAGCACAATTGTAAGTCATCACATAAAGAAATAACAAAATGCCATCTGTAGTGAAGTTTCAGAAATTTGTAGGTGATAGTATTCATCACATGAGGTATGTCACATAATTGGTAGACCTCATAAATCCTTGCTTATATTCAGGCTTAAACTCTTGTGAGCCTTTAGTGAGTTTCTACAATACTGTAGAATAGTTGTCAAGAAGTACACATTCAGTGTATTACCTGTAGGAAATACAAGGATCCATTCAGTAACTGTGGAAATATAGAAAAGACTAATAATTTTGCAGAATGGCTAAAAAGACTATGTCAGGAGACTGAACTTCCTCTACCTAAAATCCCTTTTGCTAACCTGATTTACACTATCAGTGATCCCTAATTTCCCTTTTCTTTCTCAGAAAATCTCTATCAGTTAACAAGTTAAGAATTCTTCCTCAAATGTATGAACTTAACCATTTCACCTATAAAATGCAACACCTACAACTCTTCAGAAACTGTATTTCATTTTCATAAAACTGGCAACGCTAATGATTTACGCAAAAGTACATTTTACTTTTAGGTCTCCATTGAAAAATTAGTATTTTACTCCTTCTCCCCCTCCATCCACCTTATTTCAAAGCAATTTTCAGTAATTCAAGTGTAAAATTCGTGATCTGAGTATATAGAGGAAACATATTTTTTCATTGTAGATAAATAAAAAAAGTTGGAATCCTTGAGCAGAGATCAAGCAAAGAAAATTCATTCCAGGAAAGTCTGAAGAAAATGAAAAAAACCCAACAACAACAAACCACCAAAACTTAGGACAGAAGATGCAAAACAGTACAGTTCAGTTTACATCAAACAGGCTATGTAGGTGATAAATAACTTGCCTTACAGAAGTTAGCCACAGAACTTCCATTAATTTTGATGACGCAATTTTTCTTTCTATATGTAAACTCGCAGTACAAAGAGAAACAACTTAATGCTGCCTATATTTCTGAAAGCAAAGCAAGTAGGTCTGCCACTTGTTTTGTACCTGAGAAACTTCAGAAGGATTAAGAGCATATCTACCCGCCACAGAACATAGTAGCAAATTAGCTCCTGGGTAGTGCCATGCCAGGGAATTAACTTGATCCCTGAGAACAGGAACCGCATGCCTGTGCTGATAGAGCACTTGTGCTTCTTGTCATGAAGGGCCAGACAGTTTGATGCAAAAATGTGGCTAATGGTTGTATGTTACTGCTTCTGAATTAGTTGAAGGATACCTATTGTGTCAAGAAATTTTCTATTGATTTTGTTTTAAACATGCTTCCTGACAACTGAATGAGCACTCACTACTGATTATGTTGCGATGTGATGGGTTGACCTTGGTTGACCACCAGGTACCCATCAGATCAGTCTATCTCTCCACTTCTTCAAAAGGACAGGGAGAGAAAATTTAATTAAAATATAATGTGTTGATATAAGGACAAGAAGATAATTTAACAGTATTTTCATGGCAAAAAAAATTAATGTATTACAAATCAATTGTAAAAGAGAGGTATGGTGAGAAATAAGAACAAAACTACCTCCCATCCCTCACTTCTTCCTATGCTCAACTGAATCCTAGCTCTTTCTAGTCCCAAGTCATACAGGGCGTCGGGAAAATTGTAGTTGCAGTCATTTCAAAGCTCTTCTCTCTGCCTTTTCTTCCCCCTCATGCTTTTCCCCTGCTCTGGTATAGCGTCCCACCCATGGGATATAGTTTTTCATTAAGTTCAACATGGATTCTTGCCACTGGTTCTGCCAGAAAACCTTCACCTGTATGTGCTTCTCTGCAGAGAGTGCAGCTCCTGTTGGGCACCTGCTCCCGCATGAGCACTTTGCAAGCTGCAACTTCCTTCAGGGCATATCTGCCTGCTCTGACATGGGGTCCTCCATGGACATGCTTAAAAACAAGGTACCTTTACTATTCATACAAGGGAATTCACAGGTTGCAGGTTGCTATTGATACCTGCTTCCTTATGGACCTCTGTGGCTGCAAGAGCATAGCTGCCTCACATGGTGCTTGTCTGCACCATGGCCTGAAAGGGAACATGAGGATCCAACACATGAGCACCTCCTCCCCGTCCTTGTCCACTGACCTTGGTCTCTGCAGGTCTGCTTCTCTCATGTTTTCATCCCTGTCTTACAACTGTTGCACTGTATTTTTTATTCTCAAATATTTTATCACAGAGATACTACTGATGTCATTGATTGGTTCAGCTTTGGCTAGTGGTGGGACCATCTTGTAGCTGGCTGGGGCTGTCTGAGATGTGGGGAGTTTCTGGTGTCTTCTTATAGAAGCCCTCTTACAGCCTCCCCCACCAGCAAAAATCTTGCCATATAGTTCCAATACTAGGAAAAAAAGTCATAATTTCTTAGGCAGTGTCTCCTTTATGTTCATGATTTTATAGTCTTCAGAACACTTGTATTTGCTGACCTTTTTCCAAGAGAAAAGGTTCCTGGCTATTTAATTTCTCTTTGTATGGAGCCTATTTCTCATTTAAACATTGTTTTCACTATTTTCTGTGTTTTCCTAGTTCTGCAGTTTTCTGGTTTAGATGAAATTACCTCAAGCATATGTTGTACTTTAAATGTGAATTTGTACAGTAACAGAACGATAGTGATTGCTAATTTAGTCTCAGTTCTCTGCTGCTTCATATTAATTTGCATGGCATTTTAGGTGTTGTTAAAGCTTGAATTGACCATTCAGAAAACTATTTACTGTTACTCCTTTCTGGCAAGTAGGAAGGCATAATTGTCTGCTTAAGACTTCCCCCGCCCCCCGTAAGTTGCTTTGTATTGGCATAGACTTTATCTTGACAAATAATTTCAATATATGCATTCAACATTGTAAGATCTTTCTGGAACTCTTCACAGCCACTGTTCATTTGGATTATATTATTTATCAGCAAATTTTGTAATTTATTATAGATCTTCTTTCCTACATTAGTTTTGAATGCAACGAATTTAGCTGAGATGGAGTTCATTTCCCCACAGCAGGCCTCACAGTGCTGTGCTTTGCATTGGTGGCTAGAAAGGTGTTGATAACACAGCAGTGTTTCTGGCTACTGCTGAACAGGGCTGGCACAGCATCAGCCATGTGTCTTACAACATCTTCCATCAATAGGTTTGGCATGGGCACAGGGGGTCTTGGGAGAGGACACAGATAAGGACAGCTGTCCCAAATTAACCAAAGGGATAATATATACCTTTTTCAGATATAAAAGCTAAGAAAAAGTGGAGGAAAGGAGGGCATTTTGCTATTTACAACATTTGCCTTCTATAGCAACCACTATACACGTTGAAGCCTTGCTTTCAAGGAAGTGGCCCGATACCACTTGCTGATAGGGTATACAGAATAAAATCTTTTAGAGCTTTTTCCTTTGCATGTGCACATGCAACCTTTTGCTTTTGCTTTAGTAAGCTGCCTTGTCTCAATCTACAAGTTGTTTTCCATGTTATTTTCTCTCCCCTGTTCAGCTGAGAAAATGAATGATTGAGTGGCCAAGGTCAACCCACCACACTATCACAAGTTCCTCTAACTACCATTCTTCTACTGTAATAATCTGGGTGATCAAATCCTTTACTACAGCAAGCAATTGTACTGTTACTTTGCTCACTGCAGAGGTCATAAATAAAGGGATATATTTCTCTTTAACTTTCATACGGTTTGCTAAAGATTGATGTCATACTTTGATTATGTTCGGTTCTTTTGGTATAGACATTAATGACAGGGGTGGGTTCCACATGATAGCAATTAGGATTTTAATTCCTCTGGAACACCTGAAAGAAAATACTATCTCATTACTGCAGTTTGCTACTGTTACTTTAAAAAGTTTATTTTAAGTTCTGTTCTGTTGACATTTTAATATGAACCTATCCCTTGTCTTCTGTGAAGAATAGATTATTTGGGAAACTTCTGAAAACAGTGTTACAGTGGATACTGAGACACACACAGACAGAGAGAGAGACAGACACATGCAAATCTGATTTGGCTGTCCTGCTATGGATCAACACTTTAATATTCCATCTACATCTTAATCATGTATTTGTCTTATGTGGCAGGTTTTTGAAAATACTGCTTTTCTTAATTTTTTTGCTTTCATAGTTTCAGCAAGCTGATGCTCAGAATAATTTTCAGCTTTTCTGATGGTGATTTAACATTTTTTCTACTGGGCTGTATGTTCTTGCCTTTTCTTTGTTGGGAACTGGTTTCTCTTTCTTAAAAGATGCCTCTGCATCCAAGTCTCCTTTTCCCCACTGTTTAACTTAAACCAGCCTTTCTACATGTACCACTTAAAAACTTTATTGATCTCTTTGGAGTTCAGTAAAACTTTTCATACACATGGGAAATTATTAACCAAACTTGAGAAGAGGTTGATTTACAGAGAATTCAAAGTTGTGTAAAAAAGTTGCTGGTAGGATATATCTCATGGTGAAAAGAGTGTGCATGATAGTTCCTCAAGAGCTAGCCTTAAGACTGACAGTATTGTATAATTTAACAACAACAAAAAAGGCAACTCAATTTATCTTATAGAGAGTTGGAAGACTTGTCTGCATGTAATCTCATAGCCAGTCATATCATGACAACGACTCTTCACTATTTACATTACACTGCTCCTTGTTTCGACATCTGGTGTTCACTGAGCAGTGAATAGATAAGTGGTGGACTGTTTTCAAAGTTAACTTACTGCTCTTCTAAGGGAATAAGCTGTCTCACAATAAAATAATCTTACTCTGAGAAAGCACTCATGGAAAGTAATCACATGGAAATGACAGAATTTTTGTAAAGTATCTATAATAATATAAATTCTTAGCTCACTGTACAGTAACTTTGCTGCATAAAACAAATGTCAGGATTGCTGTTTATTTAGACTTGTATTTTAGCTGAGGCTAAGGCACTGTTATAGTTTCAGGTATTAACAGCTAGCCTATAGCATATTTAACCTAAGACAGACTGTTATGTTCTTGAATTAGCATTGTTATTAGTGGTTTCAATGTTATACCTGCATAGCAGCTGTAACCCAGTAGAGTTATACCACTTGGGCACAAAGCTGTGCTTTGACAGTGACACAGAGAACCTAAAAAAGATCTGTGTTCTGAATTGCTTTCTGAGTAACTTCTCTTTTCACTGGCTTTTGATAGTTTCTGTGAGGGCTGAGGAGAGTATCATCTCCTCCTCTATTGCCATGGAGCATATACATCTCATACATAAACATCAGCTCTCTCTCTAAGGTCCAAAACTCACACCAAAACACTGACTTTTGTATAAACAGTTTGATTGAGGGACAAGTTGATAAACTACAGAAAACTCCCTTTATCTCATAAATCACACAAAAGTTCCCAGTCACCACAAAAGAATCATATCAATATCAGCTGCCAGTTACCCACTGAAGCTCATTTTTGGTTTACATAAGGATAAGGTCTATAAAGTATTTCTGCCACAGCCATCATTGGTTCCCAAGTTATACAAACATAATGCTAATACTTACCACTATGAAGGTGAAACTATTGATCATTCTGAGACTTTCACTTGCTACAAAGTTAGCAGCCATTTAGACGTTTAAATAGAAAACAGAAAATGGAACGTCACGCACCGCACACACTGCATTTTGTGTAAAAGGAAGTACAGAGGTAAACCTGATTTAATGCATGCAATCACTGTTACACTGTTTGCACTTTAGATGACTGCATATATGAAACTAGATAGATACTTTCACAGAAACTTTGAGCCTTATATCAAGGCAGTCCTTGAGGCTTCCTATATCATAGTAAAGTAAGCATGTGTATCGTCTTACAAAAAAAATTTCCAGGGATTTACAGTTCCATAAAACAATTATACCTGAGAATTTTCATTTTAATTTTTATGAATGATAATAATATGGTCAGAACATGACCTGTGTCATCCATATTAATTGTAAAACATGTGAAAGAAGGAAAACCTGTTTCAGAAACATGTGTCCAACTATACAAAGCACTGTATAAGTTCTTTTGTAGCAATTAAGGCCTCATGTAAGGTCCTGGAATAATAATTTAAATTATATTAAATGTGCTTTTATGTCTATTTTGGGCTTATTTAACTGAAATATTTTTAGCTTCATAGAACTTCAGATGTACCAAGCTTTGATGCTGAAGACCAGCTATGCAAAGGAAAAACTAAAGGCCTTTGTAAACTCTTTATATCAGTTAGGTCATCTGTTTATTTTTTTTTGTTCAAACATCTGGGTTTGTAGAACAGCTGGGCAGTATTGCAAATGAAAGTTCAACAGTAAAACAGCTCTTCCAAGTTAGCAGCATTAGAGGAAGGAATGCATCAGGGTGATCCACACCATCAAATTGATTTATTAGTACAGATGGTAAAAAGGACTAGCCAAAGCCCTGCATTCAACTTGACTGTTTATTTATGTCAGTGCTAGACCCTCAGCTATTTCAGGAAACCAACTAAAGAATTTCTGCCAAAATTCTTTAATAACCTCTCTGAAGATAAACTTTAAGGACCGTCATAAAAATAGTGAACAAAAATCCAAAATAATACAAAAAATGAACATACCATAATAAGATGTTACAAGAAATATCCCTACTTTTTGTTTTTTACTATTGATATTGGCGATGGGGTTTTTTCATGATATCAAATGTCTACAACTAAACATTCAGGATCCTGCAATAAATATGTTGAAGCCTTTCACCGTATTCCAAGGATGTTCTTCACTTCCTGTATATACAGAAATAGCTCTAATGACTTCAATAAGAGTACACTCATATATTTAGAACGTAATCATGGCCATAAAAATCATTTTATAGGGAGCTGCCACAAAGCCACCCTTTAAAAAAAAGATGCAAAGGAAGCCTATCAAGAAGTATTTCCATGTACTGAAAAAGGCTACAATTACCAAAAGTATGGTCTATTTGGTTGTTAACACAACAGTAGTTTATTTAGGAATTTCAAAATGATACAAAGCACTTTACAACATTTTTCAGTTTTATGCAGTTTTACATGTTTCTTTATTCTTGGTAGATATATCAATATCTCTTAATGGCATCCTCATTCTACTTAAGTAAGAGCAAAGACTAATTTAACTTAATTACTTGGTGAATGATTTCTGCTTTATTGTTGGATGTGTATATTTAAACAATCTTTCTTTTTCCATTTTAAATTTTAGCATTTGATAGATTTTGATGCCACAACCCTTATTCATCTATAAAGTGTATTTCATATCTTAAGATATTTTCAATAATGCATAAAGCAAGGCTACGGCAAGGCTTCTGAACATGTATCTAGCTTTAATGTCTATAACTTACAGGTAGTTCCTGTGGGTCCCCTTGACCTTATCCTACATATTTGTTTGATAACCTGTTTGATTACTTGATAAATAAGAACCTAGTTAAATCCTAGGCTTCTGAATAGATCTAGCAAAATCAAATGATGATATTTAGCCATTTCTTCTTAAAGGAAGTTAATTGTCAAAATGGAGGATAGAAATAATGTTTTTACTTTTCAAAAATAGGACAAATATTTTTATAAAATCCATTTATTACTGATTATAAAGAAAGACAGTAATTTTTCAAAATGAAAATAATGCCATATATTCTTTGAGATCTCTAGGGTGGTTGAGTCAACCAGCCCATATCTGACAATATCTGATATTAAATGATAATGTATGTGTTGTCTGAAAAATAAGCAGCAGGAAGAATCACAGAATCACAGAATTGTTAGGTTTAGAATGGACCTCTGGAGATCATCCAGTCCGACCCCCCCTGCCAAGGCAGGGTCACCTAGAGCAGGTGACACAGGAATGGGTCCTGGTGGGTTTTGAATGCCTCCAGAGAGGGAGAGTCCACAACATCTCTGGGCAGCTGTTCCAGTGCTCTGTCACCCTCAGTGTACAGAAATTCTTCTTCATGTTGAGGTGAAAATTTTTGTGTTTTATTTTATGGCCATTGCTCCTCATCCTGCCACTGGGCACCACTGAAAAGAGTATGGCCCCTTCCTCCTGGCACCTGCCTTTGAGATATTTATAGATATTGATAAAACCTCCTCTCAGCCTTCTCTTCTCCAGACTAACCAGGTCCAGCTCCTGTAGTCTCTCCTCATAAGAGAGATGCTCCAGACCCCTGATCATCCTTGTGGCTCTCCACTGGACCCTCTCCAGTAGCTCCTTATACTGAGGAGCCCAGAACTGGACACAGCACTCCAGAGGTGGCCTCACTAGGGCTGAGTAGAGGGGGAGGATCATCTTGCTTCCTTCTACTGGCTGCACTCTTCCCGATGCACCCCAGGACACCACTGGCCCTCCTGGCCACAAGGGCACTGACAGCTCGTGGACAACTTGTGATACACCAAGAGTCCCAGGTCCTTCTCCACAGAGCTGATCTGGAGGAGGTCAGCCCCAGCCTTTGCTGGGACCTGGGGTTGTTCCTCCCCAGGAGCAGGCCCTCAGATTTCCCCTTGCTGAACCTCATCAAGTTTCTCTCTACCCAACTCTACAGCTTATTGAGGTTAATGGCAGCACAGCCTTCATGTCTATGTTTCACAGCCTCAGTGAAAGTCACCCCGTGACTACACAGAAAGAGAAACACACTACAATGTCTTGCAACTTTATGTCAGCATATAGCAAAATGGGGGAACGGCCAATCAAAATTTTAGTACTTTCCTGCCAAGAGAAGGCCACAGTTACTATAGTTTTTTATTTTCCCTTTGTAAGGCTCATTGCTTTTCAGATAGGCCAGGCATGAGGTTCTGTAAAATAAGCATCAAGTTTGCACACATACCACCTTTTCAGCTAAGTTCCTGATGCTGCAGGAGAAAATGTCAAGTCAAAAAGTTTAGCCAACGAGTAGCATCCAAAATAGAATTACATATTGGCTTGACAGCTATAGTGTGCTAGCCATTTATTCTCTTCTGGTTACCTTCTGTTACCAGAGAACACAGGTGTAACATATTTTGACATCCTTCCCACACACCGATTTTTTAAGTTTAGATGGGTGCTCAGACAAAGGAATTGAGTTTTCAAATGTGATTTGATTTTACTGTGATATAGAGAACAAGGCTTATGGATAGCTGTTATATGGTTTGTTGAGGGATCCCTTCCTTTTACCTTAAAAATGAGGGTTTCAGTATTTTCTTTTGTAATCCTATTCCTATCAGGAGGTGAGGGAAAAAGAGGTTCAGTTCAGCATTAGAAATACAGACATTATCTGTCCTGTTTCTGGATTATATTGTTTGGCCTTTTGGGGATTTTGGAAATTCTGAGGTTGGAAAAATCAGCATTTTGGTCACAGGCCTGATAAAGATACCTAGTATCTCCTTTCACTAAACGTATTTATTTTTCTTTCATCATTAGAAAAATTAAAAATCCAAACTGAACCAAACCAAAGAAACTCCACCAACCATAAAAGTGTAGTCATTGATGTAAAAAATGTGGCCATTTCCAAGAATTATGAATAGTGTTGTACTGTATGGGAATGAGAAGAGGCAGCAAAACAATTTATGGCAGGATATTGAGGCAGTGAGCAAGGTAAACTATTTCTTTCCTGATGCTACAGGCAGCAGAATCCATCTAATCCCAGAGATACTTCCTCACATACATCTCTGGCTTTATGTTTTGTACGTAGTGTTGAACCATGCATATGTATTCATTAGAAATTAATGAAAAATATAATTCATTATGCTAGAAGTAATAGATAAAGGAGAGTTTCAGTTAACTTAAGTAAATCCAAAGGGCAAGTTAAGTTCCTGTATGTAGCCTGACAAAACGAATTTAGCCCTAGGTTAAAGATGACAAGAAAATAAAAGGTGCAAAACTATGTATATTGTCTAATAGCATGCTTTGTTTCAAAATTCTGGATTTGATTTCCTGTTTTGGTGCCCTCAATGGGCATATGCCTAACAAAATGCATTAAATTAAGGGCTAGAAGTTCAACAGGATATCTTCAGTACTTTTTGACATTCTGAGAAACTTCAAATGAGTCTGTAAAAGCAGATGGGGAGAGTAATATTACCTTATCATACTCCATTTTCTTTTGTGCTTCATTTACGTCAAAACCAAAAATTCTATAATAACAGTGGTGAGGAGAACCTTCACAGTTTACCAGCAAAGAGGATCAGATATGCTGGTTGAGAAAATATTGAATATATTCTTCTGTTAGTTACATCCTTATTAATATGTTTCTTCAATACAAAAAAAAATTTCTTTAACCAATATTTAGTTAAAGGAATTTTCTTGTAATTGACAATTTTACAGAAAATATTTGACCACGTTCTCTCAATAGGAGCAGGACCTATAGATACATACAGCAGGAAAATAATGCAACAGTTAATTTCAGCCAAACAGGCAAATAATTAAAAAAAAAAAAAAAAAAAAAAAAAAAAAAAAAAAAAAAAAAAAAAAAAAGCTACATGTGAATTTATATGTGTCATTTGATCCTTTTATAGAAAATTCTTGAGACATAGTTATGTTAATAGAATCAATTGTCCTGTTGTAAGTACTTTAGACTAAAAATGATGCCTTAGGTATATAAACATCTAAATGTACTGAGGCTCTGAACCTGTTCTCTCATTCCATGGATGTAATCAAACAAACAAAAGGAACAAACAAGGACCCCAGAAGTGGACACAGCACTTTAGATGTGGCCTCATTACATCTGAGAAGTGGGGAAGGATCACCTCCCTCTACTGCTGGCAATGCTCTTCCTAATGCACCCCAGGACAGCATAGGCCTTCTGGGCCACCACAGCACCCTGCTGGCTCATGGACAGCTTGTTGTCCACCAGGACCCCCAGCTTCTTCTCCACAGAGCTGCTTCCCAGCAAGTTGGCTTCCATGCTGTTCTATATATATGGTGTATCCTTCTGTATCCAGGAATATACACCATATATTTTGAAGCTGTCTGGCTGCTTTTCTATGGAAGTCATAAGCAATCTTCTTTCTCCATACTTTTGTGATGAATGATACTTCTTTCTTTTCTCAGGTCCTTTAATGAAATGCTTAATATTTTGGGGCGATTTTTTTGCCTTTTTCTTTCTCTTCTGTTTTCACCATCTACACACCAATGCTTTTCTTTTCCTAAATCTCAAGACATCACCCTTTTTGAATTCTGGAAACCTATAACCTCACCTTTTCCCTTGATTTTCCTTTGTCTTTGATATGACTGCTTCTTTCTGAAGTAGTGCAAAGCCATTTTGTTTGGCTCAGTCCTTGAACATGACAGTATAATCTAGTGAAATATTTTTTTATTTTGTTCACTTTTCTTTTCCCTGCTCTTGGTGATATTATTTGCAGAGTTTTCACTAGAGAGCCAGAAGCTGAGAATGCAGAACCAGAAAATTATTACTGAATTTCTTTCATGTTTACATACTTTTCCCATGACATCTACTACTGGTTATTCTTATGAATGATTCATCAGAAATGATGGTTGAACTCCACTTTGAAGCCAAATACTCAAGAAAATCCACAACAAACAAAAATTTCCTTGGAAAATCAGGGGAAATAGTATCTGATTTTAAAAGGACTACACGCCTAGCTGGATATAGATTCTAGTCAAGTATTGTTGTTCTCATCCTTGTATTTTGTCTCCATTTAAAATGAGGCTTTTGACAACTGAAGACATTATGTTCAAGAATAGTCAGATAAAATCTTTAGCTCTAGATATGAAAGTAAGAACTAATCACTTTTCTGGCGTAAATTATTTGGCGTACATCTATCAGACTTTTGAACTGTTTGGTGCAACATGGCTTCCTTAAAGAAAGGACTTAAAAGGAAACTTTAGCTCTATGTCTGGTTTATCTTCTGCTAAATATTTCTCTTTAATTTTTGGTCCTTTTGTTTTTTTGTTTGGCATGTATTTTTCTAAATAAGTTGTGCCCAACTGCATGCACATATACACATAAAATTTGGATTTTATTGCATCACAGTATCTTTACACAAGTGGTTTTATGCTGGGTATTTACCATACATGTCCTTGACATCAGTATCATCTTCAGAGACCACTGACTTCTTATCCTAAGGAAATAATTACCCTAGTGAGAATGACCTATGTAGAATACCTTACTCTAAGGTCTTGTTTTCAGCCAGATATAATGATCAAACATCTCTTTAAGAAGAAGTAAATATGTGTTTTCATCAATGATGACAATGACAACTATGTTGACACATCCTGAGATGGTCCCTAGTGCAGCTTAGGACAGGCTGCTGACTACAACAATCAAGGAAAGCAATACCTTCTTAATGACTTTGCATCTCAGTTGTAACATATCTGTGTCAGGTCCTACTTTTTTCTCTTTTGTCCTGAATGCAGGCATACTGGGAAAATATAAAAAAAAATCTTGAGGAAAAAATAAAAACTCTAAAAGAAAAAGAAAAATTGACTTGAACAGAGCTATATGTACTTTAAGAGAGTGTGCCCGCTTTGAGGCTAGCCAAACAATGCATTGAAGAGTTCATGACAGCAGCTGAAATATTATGTGCAAAGACAGACCTTGCTCTCAGATTTATTTTCCTGCATCTCTCTAGGAACACCACACATGCAAGAGCTGTCTTTACCTGTTCAGGTAAAGGGAATGACTGTGTGACTATGTGACTGTGAGCATGAGTTCCTCTGAGACAGAGCAGGTAGTCATATCTCCTAGGGAAATAACATTTTCTGCAGTAGCCCATAACATTGTTAGATCCTCCTGTCCTGCAGTGAATTCTTTCCGCTGTTTACATTTTTTGTAAAGGAGGAAAATGCATGGAAATAACTATATTAAGTGATTGTCATTTAGATTACAGAAGCGCTCAGCTGTTAGAAAACACTAACATTGCCTAGCAAAGGTCTTTGTGACCTTGCTTCTCTGTATGTTCCATGCATGTCCAAATCTTTGTTTACAGAATTTGTGTTCTATTAAGTTTTAATAGGCAATCACAAATGTAAGATTTGTTATAATTTGAATATTTGGCTTTTGACACCTCTTTTACCATTTTAAACATGTTTTAATTATGTAACTGTGTGTGCAGTAAAATCTGGACGTCTTTAGTCTTTCAGGAAAAAGTGTAGGATTGCAAAGGATTAGGGCTATGGGATTATATGAACAGCTTTAGTTAAACTTATGTAAATTACTCACTGACTTTTAAACTGCAACTTGTGTCCTATGTGCATAGGTCCATTCTGACCCTGATGTATACTGTCTTTGAAATGGAAATCTTCAGTTGTTACCTCTAGACAGCTTTAAAGGCTTGACTACCCACTCTGAATTCCTTTGAAATGCTTAATTTGAATCATAAACTACCCCTACAAACAGTTTCATCATTTTGTTAGAAATCATGTCTCTTTTGTTATGGATTTCTGTCTATAGGCCTCTTTGATGCATTGTTTTGGTGTGGGGAATTCCTTAAAACTTTTAACTTTTGTATCAGGTAAAACTTAGTACTTAGAGTTAGTATGCAGCGATTCGTTAACTCATTAAAATAAATTAAGTTCTGCAGTAATATCCATTGCTGTTCAAAAGTGTATCTCTAGATTGTTTTGTCTACACTTATGTTTTTCTCGAAATTAATGCCGAATCACAGAATCACACGGAATGGTTAAGACTGGAAGGGACATCTGAAAGAAAGCTTGTCCAGCTCTCTGCTACAGCAGGGGCATAGCTAGAAAAAACCCTTATATTCATATATTTGACATGCTAAAGAGTGAGATAGGAGCTAGGTAGTTTGTTTCTATGAAATTGCACAACAGAGAAAAAACACACTAAATATAATACAGAAAAAAAAATACATTTCCAAGTTTTTTGTTCTTCTAGACTTGGAAAAGTTACATTATAGTCCAGTGAAACACTGAGCTGGTACACATCCTTCACCTGTATCCAGAGACTGCCTTAAAACACCCAACCAATAAAGGGTACTGACAAATTTTGGAATATATGCTTCAGATTTCTGGATCTCTGAGCTAGTGGCCTCCTCAATTGGAGCCTGGCATAAAGGCTGTTACAGACAAAATATTAGAATGCTTTTAATATTATAATTATAATTACTATTATTATTAGTCTGCCTTTTACTTTTTTCTTCCCTAGGATTTGGAATTATTATTATAATCACTAGATTTAAAAAAAAATAAAATAGTGATTAGAATGATATTAAGCAGTTTGCACCATAGCACATTGTTCTGTTGGAAAGTGCCAGTCACTTAAATCTAAAATATTTCTGAAAAGAATGTAAATCTTAATAATTCTACTGACTTGCTCATCAGCTTTAGACACAGGCTACTAGTGCTTTTAAAAAGTGATTATTTGGTACACTGGTCTGCCTTATTCCAGATATTTCAAGAGTTTCACAGAAAATTCTGAGAACCCAGCACCATACCACTCTGTAGAAAGAATACTACTTACTTCAACAGGCAATGATTAGGTATGGGATATGAAAGAAAGAAAAAGTGTTCCTGCAGTTTATGTGTTCTCTGACACAATTTCATTACTATGGGCAAGTCGTGTAGCTCCTTACTAAAGAACCCTAGCTTTAAAAAGTTCATGTTGAGGCCATCATGCCAAATGTACCTGATTTACAGCCATGCTTATTAAAATCTGTAATATAAATTCCATAAAAGAAAAAATATTTGAAGTTATTGTAAAGAGAATATTTGTTACCTTGGTAACAAATAAAATCTGTATTACTATTGTGTATTTTATTTTCATTGAAGAATTGAATCTTTTTCAATTATTGTGTGGGATGGGAAAGTAGTAAACAAGGTTATAAATCTCTGGAATTTGCTTCATGGTAATAGTACATTAAGCAAGCAACTGGTATTCTCCATGCATTGAAGTAGAACTACTATGACTCACTACTTTATAATTATGTGAGGATTATTAACACAACAGGAGAAGTAAATTGGCTACTCAGCACGAGTATCACTCTGTGTCTTAGCTAATTGCATATATCCTAGGTTAGTTGAGCTAGGCAGATCTCCCATTGTGCTTGGAATTGAGAGACATACATAAAAACAGTACTAATTTACAAGGTAAAGCTGATGTTGAAAATTATAAAGGTTCTCAGAGGATTATTTGAATTGTTTGATATTTTTAATACATTTTTGTGTGATTGTTTATTTAAAAAGCATCATAGAACTAAAATTAAAAAAAAAAAATTAAAAAAAAAAAAAAAGATAAAACAAACCCACCAAAACACCCCAAAATATAACATAACACTCTATAGGATCTAATTGAAATTTTAGGTCTTCTCACTCTTACATATCTTAGATGGCAAATAAGTTTGTCAAGTTGAATGAATATGCAAACCAGTGCTGAAATGTTAATATACCTCTATCTCTTTTGAGTAGCTGTTAAAATCTTACATAGGCACAATGAGATGACAGCTTTCAAGCAAAATACACTTTTTATAGGAGGTGTGTGCATGTGTATACAAAATAAATATTAAAATATATTCTGATAAGAATATTTATATTGTTTGCTGTAGCTTTAGGGAAGCAATGTTAATATGAAAAACATTTCACAGATTAGAAACATGCAAGTGATAGAAATGCAATAGTATTTCAAGACATGTTGCTAAATGTTGTGAACTCCTTCTCTGGTTCTGGAAACATCAACGTGTGAAAAAATTCCTTTGTTGAGTAGTCTTTGAAATAGCTTCCAGGAACATTGTACACATGTGCACAAGAATATGATCCTATGGACTTGTATGTAGTGACTTGTCTGTGGGAACACAAGTTGTCCTGCTGGTTTTAATGACTTCCTATACAAATGATCAGTTCAAGCATCAATTTGGCTGTGAATGTAAAGATTTTATGAGATTAATTAATTTTGACCTTATGATATGAATATATTTTCTGGCACACAGTTTTGTCTAAATCCTGAAAAGAGTTCAATTGAAGGGCTACATATGTAAAATACTCTTGTGGCGTCAAGTGTCTTTAGTCTATCTCAATTCTAATCACAACTGGAAATAGTTGTAGTGTTCATTGGCTAGCTAAATTTAGTATAATAAACATGTCATGAAAAGTAAATAAAGGCAAATATTTTTTGTGTGTGCACTCATGTATACATATTCACTTTCATCTTTGCTTTTAGTAGCAAAAAATAAAACCTCAAACAACCTGTTTGTAGAACTTAATCAGTGGTCTATATACACAGCCAAATCCAGAGCATTTCCATCCACAGCATCAGAGAAGACAGGAAAATATCACAAATGCATAGTAATGTTATGATTTTTCCAAAGATAATAGTTTGGTTTACTCTCTCTCTTATGCTGTTTCTTCCTCCATTATTTAGTACCTAAAGTTGTTGAATAGAAATACCTAACATTATATATAAAACCAGAAAAATAAATATAATTTTATTCAATATAACTGTTAACCAAAGTTTTACTCAGATACGAAAGCTCACATTAGATTATGTCTTTCTTTAAAAATCATTTTACTAAGAAATCTGCTTTGCGTGCTGCCACTACCTTCTTTTTATCTGTCCAATATAAATTTCTCTCCTGCACAAAATTTTGGATGTTCCAAATTAATTTTGCTGGCTTGCTAAAATAAACATTAAGAAATCATTTAATATGGAAAGGAAATGTGGTCACTTCATTTGTGTAATTGCATTTAAAAGGGTAACAAAAGTGATGATCCTATAAAATTTAAATCTAGCTCATAGGCCTGAATTGTGAAATTAGCCACCCTTGAATCGGTTGTAGTCTGCATTCAACCCTATAGTTATTGCAGCTGAAGAGGTTATTATACAACAGAATTATAAATCATTGAGAAGTATGGGATGAAGATCCTGGAACCAGCAGTTTTAATATAAACTCTGAAAAACAAGAGAATCCTTAGAATGGTAAATTGTTAACTATTTGATGTCAGACTGGCAATTGTCCTTCCTTTCTTATCTCATTTCTATGACTTCTTTGTAATCTTTGCCCTCATACCATCTGCAGAAAAAGGGCAATTTAATTGCTAAGTGATTGTTCATGTACTTTAAATTTATGCTTAATTTTCTAAAAGCAGAATGTTTTTGCCTTCCATAACCTGAAATTTTTGAGACTTGCCATTTACCAGATGAGAAAAGGTGCTGTTCCAACAAAATCTTGGTATTACTGTTCAGTTAGTTTCTATTCTCTATCACGCTGCTTGCTAAGTTTTATTTCTTTCTGTGTCTACCTACAGCTATAAACACGCATGACCTAAGAATACAAAAGAAGCTGGATTTTTCCTTGAAAAACAAAGGACAATCAGAGATGCACCTGCACAGGATAAAATCTGTCCTTTGTGTAATGAAAGAAATTATTCAATGTATTGACTGAATCACCATTTGTTGGCTGGTGCAATGGAAAAAATTTCCTCTGTTACTTTGTTATTGACTTAGTTATGTGTCATAAAACTTTGGAGTTGAATTAACTTCTACCAGAGCAGGATAACCTGTGTAAGCAGGTGATAATATTCCTACATAGTCCATCACCTGAAGTTCTCATTCTATAATGATAAGCTGCAAATAGAGAACTAAAAAACCCTCACAGAATCCTGTTAAATTCTGCATTCTTCTGTAGCCAGAGATCGCAGTAGTTGATCTGGTCCTATCCATATGTAGACTGATAAAGGCTTCCACCAGCAGCCTTCCTTTGCTGCTGACCTCTTTGTTGTGCTCTGCTGTCTGCTCATCAGAACTTCCATCTCTAGCTTCCCCTTTCATCTGACTGAGCTTGTGACCAAGAACTTCAACTCAACCCGGTCATAACCCATTCAGGGAATGTCTATTTCAGCTGGACATCATTGCCTATCAGAATGTAAGGCATTCATTCACATTGTATTACATGTCAAAATGGTATTTTATCTTTAAAAGATGTTTGCCCCTTTGATGTTTATATTATATCCTTCTGATACCCTTACTCTAAAGTTGTGCCTTACTCCTAATAGTGCTGACTCTTATTAAATTGAACTCTATTAAAGGCAAAAACTCCTAATAGAAGTGTCTTGGAGCATTTTGTACCTTGGATAGCACCTGTGTGTCTCATTCTTAAGCTATTACATTTGACTACTGGGCACCAGCACTTTTTCATTTCTTAGTACAGGTATTATGCTTATTGAGGGTTCCCATTGCAGAAGTGTAAAAAAATTAGTTTACTTTAAAATATGTCTATTAAAATACATGAGAAATTTCAAATCACAGAATCACAGAATATGCTGAGTCGGAAGGGACTCACAAGGATCATTGAATCCAACTCCCAGTCCTGAACAGCACTATCCCCAGGAGTCACCCATGTGCCTGACAACATTGTCCAAATGCTTCTTGAACTCTGTCAGGCTGGTGCTGTGACCACTTCCTTGGGGACTCCAAATACTCTCTGGGTGAAGAACCTTTTCCTATATCCAACCTAAACCTCTCCTGACACAACTTCAGGCCATTCCCTCGAGTCCTGTCATTGGTCACTATAGAGAAGAGGTCAGTGCCTGCCCTTCCTCTTCCCTCATGAGGCAGTTGTAGACTGTGATGGGGTCTGTCCTCAGTCTCCTCCTGGCTGAACAGTCAAAGTGACCTCAGCCAGTCCTCACATGGCTTCCTCAAGGCTCTTCACCATCTTAATTGGCCTCCTGTAGATGCTCTCTAACAGTTTACTATCTCTCTTGTATTGTGTATTCAAGGTGAGACTGCCCCAGTGCAGAGCAGAGCGGGACAATCCCCTCCCTTGCCCGGCTAGCGATGCTGTGCCTGATGCCCTCCAGACACGCTTGGCCCTCCTGGCTACCAGGGCACTGCTGACGCAGGTTTAACTTGTCACTGACCAGGACTCCCAGGTCCCTTTCCATGGCACTGCTTTCCAGCAACTCATTCCCCAGTCTCTCTGTACATCCAGGGTTGCCCCATCCCAGGTGCAGAACCCAGCACTTTTCCTTGCTGAACTACATGTGGTTGGTGTTTGTCCAGACCCCTGATTTGTCAGGGTCTCTCTGAAGGCCCTCCTTGCCCTCGAGGGAATCAACAGCTTCTTCCAGTTTTGCATCATCTGTGAACTTGCTGAGAATCTCTTCCAGTCCTGGGTCCAAGTCACTTATGAAGATGTTGAAGAGCAGAGGGCCAAGGATGGGGCTCTGTGGAACCCCAGCAGTGACAGGTCCCCAGTCTGATGTCACCCCATTCACTGTAACCCCTTGTGCCCAACCCATGAGCCAGTTGCTCACCCATCACACATTGTGTTTATCCAGCTGTGGGCTGGACATTTTGTCCAGAAGGAGCCTGTGAGAGACAGCATCAAAAGCTTTACTGAAATCCAGAAAGATCACATCAAACGGCTTCCCTTGATCAGCTGGGTGGGTTACCTTGTCATAAAATCAGATTTGATAAGCAGCGCTTTCCTCTCATGAAGCCATGCTAGCTGTGACCAGTGACTGTGTTGTCCTTCAGGTATTTTTCAGTACCCTCAGAATAATTTCCGTAACTTTACCAGGCATTGAAGTGAGACTGACAGGGCCTATAGTTTGTGGAACTTTTTGTAAGTTTAGTTTAATGCTGAATTAAAACATATGGATTTCTGGAAGTTCATTATGTATGAACTTTATATACTACATAAAGTATTACTATGGTTTCATATATTTTAAAATATTTTCCAGGTAACTTCACACCAGAGTTCTTTTATGGAATAAGGAATATAAACACCTATTTTCAATGCTAGTTTTAAGGAATCACAACTCATGGAGAGCAAAGTATTTTCTTAGGCAAACAGATAATCCAACCAAACAAAACATACATGAGACAGAATCTTACAGAAAACCCTATGAAGTAAACTTTATTACTCAGAGACCTATGCTGATTCTGTACTCCAGACATTCTTTCCCTAGCCTTCACAATATCATATTGCATAGGATTGTAATCTTACGTATGAGTACAGTCAAATTAGTTGGTTAAGCAAGAGGTCTTACTAAACTCTATCAAAAAGCCTTAATTTCTGTTGCAGTCTCATTTCTTCCTTGCCTCTTGAGCAGGGTGGGTGCCAGCACTAGTGAAAATTATTTCTCTGTCTTTTTTGGTTAAAAGATGATCTACAAAACTGTGAAACATACTGCTGATCTTGATCAGAGCAGACCAGTGAGTTTTCAGGCTTGCATCATGAAAACAAAGGCTCACATATCAGACTCTTGGATAAAACAGTACAATATTTTTATGAAATTACCAGTAGTTTTATCCAGTTACCAGTGATTTATCATCATTAGTGGGATAAGTGGTACTCTTGTATTTTTAATGAAAAAACCCCTTAACTCTCAACTTCTATAAGTTGTCTAAAGTCCTCCAGTTTTGTGCAGTACTGATACTGCAAGTCAGAAACCTCCATAACAGAGGTGGATTCTCAGGGCTCTAATAAAAAAGGAAATGTTCTCACTTGTCCTTAAAACAATGACAATATATTGTTCATGTTTCAACAGACACTTTCCATCCCATCTCTTTTGCATGAAGCCCTTGGATTGCACAGGCTACCAAAGTAGTGTAACATCAGAAATAGTAAGAAGAAAAAAAATTAATTCATCTTTTTTATAATAGACAAAGTAAAACTTCAACTGTACGCAGTGAAGAATAACAGAGGTCCAACTTTCATTTAGGAAGGTGAAGGCATAAAGCTGCCATATAAGTGGCTCCATATTGGTGCATTTTGTATACAGGACTCCTAAGCTCATGCTACAATCATAGAGGCTGAATACTGGAAAAAATTGATCACAAAAATTAGCTTTTATACATGTTTTTTTTTTTTCTTGATTACTAATTTTCCAGTGTTATTCTCATATAAACACGTTTTCACAGCGAGCTGTGTCTCATGAATGTACATTTTTAATTGCTACCCATTACTCCAAATGCTCATGCAAGTTTTAACCCTCTGTTTTGTGAATTCAATGTTTATTTTGAGTTTGGGTTTCTTTGCACGGTCCTGGTGAGTATCAGAGTCCATTTAAGGAGAGAATTGATGAGAAGTTCAGGAACTTGCTAAGAGCTCTCCACATCTGGTGAAGGAAAATTTTCATACCTGGGGTGGGGGTCTACATGGATGATGGAGGGACCTAGTAAATCAGGAAAGTAGTTTTAGTAAGTGCTATTGAGTGGCTGGGACTGAAGAGTCCTGACCTAACCATCTGTCAGGCTGGTAGGTACTGTGGGAGATGCTGGCTTTGCTTCCCCAACACACCTGACTTTGCTCAAATACCTCAATTATCTGGTATCACACATTTAAAACTGATCTTTTACTTACTCTTTCAGTCTTAGTTTGTTTGCTCTGTGGGAGTTTGGGATGTTTGTGGAAAGAAATCTAGCTTGCTATCATCTACAACCACTACCAAATCACAGAGCACAGAAATCAATACCCCAACCTAAGTGAAAAAAACACTGAGCTGTTTGCATTAAAATGCACAAAACACGCACATTTTACTGTTACCTTTGCTCCAAAGTGAGTTTGCTTTTACTGTCATATCATACCAGCTTTTTTCACTCACACTCTGTCCCCAGCCCAGCATGTTTGTTGGATGTGATTAGAGCTCAGGATGGTGTAAAATTAAAAGCAGTAATCGCGTGCAGGGGTGGTGGGGGGAGAACCTCCGAGCATAATTGGATAAAAATGGTTCTGTGATCCCTAAACGGGGACAAACACTTCAGTTGCTGATTGGCACCAGAAACAAACCTTTGCCCTGAAAACAGAATTGAATCCAGCTGCCTGACAGACATATTCATTTCCTTCTCAGGAGAAAAGTAAGTGGAGTACCCAGGAGTTTTATGCTTATCAAGCAACTAAGGCAGTCTAAAACTATTTGTTTTCTGATTTGTTTACGTGTGATAAGGACATAAGGTTAGAAAGACATTATATAACAGAAACATTTGTAAATTCTGTATTTTTGAATCAGAGACTTCTTTCTGTGTCTTCTACTGCCAAGTCATCTGTAAAGTAGGTATTAGCAAATTGCCTGTAGGATTATTATTTTTAGTGCTATATTTTTAGTGCAGCATTAAAATGCCTCTTTAGATTTTTGTAGCAGCAGGAATTTTCATTTCCATCTATTCCCCCCAAATACCATCACATTTACTTGTTATTAAGCCTGGTACAGTTAAAGATGTTCAAATTTTTCTGCATTATAACCATCTTAATTTTTACATTTTTTCACCTCTATTATTATGCAAATGGTTAGAGCCTTACTTTATTGTAGATATACAGGAATTCATTCTTCTTGAAAACTGAATCCATTAGATATCTATTTGCATCCTTTGCTTTTTTTTTTTTTTTTTTTTTCAGAAAAAAATATACAACTCACAACAAAAAAACATTACACAACTACCCGCATCAAGTACTGATAAAAAAACATTGCTGTGAATGTTTCCTCTACTGTTAATTTTGAACATCTGATTATACAGAATTATCACTAAGTTCTTATAAAGGACCACAGAATCTTCTTTCAGCAAGAGAGATTCTCCACAGCTTGCCTTGCAGACGATAACCTACCTGCTTTGTACAAAAGAATACTGCTCTCTAGTGGAATATGGGAAAAGATTCCGTGACCTCACCACTCAGCTTCCTCTGCCTGCATTCTTAGCATTTTGCAGACGAAAGGTAGTTTAGCTTTGTCCTAGAGTTATGACATGTTATGATATATGGCTACAATTACTGTGATACTATACTGTGAAGTGGCTTTTCTTTTGTAATCAAGTAAAAGAATTTTTTTCCCCTCTAAACTCCTTTGTAAATTGAAACCAGTGGATTTTCCTTTTTTTTTTTTTTTTCCAGAATGCTGATGTCTATATCAAGAGTGTGGAACTAATAACTATTTAATTTACAGGGGAACTCATAATAATTTAGCTGGCATAAGGTTAATTTGGAAGTGATTAATAGCTACATTTCTACAGCTGGAAATTTTAATAATCTCTCTCTCTGGAATTTATAGTGATAATATTTTATATTCAGGATTTTCTTTCTGTTGTGATCATTGCCTCCTTTGGAGTGTGAAAGGTTTTCTGAAGCAGGGATCAAGTTGTACAAATCGTTCAATACATTCTGTCTGTCTCAGCAGGTGGGACACTATGAAAACACACATGCATGCACAAAATGTGGTGCTTTAAGTTTCCTTCCTCCAGGGCCAGTTGTAGATCTGTCATCTGTTTGGCTAGACTTGATGGGATCAGGGCTCCTTTGACAGCATTAATCGCTATCACTACTCACAGCAAGCCTGCAAGCTAGTGAATTGACATGCAGGACATACTTAAAATGGGCATGTAGTGCAGGACTGAAATGAACCTAGCCTGGAATGTGCTGTAAGTGTGCATTCAAAACAGGCATGCACTGCTTTGAGGTATTACAATGTTAAACCTGGAGCCAGCTGTTTTCTGAAGATTTATTTTCAACATGTCTTGTCCCTCGGGCATTGGAAAGAAACTTAAAACATCATCTGCAAAAGAGCTGGTTAGTCAGTGCCTAGAGTGCCTGGTTCTTGTTTTTTTTTTCTGGAAATGGAGGCAGTCACACTAGATTAATGGAGGAATTTTCTGGATAGTACATCACTGAATAGCTGGTTAAGGCTCTTACTTTTTAGAATAAAAATAGAGCTGTATGGAAAGATCTGTAACGAAATACACTATTTTTTCCCTTAAAATAAATAAGTGAATGGCAACAGTTATAAAAATAATCCAAACTGAACTAAACAAACAAACAAAAAAACCCACAAAAAACAAAACAAAAAAACCCCCACAAAACACAGTAAACAAAAATAGCTCTACTGAGCAGGCAAGGAAAGTAGGCACAGGATGGTTGCCTCAGAGATTTTACTCCTTTCTTTTCTGAAGACTGTTTTCACCATCCAAATGAAGATTAGAAATTTAAAAATTTCTAAATATCAGTTTGGAAATTTGTGGGATGCCACAATTCAATGGAAACTATACTGAAACCAACGTATCAGAAGAATAGCTCCTCTTCTGAGAAATTCAGTGCACTTGAAACTTGTTCCATTTTATACTGTTGACTAGACATTAACAATTTTGGAAAATTTTCACTAGTCACAAATGCTCCAAATAGGAGCAATTTCTACCTACAGTTTATTCAGTAATGTGATATATTTTACTCAGGAAAATCTGCTGTGTTGCCATCACACCAAAATGGAGATTTTATCTGTTGTTGGCAAACATAGATGGATGTCCATCACTATGAATTTCTGCTGCCATCTAAGCTGGAAATTAATTCCTAGACTAGAATCAACCCTGAAAAAATTGGTAAATTTATCATTGAAACATAAAGGATGAAAAAGATTATTGTCCTCTTTTACTGGCAAGGAGATTAAAGCAGAAAGAGTAGAAGATGAAGTGTTAAAATTATATAAGATTTACACTAGTGCTGGGAATAGAACGCAGATCTTTTGCATCCTACTTGTATGCATTAACCAGAATATTATGCTTTCTTCCCTGGAGTATTTACAGTCTTTCATTTCCAGTGGAAATGGAAAGTTTTCCTGGGGTTGGGAAGAAAAACTATAAATGGAGAATACAAACAAAACCATCTGTAATAGAGGAAAACAGAAGAAGAAATCATCTGCAAAATCTGGTAATGTGATATAGAACAAATAACAAACCATGGCTATCATGCAATAGTTTTAAAGCGTATTAATGCACATATCGCAGAGTGATCATTGATAGTTCTCAGATGTCTTCAGTACTCAAACTGCAAATTGCAAAACCCAGGTATTCATTCTGTGGCATGACTACAATATTCAAACTATACATAAAGGTTTTCATTGTGCAGTGTACAGAGATAACATAGACCATAGGTTTCTCCTGAATAAACTTTCCATATGTGGTGTTACTTACTACTGGAAATGTGGTTTCTGGTAGTGTGAGAAAAATTTCATTCTACCTCAATATAAAATATTGACATTTTCTTATTGGTGCAGTAATTATCATTAATTAATTGGGATGGATGATTGTGAGCCACATTAAACGTAATAAACACTATTTAAGTGCCAAGTAATATTGCTATTGATTTACACTACCTTTTGCAAACATCAGGGCTTTACAGAATAAGAAAAGCAATAACTAGTACTGCACATGTTGGTTTTATTTTTTTAAAGTTGAATTATATGGGTAAATGACAAAATAGTTAGACAGAAAAAATCTTTCAAGCCAACATTCAAAGGAAGTCAGGGAATTAGCTGTTCAGCTTTCATCTCAGAGAGAGCAATAAAATCAGAAACAGATGAGAAGAGCCACATTCCTTAGAACAGCACATAGTAAAGTTGATAGACGAGGTTATACATCAAAAAACTAATTATAGGTTCAAGATGAACTTTCAAATATCTGTAAGTAAAGAAGAGTAAAATCAAAATAGCCTTCATCCACATATCTCTTAGTCTTATGGATCACAACCCCTAGATATGCAAATGACACCTTCCTTTTCATATGAACATGTCTCATGTCTAAGTCCATAATTTCCATGACACAAGCAGTATGTGCATGGTAGGGACACATGGTAGGGAAAAAGACTTGGTGTTTCCACAGCCACAGACTGGAGATGGGGCTTTCAGGACCCATAATGACCCTCTAAGAAGATGCTAGTGTTTGCTAATATATACCTTGCTTTCATTTTTACTTCTTCATTCTTCCATCTGTCGACTATCCTAAAATATTGCTGTATCAGCCCTAAGAAATTTTACCAAATGCACATGAATTTTCCTTGGAAGGAAATGCTGAAGATTTATATCATGTAGGGAGTAATTGTGTATGCTTAAGTGCTAAATTTTATCTGGAGAGATGTACTTCAAAAGCATGTGTATATGGTAAAGACTTTGATGTTACATCTGTCTTCTGTGGTTTGTCATACTGCTTCTTCACATTATATCATATAGTGCCCTTACAAATTATTTTGAGTATCAGTGTGACCCTGGGCAATGAAACATAAAGAATGACAAAGGATTAGGTGTTACACAGTTATCAGACTGGATCTTGTATCCAGAATTATACCTCCAAGTTTTCTTGAGTCCACACTAGTGTTTCCAATTCAGGGCAAATCAGGTGCTTTAAACTAGTATGGTTCTCAGAGCTCCTGAAAGTTTCCAGATCATAGGATTGGAGCCATGTGCTAAATTCAATGGAAAAAGCACGTCCATTGTCAAAGGAGGCAGCTCTTGACTGTCCCTTCATGGTAGCATTGTAATAACTTTGCTTTTATTATCAATGAATCAGTATCTCATATCCAGCTTCTAAAAAACATTTCTCAGAAGGGGAAAAGGAGGAGAAGAATAATACCTGGGGAAAAGCAAGAGGAATACAGTAATGGAAGTACTAAAAACTGATAGGATTTAGCTTAGAATCCCCAGAGCTCATTAATCCCTGATTGCCTTGTTAAGAGCTGTCAGAAGGACATTTGGAGTTAATATTGTGGTTAACACACTGTTAAGAATTCATATTGGCTTTCTTTATTTACTATAAGCTGTACAAGATACAGCATTTGCAACAGTACAATGGAGATGGTATCTAGATTGCATTTCTTATTGGTTTGTAATCGCCTGTTGATAGGAAATGTGACTCAGTAGTCTTAGATATTTGAGATATTTATATCTGTGACCATGAGAAACTGCACACATGGCTGTGACTGGTAGGAGAAATGGACCACTATTTTATAAGTCCAGTGATGTCCAAAGGAAGTGAATATTTAAGCTCTTCCTTAGTCATCAAAATAAGGAATTATTAATATTTTGTTATTTTAAGCAACCTCTTCTTAATAGGAATATATAAAAAAATTCTTTCCATGGGTTTTTCAACTATTTGGGCTGGCTTTACTTCTAGGAGGGACTTAACTATGCTGGTTAGAATTTTTGTTTTGAGAACCAATTCTCAGATATCTAATACAGATGACCTGAAGGGAGCCTACAAGAGAGATAGAAAGGGTCTTTTCACAAGAGTATGTAGTGATAGCACAAGGGGTAATAACTTCAAACTGAAAGAGGATAGATTTAGGTTAGATATTAGGGAGAAAATCTCTAATTTGAGGATGATAAGGAACAAGTTGCCCAGAGAAGTTAGGGATGCCCCATCCCTGGCAGTGTTCAAGCCCAGTTTGAATGGGGCTCTGAGTAACATGGCCTAGTGGAAGGTGTCCCTGCCCATGGCAGGGGGGATGCTGGAACTAGATCTTTAAAATACCTTCCAACCCAAAACAATCTGTGATTCTATGAAGAAAAAAAAAAAAAAGAAATCTTAAACTTTTATTCTAATAAGAGTTATGCTTCCAAAAGGGGATTAAGCCCTGATCATAACTAAGGAAAAAGTTACTATTGAATCTTGAGAGATAAAGAATACATTGTTGAGATCAGGACAGAGAAATTTAATGTCAAAATGTGAATTTCCATTCATGGGACAAGACTTTACAAGCACTAGTCAAAGACTGGTGGCAAGTTGTTTTAACATTCATAACTAAAGGAGAAATTATTAGATCTGCTAATGGTCTTTCCTGAACTGAGCGGCATCAGATTTCCAGCCTTCTGGAGATCCATTTTCTATTGCTTCTCTCAATCATGATAATCCACTTTGAATTAATACAAAAGGAAAGGAGAAGGAAAATACTAAGTGGAAAGAGCAAAAATGGGAGAAGGTAAGAAGTTTCTTACCAACTGTGAATCTTATTTTCTGTGAATCTCATCTTCACATTGTCCAAAGCTTTCCTCTGACTGAGTTTCCACTATTATGAAAATGTATTTCTAAGAACCTGGGAAATGTGCTTGATTTTTTTACCTCAGTCTTTTGGATGAAATTAATCATTTTGCCATCACTATAACTATTGTTGTTTCAATGGTTTGAAGCCAATGCAGCAAAGGAAACAACCCTTTGGCTTATGTTGGTTGTGGAATGGTGGAATGTATCACAATGAGGTTTTAGGTATGGTACTTCTAAAGAAAGAAAGATTTTAATTTAATATGATTTTATAAATATCTGTCACTGATTTCCAAAGAAGGGTCCTTGCTTTCCATCAGAATTTAGGTAAAAAAACATCACAGTTCAAAAGAGTTGAAGCTAAGTAAACTTAGTCCATTAGAGCAAAACTTTGTTCCTAAATGTTTTTACAACATTCACTATTAAGTTGCCTATTACAGAAAATTAATTAAAACCCTCTTGATGAATGCTATATCTGCTTAATCCATGAACACTTAATAGATAGTTTTGGAAATCAAATTTAAGATCTCAGAATGTGTAATAAGTTAAAAAATATCTCTAAATTTCCTGACGAAAATTAACACTCTGAAGTTGGGTTGTTTTTTTTTTTTAATTTTATTTACAAAAGACCATTGTTCTTCTCTGAAAAAGATAATGAAAACTCTATAGATGATAAATAGTCATCTGTGGAGGTCAATGCACCTAATTCTGCAGAATGTTATATATCCACACATTTTGTGTTAAACTAATAAAAGGTAGACACACTTCTTGGGCATACATTTTAGAATATGCAGTGTGTGCTGACTGATACCAGAGAGCCTCAATAAACTTAATTCTGTTCCATTTTTCAGTCCACAGTGCGATGATATTACATAATCAGCAAGGTATTTCCTTCACTCTTTGTAATCTTGGAAAATTTTACATAAGTATAAAAGTTTTTAACCCATCATTTCTTGTTCCTGTTTCCTTGTGACCATGCAATTGCTCTCTTTTTTTTTCTTTTTTTTTCCCCTTTTTTCTTAATACCAGGACAACTTCATACTCTAAAAAGTGATAATATTTTAGAATTTGATGTGTATGATTTCTTGAAGATATACAAGACCTATTAATAATAGGTCCTGATAATCTGGACCGTATTAGAAAAAAAGTTTAATCTTGATTCATTCTGAAGTTCCCTTAAAATAATGTGTGTAAACACAGAGAAACACAGAGCTAATTTTCATGATTCATCTGAATTATCCTGCATAATAGATGTTCTCCAGGTTTCTGGACAGAGTTGTATGGATTTCTTGCATGCAACTTTCTTCCCTGTACATATACTAGAGTATATTTGTATATGCTCAATTTACTGTTTCTTTGCATGCGGTCCTTCCCAGCTCTGCGAAGTGCACTCCAGTGTTGAATTCACTGTTAATATGTATGGATAGTACAAAATGGCCAGACCTCCTACTAGGTTAAATCAGCACAAGAGCCTTTTTATTAATATTTTCATACTAATAATTACTTTTATTTTCTTTTATTTGATTTTGTTTTGACCATTTTACAACTCTGTTGAAGATGACTCAAGTTTGTTATTCATTTTGTATCTAAAATCCTAGTGATAAAATCATAAAAGAAAAAATATATCTGAGTTGATAGATGTGCTGCTCTGTATTTCTGAGAGATTTAACAACTTGACATACGACCTGCACTGCTGACATTGTAATATGCTTTACATAATTTTGATAAATTAAGAGTTTATTGTTAAAAGTTCTGAAATGCTTAGCTTGAATTTATTGATGATGTACTGTATGATCATGCTTTTGTTTAATGCATACACGGCCATGATAATGCTGTAATTTCCAAAATGCTGCTAATCATGATGCAGTCCTGTTCATGGTTGTTTTACCTAGAGTGGTTAAGTACAGAGAAAATAAGAACCTAAGAAACAAACAGACATATCTCAGAAAGCAGCTGTATGCTGGTAGACAAGTAACTTCAAAGGACTGCAAGAAAAAAAAGTTTTTTCCACTTTTGTCATTGATTTTCCACATTGGATGCTTTGATAAGTAAATAATCTGTGTCCCATGCTACAAATGGGATTATTGTCTCGAACCTATCTTCTGGAGGATTGTTATGTTTCTAAATAATGTAAATCTGCTCAGGTACTACAATGCTGAGAATGCAATCATAATTGTAAGAGAAAGATGCAGACATTTAAAGAGTTCCTTTTGTGTACAAAATCCAGGGACAAGCAGAATATTCTAGTATGTAGGACACTGGTTTGGAATTAAAAACAAGAATTCTTTTCTTGATTTTGCCAACAATTTACAAACTTTGAACAAATTACTGAACCATCAGCATTTTTCAGCCACGAAATTCGAATATTTCTCTTCTGTAACTTACTTTGACCTCTATGAGTATAAGGAGCAATGTAGGCTATGGGCATTTCAAATCAAATGGAATATGTGCTATACAGGACACTACATTACAGTAGAAAGTGGTTTAAAGGTACCTTCTATTTAAAAAAAAAAATTCTCTTATGCTAAACCTCTCTTTATCTCTGCCCATCAAAAAGAAATTTTGATGTTCCCTGGTAAACTTACTGCCTAACTTCAAGTTACAACCCCATATCTTCCTATAGAAACATCTTTAAGCTAGGCTTCACTCTGAAATAATAATTTTCTCTTTTTCCAAATGTCAATTCCAGATATATGTATGTACAAATTCATTATTTATTCAAGAATTTACTTTTTCTTAATCTCTTATCAGTGCCAAACAAAGAATGCAAGAGGAAAGAGAATTTGCTTCACAGTGATCCTTTCTTTCTTTCTTTCCCCTCAGAGCACTGTTTTTTTATTGAAGTTCAGATTCTGCTTATAATTATGCTAAAAATATCAAACTTGATGACAGTTACTTTGCCCAAATATATATGGAAGAAACTATTAGAAGGTTTGGACCAGGCTCATTTATATCATTGCCAGGTGTAATAGTAGAAGAAAGGGAGATGCTGAAGAGAATAAACATCTTCACATTGTGGAAGCTGAAAGAGATATCTGTAAAGGGTTTGAGCTTGTGTTCAGGCGATGCCTCATTTTGAGGCTGGGAAAGGAAAGAGGACACAGCCTCTGTCCCTTAGCCAGTGAGGAGCTAAAATATGTAGGTTAGTTCTCCCTTGCACCTGACTTATTGCCAAATGGTATGGCCACATGTCTTCTATATAATCAAAGCCACATGTCTTCTATGCTTCCTGAGGTCTGCCCTTCAGCACAGGTACAGGAACCTGAAGAGAATGATTTGACTAGTGTCCTGAAGTGTTTAAGTGACACTACAGTAATCAGAGTTGATTTAGTCTGGTTTCCTGATTATCTGGGAAATTCTGGTGTTGTCTACATCATCGTGTGAGACCATGGAGTCTGACCTTAACTTCCAGCTCTCTGAAACCTACAAAAATGATTTGGGATGTGTATACTGTACATATCTCTCATAGCAGGAACTGGTTACAGAGTACTTAAAAGTGTTGCTAAGAACCAATCTATTTTGTGTTTTAGCCATTAAATCTTTCCACCACTCACAATGAACACAGAACAGCTAAGTTACTGCCACTCTACAAGTAAAATTGCCAGAGCTGTTCTAGCCCTCCCCACCCTTCCCCCAGCTCCTTCCCCATCAACTCCCCGCTGCCATTTGTAACAGCATAAAGCAATTACTTTGGGGCTAAATTTATAATGCTTAATCTCAGTCCAAAAGAAAAACATTTTTTGAAAAGTTAATAAATGTATTCCAGACTTCCACTGTGCTGGGTTTCCTGTAGGGCTGTAAGTCCAACACAAAGTTGCTAGAATTCAGTTATGTCTCTGTTTATAAGTCACTCTGCTTGTCTAGATGTGTACTTTTTAAATTTTGTCTAACATGAAAGGAAAGTCATAAGTGAGGTTTTGTGGGAGCTTTAGTTTGTTTGGTTTGGTTTTAATAATTGCAAAAGAGGTCTAGAAGACTTTTATTTTTAGATTTGGTTTTTTTCTCTCTTGTTTCTTTTTATTAGAAAAGTAGATCCTGTCTAGACTTCTGAGACTCAGGTTGGTGGAGGCTAATTAAGTTACAACAAATGGTATACTCTAGAAATTATGGCAGGACACACCATAACTCTCACTAGCCCATGGTTTCTTGTCTGTAGATCATACTAGTATCATAAGAGAGTAACAGAAGAACTGGGCACAGGTAATACACTTCCTCTACTCTGTCCTCCTAGCTTCCAGCAGCCAAGATATAGACACTTCCTGAGTTCGATTTTGTTCTTAGGCTGATTATCTCAGTGATTAATGGCATCAGAAGATTTGAGAAAGGAAAGCGTGGAACTGTTTTGGGATAGTTAACCAGTAGGAGAGACACCTTGATGCAGGTGATATTTATCCTTTACCCAGCACTAGAAGTATACTGGGAGTGAATAACTGTGCAGGAGAACAGCAAACCCATGGTTTCGAAATCCTGTGCTGTATTTAGTGCAGTAGGAAAGCTTACATAACTACAAGTTAAAACTGAGAATGGAAGCTGATTTTTTTGCCTATGCTGAAAAACGGAAACAAGTTGAAAAAGAGAAAAGCAGTTCAAATAAAATTTATGGTAAAAAAATATTATTCACAATATAATAAAATAACTTTTATACAACAAAATAACTTGTATTAACATCCATGGAAATGTATAAAATGGTACTTGAGTACATTCTAAATGTCATGCTTTTGAGATTTGTAAATGCTACAGTTAGTCTAGTCATATTAAAAATAGCTCCTGAAATGCTAGTTGGAGCGGAACACTTGGAATCAGTCTATAGGCTAAAGTATCTGTGTTTTTCATTGGCATCTCCTTCAGCACTCTTTTTTTGACCTTCAGCTAAGGAAGACTCTGTCAGTCTGGATAAGTGTTTCCTCAGCTAAAACATGCAGCACATCAGGAGGAACTGAAAGTCTACAAGTTCCAAATTTCCGCCTACTGTTTGCAAATTAAATACAAATGTGAACAGCAGGAGGCTGACTTTTAAAACAGACAAGTGTTGCCACACATTTATAGGATGGCTCCTCTTCAAATCTCTATATTGGCTTCCCTTCACCTTCTGCATCTAATTTAAATTCCTACTTCCTGATTTATGGTTGTCCTATGGCCTCTGAAGCATGTCACAGAAAGGAGACTTATGGAAGCAACAGAGAAAAATTTTGAGGGAGCAAATACAGAGAAAGTGTGAGAGACTAGAAAGTGTAATCACTAGCGGGGCTTTAAGAGATAGTTGAAAACTGTGTGGTAGCCTCTAGAAGTAAACAAGTCAGGGAAAAAAGTAGCTCCTCTTTACTTTGCAACTCAAATTTTTACTAACTCAGGGGTGTATGAGGACATTCCCCTGTCTTTCAGAATTCTGCTAATTAGCTGTCAGTGTAATAGATATTTAAATATTTTTTGCTTTTTATTTTTCACTTTACTTTCTACCCTAAATTATTTCCTCACTCACATCCTCTTTTACCACATTGCCTGTGATAATATTCTAGTGTTTCCTCTGTTGCCCATAAAAATCTTTACCTGATCTACTTGAGCTATCTTTGTTCTTCCTTTCATTTTTTACTCCCAAACTTTCCTGGTGTCCCGGTTTGGAGACAAAGTTTCAGGAAGAAAAGGGCTTCCCCCTTTCCTCTGCCAATGAAACAAATTAACAATGGCAGCTGAAAGTAAAGAAAAACTGAACAATTTATTAACTCAGAATACAACTGGGAAAATACAAGAAAAAAAAAGGAAGAAGGGGAAAAGAGAAAAAAACCAAAACCCTCATGAAGGTCTGGCAGAGAACCGTGTCACCCACAAAGCCAGCAGAAAGCTATTTGCCCAAAGCCTTGGGTAGAGTGGGTTCCTAGAGCTGTGGTGCCCATGCCAGGTGATCCACTGCTCGGTGCCTGTCTGCCCAAAGCCCGGCAGAGAGCTATCAGGGGCTGATCCCCAGTGGCGCTCCACAAAGAAACACCTCCTTCCCTGCCATGTTAGGAACCTCTGGGGTATTTCCACCCCGGCTCTGGGTCACCTTCTGCCCCGCAAGCCTGGCAGAGAACTGTCTGCCCCCTCACGAGGCCCGGCAGAGAATTCTCTCTGCGCCCCCGACCGTTGGACCGAGCCCTTTTTATCCCCCAGGCCATCGGACCAAGCCGTTTAACTGACCGCAGGTGCCAGTTCAGTTGACCCCATCCTCTGGTCGGCCATTCAACCGACCCTGGCTCTGGTCCCACCCCTCCGTGTCCCTCTTAAAGGTACAGAGTACCCAGGCATTAAGCAGATGGTTAAGGAATAAAGTAGCTTCATGACGTCCACCCAGGACACCTCACTTTTTCTATGTCTGCTGTCATTTAACTGTAGGTGCTAAAACTTCACATTTATATCAATTTTCTTAAGATACTATTCTTCTGTATTTCCATTTGCACAAGCAAGTCATGATCTGAATGTCGCTGTTTGTTTTTCTTGCTATCACTCATCTTTCATCTGTCTAAATGCAATCTCCATCTAGTTTGAAGATGTGTTGGGTTGATTTTATGATGATACTCTATTCCTGATCATCTGCTTTATGCCCAGAAATGGGTCCTGTAGCTGTAAGCTGGGTCCGGGGACAGGGCAGGAGCCAGGGTAGCTCTGGCAAGGGTTGGGTTCAAAGCCTCACTCCCCTGTGCTTGGCTTGCCATGCAAATCAGAGGCTACATTGTCGCTTAGCTAGCTTGCTTTCTGTTAGCTTAGGCAAGAGGGTTTTTCCCTGGACTGCAGGGAATTCTGTAGCAATTCTTCAGTGGCTTCTGTTGTGTCTTCTGAAAACTATTCAAATTGGGTTTTACCCCGAGATCAGCCAATCCGCAGGGAGACAGTTAGCGACCTGCGGGGAGCCGCCACAGTGACTCCACCTGGCCCTGGACCTCAGGAGAAGACGAGCCAGCAAAAGAAAGGACTCTAAAAACTACCAGCTCCATCTGCAGCAAGGAGGAGACCAGCAACATCCACGTTTCATCAGGTTCCCATCTGTTTTTCTCTTCCCTGAGCTGCTGTGTGGACTCTTCTTCCCTGCCCGGAGACAAAGCTGTCCACCATTTTGTTTTTCCCCTAGCATGTGGCTGATGGAGTTTTTTCCCTTTCCCCGGTATTTTGGGTTTGTTTGTTCTGGTGTGGGTGTATGTGGAGGATAAAGTTCTGACAGTTCAACATCCAACAGTTACTTACTTTCTCCTGTGCCGTGTAGGCACCTTATTTGTCAAATAAAAAGATTTTTTCACTTTCATCCATTAAAATTTATTTCATATGAGCAGGAAGGGATTGCTAAAATCCTTTTCTTTAGAGGAAACATTCATTCCAGCGCATTTTCTCCCAAAACTTTTCTCTAAACCAAGATAGAACATCACTTCATGGTTACTATTGTAATCTTGTGAATATAGCAAGGACATTTTTCTCCAGGTATAGTTGGCCCATAGTATAGAAAAATTATTCTTGCTGACTTTTATGTCTGAAGATAGGACTATAGTATGGAGAAAAGTTATGAAGGTGTAAGATTAATCCTAACCTCAAGACACATTTTGGTTTCAGAGTGCAGAGACACTGCTTCAGAGGCTTCTGGGAATAATCTGTGGATTTCTATCAAAAAACGTGTACTTCCAAAAAACTTTTCAAGTCCTTGATACTATTCCTGCTTCCTCTTGAAACTTCTTATGGTTCATCTGCAGAACTTACAGAAATCTTTATTCAGAAAGTAACAACTAGCATCTTTTTCAGCAAGAACAAGATTTTCAGCCCTATGCTTTACAAATCAGGTCAACATATCCTAGCATCAGTTTATGGAAGCTGTGATTGTAGTCTGAAATGACCCCTCTGGGAGGGAGGGAGGGAGGCACAACATATCCAAAAGATGCAGTCATGCCTACTGTTTAGTATGGATTATGTGTGTGTAAATAAAAATAAAAATGTAAATGTAATATAAAAAATAATTTGTTGTCTCTGTTTGTACACTGAAAAGACACCTAGCTGTTCATGTATTTTAATATGTAGCTGCTGGCTATTGAAATTACAAGGGGCAAGAAACCACAATTTATAAAACTTTGATTTTTCTAGGAGGTAATTCTCTGATAGCTGGGGAAACCTGAACCTCCCAGTTTTATCTCCTGGTTCTCACATCAATGGTCTCAATCTCCAGACACATGAATGAAGTAGTTCAGAATCCTCCACCAAGTCAGACAGTTGTAGGTACTTAGTCTGCAGTAGTACTGATTCTTACATCTCGAAGCCTCCTTGAAAATGTCAGAAGTAAGGGACTATTTTAGTAGTGGTTATGGAGCTGAATAAAAGAAAAAAATCTATCCTCTGATGAAGATAGCTTGTACTTCAGAGGTGTACTTTTCCCTTTGTATTTCAGCTAGTTTTTCGCTTTCTTTTTTTTTTTTTTT
>VZRN01006078.1:56763-74360 GCA_013397935.1 Dasyornis broadbenti
GAAGTTTTATCTGGATTAAAAACCTCTGTTAGCATTCACTTGCATGCTTGGATTTGCTCTTCAGCTGTATGGAATGTGATTAAAAGAGGTTCTGCTTCAAGAATGGCTCTTGAACTTGGGCCAATCCACTTTTGACAAACCAGAATATAAGAGATATGTGTATGTGCAAGCATGTGTGTCTTTTATTCTGCTTCTTTAAGACTTGTCTGATTTTTGAAAAAAAAAAATGTAACAATGAGACTTAAGTAGCCAGGATTATGGAAGAACTATCTGCTAAAGAACCATTAGCTGTATCACCCAATCTGCTTGACAGCATAGCTCATGGGTAAGGAGACATTAATTTGAGGCAAATTTAGATCCCATGGGCTTATGTGATAGGAAAAAAATGGCATGAGGTTATAAAATGACATTTCAGAGGAAACTAAAGAAGAATTTGAATATAGAGTGTGACAATCTCACTGGTGAACCTTGAACTCTCAGACAAACTACTTTTGATTGCATTTTAATCCTTAAAATTTCTAGTATTGAGTCCTAATGCAAGAAACTAATTCTATGCCAGTTCATACTCCCCTGTATACTGTTTAAAAATTTGACATGTTTATATGCTTCTTTTGCTATGCTGGAAAGAAATGCCTTATGTTTCCTTTTTCCTCTTTCTCATGCACGGGTACGTGCACAAACGCACTTGCAAATAATATATACTCTAGAAACAAAGAAGACAGTCTTTAGCAATATTTGAGGACATCATTAATTGTATGTTAGGCATAGACTTAATAGATGTTAGATGCTTAAGTACCTTTAACTAGTATCTGGTCTATTATGGTGAGCTAGATTTTGGGAGCTAGATTTTAAGGTTTCCAGACTTTTGCAGTATATATTGCTGGTGTAAGGCTGATGTTGCACCTTATGTTTTTTTTTTATTTATTTATTTTTAGACATATATGTGGTCATTTCAGCTTAATTTTTTACAGGCTGTTTTGGAATTCACAATACCTTTGTAGGCACAGACAGAGTGTTATGTGGGATGGAATTGTAAAGGTTTAGCTTGGAATACCTCTGGGGAGGATGGTGGGGAGGCAATCTTGGCAGTTTTGGAGGTGGAGATAAATAATGGATTGTTCCAGACTTAGTCCAGGTAAGAGCTTCTCTCCGTTTACTCAATGACTTACCTCTCAAATCTTTGTCTTCTTCCATCAAAGCCAATTATCCACCTTTGAAATAATTATTTTGTTTTGTGTCCATCCTTTGTGCTTTCAATTACTGTTCCTTCCCTCAATGGAAAAACCTATGCGATCTCATTTGAATCCTGGAAGGTAAAATTAGATTTAATAATTTAAGTCACCAATGAAAGAGGTTTGAGCTAATCCTGATCAATTTTCTAAAGCAGATTGGGATTCACATGATATTTTCAAATGGAAGTTACAGAAGAGTAATGAGCAACCAGAAGTAGAGCATCTTTACTGACACAAATAGAGCTAGAAGAAGACACATCTATGATTTTAGATATCCTCTTGATTGCACTCAAATTGAGGTCAAAAGCAGAACGCCAGTAAATTTTCAGTGACGAAGTGTCATCCCAGAAGCTTTATTTTGACTCATGCTGTGCGCAAATCAAAGGGAAACATTTAAAGCTGTAGTGCTTCTAAGGTGAAAGCTACATATTATTAATGCATAAATATCTCTATGAATAAATCTTGCTATAGTTAACAATGAGTAAAAGATAGATATTGGACATTTGTGCATGGCTAACTGCACAACAAGAGTGAGTGCTGGTGGCTGTAGATACAATTTTTTGAGCAAGCTAAAAGGCACATCCATTTCATTCAAGTCCGATAGTGGTAATCATTGGTTTTAGTTGAAGTAGAAGTTGAGCCCACAGGCAGCTTTTCCTTTTGTTATTTAAAAAAAAAAATAAAAATAAATAAAAAAAAAAAAATAAAAAGGCTTCAAATGGAAAACTTTTGCTTCAATACCCTTAAGAGGAATTTAATTAAAAGACCTTGTCAAAATATATGTTTCAAAAACTTTTCTCGTCAAATATTTTTGAGCTTCGGTTTTCAACCGTTTCTTCAGTGTTACAGAGATGCTGCATATCTTAACTTGGACTTCCCTAGTTCTTGGTGTGTGAAATTCCTCATAGATGGGACAAAACAAATTTTGAAGAAGAGGCTTTTCCTTATTATAAACCATAGAAAGAAGCAAAGATGGAAAGCTGATTGTATTTATGTTATGCACAGCACTGGCTCTTATTCATGTGGCCAGGCAATTTGTTTTCTGGTAAATTTGAATTTACTTATCAGCAAGCCTGAGCTTATTGCACACATTGCTACAGAACAAGCATCTTGTTGAAGAAAAGAATCAGCAGTTATTCCAAAATGATTATTATTAGGTGCCATGCAAATAAAATTTTATAAGGCTGGTGTGTAAGAAGAGGTCATATATCTCTGATTTTCTAGATTTGTCATAAGTTCTCCTGAAGGACTTTTTGTGTCTGTGGAGTTACAGAGTATAGGCAACAACATAGCAGGCCTTAAAAGCCAGAATGATCTTCTGTCTCTGGTCCGGAAGAATCCTTGGGATTAGTAAAAAACATCCTGGTCACAGGGGAAGTGAAAAGAGTGCATTATGGGTCTGTGTCCTGCTGGACCTGTCAGAGGCGAGAAACACTGTTTGTTATCTTAAAAGGTATTGTTTACCTGTTGCCATAAAAGGTGAAGTTGTAAACCACAGTAGTTAATTGGAGCACTTTGTAGTGTAGAGCTACTTCCTGTTTGTAGTATATAAGGAATATATACTACAATATAGTAGTATATAAGGAATATTCACTGCGCAGTAAACGTCTTTGCTCACCACCGTGTTGTGAAGTCCATGCCCCTAAGAACCACTGCTGAGTTTACCAAAAATTATTAATGTGTCATTATTACATAGTCCAGAAAGCTGGTACTGCTGAAACTCAGTGTTGGGACAGGCTTTTTCATGAGGAGGTCTGGAACTGTTTTCCAAAAAAACCCCAGTGGGTAACCAACTCTTTGGTTTGTTAAAAACAAATTCTACAACCAATTCAAAAATTGTGGAATTTCCATCCTTCAATATGTTCAAAACTGATCTAGAGAGAGCCAGGGCCTCATCAGATCCAACAGCAGGAGTTAGCACTGGGTATCTCTCTTCAAAATCACATTCCTGAGACTATGTGAAGTCTCACAGTTGAAGCACAGAAAGTGGGAAGGGAAGCAATATAGAGGGAAAACTTGATAAAAAGTTTCAAGGCATTCTTCCTTTAATCAGTTTATTTTTTTATCAAGAGGTAATGTTCTGAACATAGGAATTAAGCTTTGATAATACAACTAGTTTTGAGTGGGTGAACCCTGCATAGAAACAAATCCACTCTCTTCATTCAAATATGTTGCAATTCTAAAAGTCTTCCCATGTCACTCTGTTTAGCAACTACCCAAAGAAGCAGGGAAAGCAGCATCTGTGAGGATCCTTCTTACTTATTTATATTATATTTTGCTTAGTTAAATTTAAATAATAACTTTTAAAATTTTTCCTTCCCCTGTCATTAGTGCCTTATCTCACTGCTAATTCAGTCAATATATTCAGCTTTTCTAACCAATTCAATGGGAATGCAACCAGCCACTTATTATGCCTCTCTTTTATCCACTGTTATAGTTACAGAAGTGCCTTTGGGGGAAAAAAAATAATATATTAGACAAGTGAAAGGGAAAAAAAAACCCCCACATTACACATAAATTTGACTGCAGATTGATAATCTCTTTATACACTGTCTGGTCTGCACGGATTTCCTTCATACCAGTAAGCAGCCATATTCCCCTAATTCCCATGCAGATGGAACAGAGAGCAACTAGCCAATAATACATTCTTCTTGTTTAGCTCCTAACATAGATGTCGTTCATCAGCAGAAATGCCACCTCCAGGGAGTTCCAAATGAAAAGAAAGACCCAAACAGATTCTACCAGGATCCTCCTTGAGCTTATCACTTCTGAATCATATCCCTTGATGAATATTTCAATCAATTTGTTGGCAGTTTATTTGATGCACATTTTTCACAAACTGTACTGTATTTTATCTGGCTGCCCAGATAGAACATATCTGTCAACAAGGACTAACTCAGTTAACCTAATTCAGAGCTAATGCATCTTTCTAAAACTGAGGAAGCACTGCAGTGGAATCACCCCAGGGAGATCTCACTGGCTGCTTGGTACAGGTTGTCTTGAGCTGCAAGACTGGCTTACTAATATACCCTTACTAGCAACATCTTTTTTTAACTTGTCACCACACCTATGACTTAAAACTGTGTGTGATTTTTTAAGAAGGGAAGCCTGGTTTGTTCATGTGCCCTTATCAAGATGGAAAAGTACTTTCAAGTGGGGCAAGAGACTGAAAGATAGCAACCCGTGTTCTTCAGAGTTCTTCAGACTTCTTCACTGTGCCTTCCTTATTGAGTGTCTATGATGTCCATGCATCCATTTACAACTTTGTTAAATTACTAACCATTCTTTATAAACACATTATAAAATTCTACAGAATTGGAATGCTCTTTATATTCCTTTTGCAGGAATATAGGTAGGATATCTCTGTTCTGAATGGTTATTTTCTGGAGCATATTAGCTTGTTGTGTTTTGTCCTCATCCTGAGATGGTAGTCTAGCAGTACAGTGAAGACAAACCAGTTATATGGCTTCTAGTGTTCTGTTTTTCCTTTTTATGGTCAAACCTGACTAATCCTTTCCAACTCAGAATATTCTGTGAATCTGTAAATCTGTGGACCTGGATGGCATTTGCACGGCATGGTGATCCATACTAATTATTAAAAGCAAAAATGATCCAGAAACATTATTACTGTTATTGGAATTATAGTATAAGCAGCTGGGGAAATGGTAATTTATTAGAAAATGCTAGTGGTTATTTTGGGGAGAAATAAGCTTGTAATTTCCCCTAAAATTCCTTAGAAAATTAGCAAGTTTTGATTCCACCCTATATGAAACAAAAGTGAATGTCAACTCTCTGAATTTCAGTAACTGAGTCCTTCTCTATTAGGTAACCACCAGCCCATGTTGTCAGTTTTGTACTAACAAAACAATTCTATACTGAAAGTTTGTAGAGGACTTAGGCTCCTTTTCTTTGCTTATTCCCATGGCTGAAGGTGGCCTTTAGTATAAGAAGGACTTTTTTTTTCTCTGCTTTCCAACAGAACAGTGACAGTGACAACAAAAGTTTTATACAACCTATAACAAAAGTCTTATAACAACACACATTTTAATTTTTACTCTGTGTAGGCACAGAGATGCATTCACTAGGAGAGCATTGACTCCAGGTATCATAGACACATATGACATGACTCAGTCATTCAGCCTCAGATTGGCCTTGTATGTCTCCATGACATAGGGATAAAGAACTGTACGCTACTTGCACTGTAGATGTATATGTTGTTAGGCCTTGTAGTGAATTCAAAACTTAGTGGTCAAAACAGAGGATGTGCACACCTGTAAACAAGCATATTACACAAAACTGTAAGAAAAAGAAGCAGCCTGAACTTTCTTAAGTTATCCTGCTTATTTTTCCTTAAGCTATTAAAGATTGTATGTCAAAACAAGCTTCAGTGAAAGAACTCCAAAGTCAAAAGTCTCAAGTTAACACAAAAATAAACAAAAATAGAAATCAATGGATACAGGCAATTATATCCCAAATCTGAACAACAGGATTGTAAAATAATGTGCCAAACCCCATCATTTTATGAGAAGAGAAATATCTTCAGTCAAGGTGCAAGGCTGTATCTTCAGCTGTTTGCTTTGGGTTTTGCCGATGTTTATTTTGTTTTGTTTAATTAGCTATTCAAAACATTGGCAATAATAATTTTAAGATGAAGTCAGAAATTAATTGTGACCCACAATACAACACAAAGTGTTGATTTTGGGAAGCAGTTTTGGGAAGCATTTTGGGAAAGGAGAAAAAAAATTACCTCCACTACAGTAGCAATGTGTGATATGAGCTTTACAACAAAGGATTTTTCGGTAGCCTCCAGGACCAATACAGAGAATTTAAAGAAATTTTGCTGTACACATCTTTTCCTTCATTTATTATGGTGCTTTAATTTAATTCACATAAAAATTTTGTGTATCTTACAGTTAACTAATCCCCATGATAATGAGTGAAAACTGTATTATACTAGGGAGCTTTTATATTGTATCCATTCCTTGTCATTATCTCTGAAGTTGAGAACCATACCAAAATTTGGTAAGTGACTCAATTCAAACTGTTTTCCAGCCACATCTTAAGAGGAATATTATCAGTATAATTGCCATCAACTCTTTAGTTTACATTGCAGTGAAAACAAACCTCAAAAAATATAAGACTTCAATTGTAAACAGTTCTACCTTGCAGTAAATTTCTGCTGGAATCTACTTTTTCCGGTAGGACCTGGGTCCTACGTATTGGCTGTTCTCCTCAGTGAGGTCCATGGAACAATTCAGTTTAGTCTCTTACAGAAAACTGCCAAGAAATAATTCATTACATTACGTTGTATAACAGCAGCCAATTTTGAATCAATGAAAATGTTCAACTTTTGTTGATGGCAGGTGATTATTGTGTCCACCCATACAAATATAAGGGCTTCATGATATTTAAAAAATTAAATCACCATTCTGAAAAAGGTTGATATTTTATTGTATAATTCAAAATTTTCATTATTTATCAAAATCTCAATCTTCAGTCCAAAAGGGACCCCATTCTTTTCAAACAAATGCGGTGCATGCAGACTAAATACAGACATGCCATCAAAGTACAAAATAAATACTTTTCAAAGTACAAAATAAATACTCATTTAAGGAGAATATAGTAATTTTGAGGAAGTCATAATTCAGAAGCTTCCAGAAGATAGATCACTCATGTATAGTACCTTGTTTTGAGTTTAGATGACCATTTAGATGACTGAGCCTAATTTTCATCACAACACGAGTATCAGACATTAATATTTTTATCTCAAAGCTGACTTCTTCACATTTCAAAATTTATCTTAAAATGTTAATGGCATTCATGGCATTCATGTCTGTGAAACAGGATGATTTCTGCACTATATCTAATTCCAGCTGAAGTTTATGAAGAGTTAGTTCAACAATCTGTGTTACTTATAAGGGTGGTCTGCTTCTTCTGTTATCATTTCTCTTGGAACATGACTCTAATAACTGTGAACCCCAAGACTTCTGGGTAATTCATTGGTATTTGATGATCCTTCTTTCTCCTGGAAGTTCTTCTTGACAAAGTAACTGCATGGAAAAATGCTTATGATACCATCAATCTGACCTTTGATAAACTGAAGCGTTACTTTCATAATCCTCATGTAAGTAGATAATTTGTCTAGGGACAATATTCTTAGAATTTAGTCACCTTAGGTACATACTTGCATTTAGGTGATGAAAATCCAGTCCTCATTGTTTCAGAATTCATGTTTACCAAATCTGTGTACTACATATTTATTTCAGATGGTGTGTGTGAGGTTTCAAATGCATCTTGTTTTTTGGTGGTATAGCACTGGTCGCTGTGGGAGAGATCTCTTTGGCCTGACACAGACGTTACTATCAACCAAATACGCTCTTGCAGGTTGGTGGAAAACTTAGTACAATGGCTAAAAGCCCCAAAATTCTGTTGCAGACATCCTAAGAGGTATTTTTGTTTTCAGTCATCTTCATAACCATAGTTCATGAAGTGAAAGCAAGTTTTATTCTAATGAAGCAAAGTGTTAAAATCTTGATTACAAACTTGGAAAGGAAATTACAGAAGGAAATACAAACAAATGGTAAAACAAATATAATTCATTCTTAACAATGAAGACTTTTCTTAGATATTCCAAGGTAAGAATTTCACTGGCCTGTCAATTAGTTCCTTCCCTTCTTTAAACTGTTTCAGACTTGCTTATCTGCATAGTTATTTTCTTCTTTTTTGGGGGTATTTTCTTCACATTGGGATCTATGTCTCACTTGTCTTAGAATAGCCATGATCCTTTCTGCAGAAACAATTCATCGTTGCTAATATAGAGATCTTTCCTGACACAGGCCCTTGATGTTTTGGACTGCAGTTTTTCTTTTTTAGTATCATCCTTTAATCTAAAAGCAGCCTTCAGTTCCTGGTTAGTGGACCAAGGTGAAATGCAGATCTGAGATTCATTTCAGCGCTGTAGAAATACCAGCTTATTCACATAAAATGTGTGCATTTCATGCACTTCAGTGCAAATGTGATGTGTATTTATTGTCATGTTTTAAAACAAGACATCTTATGTGCCTCAGATTTTCTTTTGATTTTCTTTCCTTCTACTCCTTATACACTGTTTTTCTGAGCTTCTAAATGAATAAATGAATGAAAAATGTTCATGTAGGAAAGAACTTTAAATATTAATATCATCCCTGGTTATCATAAGCAGATAGAGACATGAAAAAAACAGTAAATTCCTAATCAGAAATATTTTTCCTCATCTTTGAAAAAAATATATTTTTAAAAATGTCCAGGACCTCTGCAGAGGTGCTTGAAGCATATATGGATTTGTTCCATATTCCTTTACAAAATCTGCTTTTGTTGGGGGTAATAACTTCTGGCAGATTTCTGATTCATACAAGACGGGAGACTTCCTCCCTACAAATCACCATGTGGTACCTTTGACAGCAACAGTTCTGGCTTACTTGCTTGATACATTTGTGAGCCTCTTCAGCTTATTAAACTCACAAAAATTAATTCTCTTACCAAAAAATTAATCTAATAATTTTCACTTGGTCATAATATACAGTGGAATAAAAAAGTATTTCCTTACTAAGACAGTTATCAATATGAATGAGGCTCTGCAGAACATTGCAAATTCATCTTAAAAAGAAAAAAAGTAAAAGAAAGGCTAATTTCAAACCATTTGGAAAACCCAGACTTTGACCAAAGAAATTTTTGACAGCCAGAAACACACAAAACTTGACCATCTGTACTACTTGAGTCATCTTCCTTTTCCTTCCAGAAATCAAAAGAAACAGTAGCACAAAATAACAGTTTTTCAGAGGGCCAAGAGTATTTTTAAAAAGAGATTTCAAGTTTTTCATGGTTTCATCTTTGTCAGAGTCTCTCTGGGAAGAGTAATTCGTGATCTATTTCAAGACATCCATTGGAAATCAAGAAGAGAGGGACATCATAATACCACAAAAAGCAGATTGTGTAAAAGATATTAACACACATAAACACATATAAACACATATAAACAGAATAATCAACTAAATTTGATTTTGATTTGGGATAAAATTCAGTTTGCAAAAACATAATCATTCTAAACTGGGTTTCAAGGTTAAGGTTACTTTATTGCAGTAGTCAGACTCAAACCTATGTATCTATAATTTCCTATCTGTTCCTGATTTTAAAAAGATGTATTTAAGAATTGACAGAGTAGATGATATCGTGCAGCAATTTTGCTATATTGTGAGAAATTTATAGACATTTAAATTTTGGATATTAACATTCCTTGTATTGGAAAGAGAACAAAAATGGCCCTTTTTGGTTGTTGTTATTATTTAATAGACTATATTCCTTTCCTAATCTCAGAATATTCACCACATACTCCCACACTTTTGTCCTGATGAAGCTTCTTCCTAACAGCTAGTACAATGGGGTTTTGATGCAGTATGGGAGTAATGCTTTGTTTTCTGACTGCATTCTTTCTATGAATATTTCCTAAGTGGAAAACCAACCTTCATTTTCTTGAGACAGAAAATCAGTTTGTTAATCTTTGGCTATGTATGCCTGTGTTGTTTTAAGTTTCTGAAAAGTTTGAATGAGGACATGAAGCCCATCTGGGATTTTTAATCAGAGTTCTAGATATACCTATTAATGAATATGTTGAAAAAAAAATAGTTAAATGAAACTCAAAGTTTTTTTCCTGTTTTTTTACAGCATAGGGCTTCTATTCACATGTTTGCTGTTCATATTATCCTGATGTGTCAAGTTGTTTAACAAGATGGCTTTTTATTTTGTTTTCAGTTGTTGACATTCTGGACCACCAAGAGCCCAGTCATTGTCTTTACACTATATCTATGTTTTCCACAGTGTTCCTATCTACTGAATAGCAGTCATTTGAAATTGAAACTTCAGTTTGTAGAAGTCAGCAAGTACTAAAGATTTATTATATTAGGCAAACCAGCTTCTTTTACTTAATCTGTGACATCATTCCACACCTTTTGTCTTCTGAATAGTCTCAAATCTTAACCCAAAAGAATTTCCACATCTACTTCCAGAGGTGATCAAACCCCAGATTACTTTGTTCTGTCAGCTGTGGCAGGAGTAAGAGACTAATTAGGCCAAATTCTTTGCTGGCATAAATCTGCTAGCTCACTGGAGTTATTCCAGCAAATTACTTGATTCACAGCTATTTAAAGGAAAAATAATGAGATATTAGTACTATCAAATCCGTTACCCTTGCAAGTGTAATTTAAATTTGTATTATAATCCAGTGGATAGTGTGGGATACAATACCAGACAGCACTAGAATTTAGAAGAAAAAGCTAGGGTATTCTTTACTAATAAGACACTTGTTTGTCCATGTGTTATGAACAGTTGATGTGCAATACAAAATCCTAGCTTTTTTTAAAGGCCAATTGTTATTGTAAAATACTTATGTAATTTCTTTTGTATATATTAAATCATTTTTACTTTACAGGTGTCATAATCTATCACTGATTACAGCCTACAGCTGTAATACTAACATTTTAAAATGGGAGGTGACCTTCAATCTCTCCAGTAGTAGTCCCATCTTGGCAAGTGTGTAATATTGATCTTCTTCCTGGAGAAGAAGAATGCAGAAACTAACAATGGAATGTGCTATACAGCAGTATGCACAGTACCTTACTGTTCAAAAAACCACAGAAAACAGCCAGACTTGTGAGTAATTTGATTCTGTTTGCCAAGGTCTTGCTGTGATGGTTACTTTCACATGGCCTACCTCTCAAGTGCATTGTGTAGAGTATCAGACTTCCTGACCTGGAAGCATAAAAATAGCAGGAGTAAAACAGTTTTAATGACTCCTGCAGCAATAGGCCTGCCATCTAAGAAGAGTGAAAAAATTTATTAGTGCTTAATGAGCTCTGAAAACATTTTGGTTTTTTTTTTGCTTCAGTGTTTTCTTTCTTGTTTCATTTTTTATAAAAAGAAGCATTTTGTGGTGTCTGTCCCTCTGATGAGTATATCTTGGAAAACTGTACTTTTTCTTCTTTAAGAAAGATGAGGTGGGGGAAGTAAGGTAGAAAGGAAACAGACTGTTTTCACCAGGAAACATGTTTCAATCAAAGACAATGTTTTACTTCTATTTTGAAAACAGCTAGGTGAAGTTTTGAATTAACTACACAATTTGGCTATCAAGGCGCACTGATAGAAACACTAATGATTTGGAGGATCCAATGGGGTTGAGGTACTATGTATTGTGGCTGAAAGCAATAGCTGTTGCACACCTTGGCAAGGGGTGCTTACTTTCATCTGGAAAACAGAAACCCCCTTCCAGTGCTTAGTCGGTTGGAATCTTCCAGCTGGCTCTAATGAGAATTGCATCGGGTCCCTAGGCTTTGGTAAAATGACTGTGGAAGTGAAGAGAAACTATAATTGAGACAATCTTTCCAAAAGCAATTTTGAGCACTTTCCCTGCTAAAAGCATAAAGAAACTGAGAAAGAAGAATAAAGGAGAGCATAGCTCAAACTCTGAAGTAGCTCCTAGATTTTTTTTATTTTTTTTTTTCTTTCTGTAGAAAATAGTACAAAGAAAGATGCCTAATGCGCCTGTATTCGGGAATGAGGAACTATACATATTTTCCTGTTCTGCCATTAAGTTGACATAACATATGAAGACTTAGGACATGTGTTATGTTTTGTCATGTAAAAAATTCGTTTCTACAATATGGAAGACAAATTACTGTTTGATACATTCTTTCTAAGAAAATAACCACAGCAAGAATTCAGAAATTTCCCATTATCCTTTTAAAGTGTCCTTACAATCCAGCTTAAAAAAAAGGTGATATCAGGTTTCACTTCTCTTTTGATTCAGGATGGAAGTATGTATAAACTCTCAATCTGGAAAAAATAGAAAACCAAAACAACCAAAAAATACAAAACCAAAAGGCAAACCAAAACCAGCCGTAAAATCAGAAAAATATGAGATTTTAAAAGTTGAAAGTTCTTTCTTGTCAACCAAGGTAGAAAGTACGAAAGGGCCCAATCTCAGTAAGGAACTGGTTGGTTGTGTTGTGTAAGAAAAAGCTCAGGACCCCAAATCCTAATCTCCTGGTAGTTATTTCAGAACACATTAGAGAGATTTATTGACAGAAGTTTAATTTTTTTTTTGCTGTTTCCAGCAAATTACCAAAATGATAGCTTGTCCTGTTTCTAAGTAGGTAAATCTTGTAATCCAAGTACTCCTGGTGAATATAACCATACTTCCATAAACACAGATGACTTTTTAACTCACTTTTGTCAGGATGTTTGTAAGGTCAGTGTTTACAGTAACTGTGCTTTGTGAGAGTAAGAAAAGTTATTTAAGTTAGACTGCAAGATCAGCTCTTTTATGTTCCATTTTTGAATACTTCATTCCTAATAATTCTGCAGTCATGCAGAATGTAGATATTGTCTCCATCCACACCTGTTTCTCAGCATCGTCTTCTGAGATGGTAAGAGTCATGCAGGTATCTAATTCCTTGTGCATACTGTATTCTGAAATATCTTTTACTAATCCATGTCTACAATTTAATTTTGAAAGCCATGCTTTACAAGTCACCTGTTGATGTATAATAAAACCAGAGATACATACCTTTCAATCTTCTGATTTTGAATCCAGTTAATAAAAATGCATCTTACAAGACAAAGAAGAAAAAAATCCATTCTCTTACACACTTCCTAGTTCTTTAGGAGTCATGGTTGTCCATCCTTCTAAATGGGGCTTTCTATTTTTTTAATCATGTAAACTTCTCTGTCTTTCTCTAGCTTGCTGGCAACATAAGTCCTTGACTGCTGACAAGCAAAGACACTATTCTTGTGCCTGTTTCTTCATATGTTCTCTTGTGACTTCCTCCTATGATTTAGGTTTTCCTTGTTAATTAAGATGGAGCACTTACTGCTTGATCATTGCATTTTCTTGCTAAAAAAATTTGTCTTCTTCATACCACAGTTCCCAAACATAAGTTAGAGGAAATTGGTATCAATTAGTTCTCTTCAGATGTGTCTATAAAAATAGCAAAATTTCAGGACTTATTTTTTTTTGCACCAGATACATCAAATGTTGAATGCTATAAGTACACACTTGTGAAAGTAAAAGACTTTCCAAAAATCAGCAGTATTAATAAACTGTAAGTGGGTGTTCCCATGTTATTTATCTACATTTGCTCAATTTTCCGTATACTTAAAGATTCACTACTTAAGCCTTGGAGGAGCAATAAGTTTAAAGCTTCTCATAAGTGAGCTACTTGTCAAAATACAAGTTAAATGAGATACAAAAAATCCTCATCCTCATTAATACTTCTTCTTTTTCCTTGGTCAGGATTACAAATCTATAAGATTTGGAGCTGCAGTGGTCCAGCATGTTATAAGCTCTCCATCTTTAATCTAGTAGTACTCACAATTTTATGAAAAACAAATTTTCACTTAAAAAGGATTCTTGATATCATTAAGAATGATGTGACATCTTCATTTTGCATTGAACTTGTTCCTGCCATTTGGTATTTTGTCGTTTTTTATAGTTAGTTATCTGGCTGCCTGGGATGCCCAAATGAGTGAATAGAATAATTTTGGAGATATGCACTCAGTTTGACATAGTAAGGACAAAGTAACACTGTACAACTAAGTATTTTTAGCAAGTCACTGTGCCTTTCACTGACATTCTAGGTAAATACACAAGGAAAAATTGCTTCTCAACAACTGAGCTGTTAAGAAGGTTTTGTAACTAGCTGTAGGTCAGGAAAAAAGGAATGAAGTTGTAGTGCAGGTTGTTTCCAATGTTGTTTAAAAAAAAAATCCAAGCTCTATGCTCAAGTCTGTAAAAGTCTGCCTTTTGATACTAATTGGCAGATCTTTAAATTGCAAAGCATATGTTCTCTCTTCTAAGTGTAGTACTGCTGTTATCTCACATTCTTTCAAGTTTGTAGTCTAGACCAGGTACAAAATAAATATGTATAACAATTACTTTTATCAGACGGCTGGATGTTTGAACTCTGCTATTAATGTATATCTCCATTCCAGACTTGTGTTTAGCAGTAAGAACCATAAAGGTGTACCTATGTTTTTACAAACACTCATAAGGTTATCAAGCCTCTCACAATGTTTGATGTGTTCTTAAAGGTTTTGTTTTGAGTGTAGCAACTTGCAAGGAAAAGAAAAAAGATACATATTTTTTCTTCTTCTCCTATTAAGTGAAATTGTCTATTTCTCATGGCTAAAAAAATTACCAGGTACGTGGTAAAGGATTACAAATAAACTCTGTCTAAAAACATGTACACTAATTGTTGACCAGGGAGGAGGCATTTTTTCCCTTTTTCACTCTATGAGTATCACTGTATTTTATTACAAATTCTTAGTACATGTTGAGAAAGAAGAAAACTTTTTTTATTCTATGTTCTTTTGACCCTTCGTATTGAGAGTTCAAAATACAAATAAAAGGAAACTTAAGGAAATATTCTTCCTTTATCTCATGACGTTCATAGCATCATTGTATAGTCAGTCACTGTGTAATGATAAAGGGTAATATTCTCTTTATTCTCCTGCAGTAAAAGTTCATGAGTAACAGTCAGCATGGATTTATTGAAAGGAAATCATGCTGAAGCAACCTGGTAGTCTTCTATAATGCTGTAGCACACTTTCTTGAAAGAAGGGATACCCTGACTGCTGTGAGGATTTTCATTATATCTCTGACTCTCTGTAAATAAAAAATTAGAAAAGAGAAAGATGAGAAAAGAGACCAACCATTGCGGAAGTCTGTGTGAAAAGCTGCATCAGCTCTTGACGTCACTCAAAGTGAACATGAATCCAGGGGCTTCCCAGTGGGTGTCCTACCTCCAGGTCTATTAGACTACTCTCCACCTCTCTCTCTTAACTTCTCTGTACTGGAAGTGTGAAATAAACAGTCCTTCTCTTCACCTTTTGATCTGAAGCTCCCAATCCCAGAGTGGGAGGCTATCTCTATCTCCTTGTAACTCAAGGCAATCCTCATTTCATTTGTCCATTGCCTTTCCCTTTCACCCACCTTCTGAAGGGTAGTATGTCTGAAGTCTTTGGGTATGGCTGTCAAGGTCAGGAAAAAAGCCTGGGTAAAACCTGAATTTTAAAAACCTCAGAATATTTTTAAGTCATTCCCGGAAAAATAACGACTGTTTCTGGTCTGAATTAATTCTTTCATCTAGTGGATTGTTTTGCTCATTAACCTTTATGACAGCATGATGATGGAAGGATCAAGTAAATAGGAAAGGGCTGGAAGGGAAAAAATGCTGTCTTGTTAGCATCATCAAAAGTCTTTATGGAAGTATATTGCCAGGTTTTGGGAAGGAGGTGGGTCAAAACTTTAGGGAAATCAGATACGGGGGTGTTTGTTCCATTGATTTTTGATAAGGTGGTTTTTTCTTGGGTTTTTTTTTTTTTGTTTGTTTTGGTTTGGTTTTTGTTTTGTTTATTTGTTTGTTTGTTGTTGTTTTTTGTTGGTTTGGGGTTTTTTTAATTAATAATTAGGTTGTTTTTTAAGTTTTATTTCACAAGTATGTAAATAACCAAATATTTTAAGAGGTACTACAGTACTGGAAGTAGTTAGGTTTGTTCATAAGCATTTTCAGAATCCAAAATGCTTCTTCTACTTATTAGGTCCTGATGGCAGGTAATTTCAGGAAGGATTAAAGCTGAAATAAGCGCAACAAATGTGGTTTGTTCTGAATCAACATTATTTGTTTCCTTTGTATTTACAAAACTTTTGCAGTTCCATACATATTACAGTAAATTACTACCTTTTGCACAAGTGTTGAGAACAAGTCCATTAATGCATGAAGAACGGTGTGATTTACCATACTGCAAATCAAAAGAGGAACCTACAACCTTCAGAGAAACATCATTGCAGGAACTGAATTGGGGAAACAAATACATATTCAAGTTAGTTTCATTTACTGTAATGGTAATTTCTAGTGACTAAGTGTGAGAGTCAGCCTTAAGAAAAGAATAGCTTTTTTTAGAATAATGTTGAGTACATGGTTTCCCTAGATTATAGGAAATTGGCTGAGATTTCTACTCTTACAGAAGAAATACAGTTTTATGCTGTACATCCTATATGCCAAAATGTAAATTCAATGTGCTATGTCTCACTCCTTTTTTCCTCCTCTCACTCTCCCCTGTAGGCCAAATTTGTGCAGAGACCTTGCCTGAGTGCAGAACAAATGAATGAAAAATTGCAGGAAAATAAAGTGAATTTAATATGAATTCACAGATGTCCTAGTTCTATAGCCTGTGAGTAATTACAACTTTTTCTTCAAAAAAACTCAGAATATAAGCATCAATGGGCTGTTCAATAAAATGTGCAAATATATGTTTTCTGGACTAAATACGTTCTTCTGAAGAACCAGCAGTGAGAAAAAAAAATTAAAAAACTATTAAGTTCTTTAGAGCATACATTCCAAAACATTTACTGATAATCAGATATTGAACAAGCATTCATATACACTCTTACAGCTTGTGAAATAAAATTCTCCAATAAATGATCTTTGAAGTTTATATCTAATATGGGTGTTTGAGTCATGGGAACAGAATCTCGCAATCCCTTTCTCTCTCTTACCCACTCCTTTTTGCCTGCAGTACTAGCAGAAAGTGAAGTGTTGGTGCTACGTATGATGCGACATTTTTGCTTTGAGATGTTCTCACAGGAACAGAGAAGCAGATTTTGGAGCTGAGTTTGCCAGAATCAGGCTCTGGAGAGAACAAAAAATGGAGTGTGATATCTGAGAATCATTATATTCCTTGTAGGCACTGTTAGAGTCTTAGCACCATTCACTGGTGTGAGTGATACCATGTCTCATTTTGTTTAACACAGCATCTGTGTTGCAAGTAGTGCAGCTTAGCTATTGCTAATGGCAGCTGCAGTAGCATCAGGCATGATAACTCTTCTGTTATATACCCTTGTCTGAGGTTAATCACATGCTGAAATTCACTGTTACTGTGACTCTGAACACAGCTCCTCTTTTTCTGATTTACATGAGGTGTATCAGTACCAAGCCCAAAGGGGAATTTTTTTGTGAATCTAAAAGTAAAAGCTGCCCTCTAGGTTATGGACATACCCTGTTTTAAATGTTCAGATTGAGCTCTGCTGTAAAGGACATGATGAGTTTGATCTTACTTAAAATTTATTTGAGAATTTAATCTTGGTATTCAGGAATGTTGTATCAGTTTTTCATCCAAATGTATTTGCACTGTTATGCACTTGCTTTAATCTCAGCTATCTTTTAAAACTGAAACATTTAATTTATTTATACAATGATTTCCTCCTGCTTCTTCCTGAGATGTATTTCTGAATTGAAATCAAATGTGCTTTTGATCTGTTTGCCTTTTTTTTTTTTT
>VZRN01006078.1:76874-118307 GCA_013397935.1 Dasyornis broadbenti
GACTTATGAATAAAGAGTATTCAGTGATCTTTATTTTAAATGAATAAATCAATAGACAGCAATCAACAAGATTTCATGGGGCTGTTTTCTGCAAGAGGTACAAATGGCTGATGCCTTTGCTTACACAGATCTTAGAATCATATCCTCAAAACAAAGATAAGGCAATTTTACATCAATGTACTTTTATTAATGTGCAATATTTGCTCATGGGGGAGCATCTGTGACTTTCATGTGTTGCAACTAAATTCACTATGATTACTGCAGCTAAAGAGATGCAAGGAAATAAAAGCAATACACTACTTATGTTTCTTTTTTTTTTCCCCAAGAGAAAGGCATCTGTAAAGAAAAAACTTTTGATTTTTTGAATTCTGTAGATTTTCCCATGTTAATGCTTTTCTTTGTTTGTTTTGCCCACGGTTTTATTCTTCTTTTGTTGTCACTGTTTTACTTTGTTGTGGGTTTGTTTGGTTTTTTTAACAGCTATGGAATATTTTATCATGGGAGGCACTTGATTCCTTCTTTTCATTGAGCTTATATGTTTTCCAAGTGGAAATACTATTTTCCATCTCTTCCTATTTAGCTAGTTTTCTAACATTGCTTTGACTACTTGCCCTATGTTGTTGAGGCTGCTTTTATTTTTTTACTGAACTAATGTAAGAGCTAATTCATACAGGCTGGGAAGTTCAGCCTTGAACTGGTACTCACAAATATGTGAGGTTTTATCCTAGGCAGTTGTGATTATTTAAAAAGGTTTGGCTGAGTTTTTGTGGTCTGACTGTGTAGCCATAAGTAACTCCTGTGAGTCGGAGGTGTCTAAATCAGCATGAATCAAGTAAAAGAGAGCCTATACTGATTCTGTATGTCTTCTGATAATAACTGCTGGAATGCAAGTAGTGAAATACAGTGTCAATTGAAAGTACCTACATATGAAGAAGGATGCTGAACATTTTGAGAGGTTCCAGAGACAAATACTTAGAACAATATGATGTTCATTATGGTACAAGACAGGAATTTCACGTGTTTAGCTTAGCAAATAGAAGGTTAAGGAGTGATTTGTTGTTTACGTCTGAATATGTCAGAGCTGACAGTTTCAGTATTGCAAAGGAAGATAATTTATAGTTTATGACATAGGGCCTGGGCTTAACAGACCTGAATTTTAGTTTTTTTGGTGAACTTCTTCTCAGACCTCAGGCAATGTACTCAAGCTGTGCTTAACCTAATTTTTGCATCACTTATGCAAAGTTCAGTGCACTAAACAATAATACTGATCTCAAGGAAAGGACCTTCAAATATTCTCCCAATTCTCTTAGGCTCTCTAAAGAAACCTGGAAATCAAGTTATTCAATTTTTTCAGTGGTTAACTATTCCTGAGTGTTGATATAAGAAGGGTCTGCTTACCCTCATATGTCACAATTCCCCTTCCTCTTCTACTGACCATTTACAAAGCACTGGGTAACACTCTTCTCCAAAATGCTTGGCCATGGATGAAGCAGTTGCAATGCAGAGGATATAAACACCTCATGTAGAGATTACACAGTGTCTGCAGGGATCCCATTATATATATGTTCTGCATTAGATTTATTAGTCTTTGAATAAAATATTATTCCCATTATAGTATAAATCATTGGAATTAAAACAAGAAACCAGAAAAATTTCTAGTAGTTTCTCTCTATTGAATGTTTTCCCATTCTAATTTTTCAAAGCTTAAGAAAGAGGAAAACACTTTTTCTGCAACTAACAAAACTGAGATAACTGATCTTTTTGTTTACTGTCTTCTTCATAATGCAACTTGTTGGGTTTTGTCATTTAAATATACGGTGATTTGGAAAGATTTATTCTTCTTTATTTATCCTATTCTTTTTTGTCCAGCAGAGTGGAATGTGACTGTGACAATACCAAATGAGAGACTTGTGCTTTGCCAAAATTAAAAAATAACTATGATTGCTATTGCTTAGTGCATCAGATTAATTGATTATAGTGCAGGATGCCTAATTTTAACTAGTATTCACCATCAAAATTGTCCCATTTTTAGACTGTAAAATATCAGAGCTTTGTTTATTTGGCTAGGCTTTCTCATCCAACTCTTCTTTGTATATGTAATTACATGCATTTAAAAAGCCAAAACTGTCAGAAGTAATAAGTCTGAAATCTGGCTGCCTTATGCCTTTCACAGAATTGTGTGGAAAAGTGGATTTCTTCTCCAAGACCACACATGCATCTTTCCTGTGTCACCTCATTGATGGAAACAGACTGTGACAAATCAACTTCCCCTGTAGTTACAGAAACTGGATGTGCAAATATCTTTTCTTTCAGTGTGTGTTTTGTTTCTTTGTTTGTTCTTCCTCCACCCCCAGCTATGGAAGCAGTAAGTCTTCATTTATGTGTTCTGTCCAGTTCTTAGGCTGCCCTGAGCTGCATAAGGATCTGGAACTCAGCCACAGTTCATCTTATTAACCAGGATTTTTCCCTCAAAAGAATCAAAGGAGAAAGCCTGTGGCAAAGTAGAACTACTTACCTGTTTGGGTAACACAGCTTTGCTTGGTCTGGCTGTATGAGAAGCCAGGAAGAGCATTTGGGGAAAAAGTGGTGCATGGTGCAGAGGAAAGACAGCACTAATGACCTGCAGGATGTACATTGGAATACCAGTGCCAACTTTTTGTCATCCCCTTCTTTGACGTCCCTTGTCTCTGACACTATGAGTAGAAAACAAATGCCCTAATGTGGAATAAACAAGGATTGTTAGCCTAATATTCAGCAATCTAGTTAACAACTAGGACAAAGAGTTGGCAACTACCTTCAATTATGTTCCTTATGGGTTTCTAGCTTGGAATTATGGATGTGTGATAAAGTTTCATATTTTTCTAAGTGCTTTTGGCCTCATCCCCAGTCTAGTAGGGCCTCTGACATTTATTCTTTGGTTCATTCTCACACAAAATGCTTTGTTTGGTGTTGTGAGTGATGGATGAAAGTGGCATTAAAAAAAAAGCAAAACAAAAAAATTCCAACCAGCTCAAAAAACTGAAAATCATTCAAATAGGCTGAACACAAGAGGATTAGAAGTGACCAGCTGGCTGAAATTTAATTGGAAGGGTTTGGTTAATGTAAGTAAATTTGCCAAGATTTAATCTTCTGTTAGGTCGTCTGTTTCCTCCTAACTAAACATATAGTGGGTATTTATAGCCATGAATGAATTATTATTCCTTACCATCTCCAAAACTTATTTAAATGTCAGTCATGAGTGAAAATAAGGAAAACTCTAACGTAATCTCCTGACATCAGATGGAAAAATGTGAAGGGAAAACATTTTCTGTTTTGCTTTTCCAGAGAAAAATAAAGTTTAACAACCTTCCTTCCTATTTTACATTTAAAAAAAACCCCAACCTAAAAACCTTCACAGAGACATATTTCACGCTGCTAAATGTTAATGAGGTATTATGCATTGCTAAACTCAGCTGTATAAAAATATGTTGTGTCAGTAGAAAAATCTGTAGTGAGGAAGTTGCTTGCTTCACTTGGGCTGAAGGAAAATGTACCTAATCACTACTTACTTATAAAAGAAAGCTTGTAGTCTTGTTCTGTTTCCAGTCTGCAGGTTAAACAAGCTATGCAGTTATTTTACTTTACGGATTCTTGTGGAACATTTCGACCACTTGAATCATTTACCTTTTGTCCAGATTCAGCTTCTAGTCTTTTATGATCATAGGCCCAATAAAGTCAGCAAGAATTTTGTCAATTAATGTAATGGTTGCCAACTTAATTTCACGTACTGAATTATACTGGTTATGCTGTATGAAATTACACTGCTTATTCTTTAAATTTGCTATATTGAAGATTATTAGAAATTACTACTTAATTCCTTGACAGTTTGGTAATTCTTGTTGTTTTAAATAAAGATATAATTGTTTACAATTGATTGGTTACAAATTAAATTGTTGTAGGATTCTTTAGCGTATGTAACTACAGTAAATATGTAAAGCTAAAAACCTTTTGTAAGAATTATTCATGTTTTTCTTTATCATTCTTCCCTACTGACCCCAAACTTTACTGATTTCTTTCTCTGATGGGAACATATGATAGCCTTAGGAGTGTTCTCTGATATCTTAGTGTGTTTTGCTTTCTTGCCGTAGTTCTAGTTTTAAAGTTGGACTCACTTTCTGTTCAGGAGACAATGAGGCACACCATGGAAATATTTTCCTTTCTCTAGAATATTATATTGCCTAGAATAAGAACATTATCTACCAAGAAAATACATATTGTAAAATGCAAAGATTTAATCTTTGAAGCTATGTAAACAATAGTGAAGATTTCTTGACTAGATGCTTTAGGGTCTTGTATGTAAATTAGCTTCAGTTAAAGGATAATTTCGGCGTGCTTACAAACTTCTCAGAGAAATTATCCTGCCTATCAATTCTCAAAAATACTGAAATTGCAACCTGAACATGGAGTTGAATCTGAGACTTCCTTCTAGGTGATGTTTACTTGTAACATATATTTGATGTCTTTTACAGAATGTATGAAAGGGTACACTGACCTTTGCAAAATGGATGACAGATGAAAGTGGACTATTAGCCCAAATATTCATCCTACTAGTGCTTCTACATCACCCTTTTACAATAAACTGAACTTGCTTAAGTTTAGGATAGTGAATAACCATGCAAACCAAGAGGTCAAATATAAAAACCAAAAAACTGAATCAGATATTCTGGTCAATAAGGTATTCCTTTCCTATCTCGGAACAGCTTCTCTTTCTTCTTTTGATTTATACTCAGCATCACATCTGTGCACAATGTTTCTTTATCAGCGGAGAGAACAGTAGCCCAAACTGCACTTCTATTGATTACTGTACTCCTAGCCTCAGGAGAACCACTTGTCAACTTGTACAGACTGTGATGTTTACTGCTGCAGAAGGAAAAAAATCTTCACTGTTGCAAAACAGTTTCCATTGATTTAGGGCTATAGCATTCTAGGAGCTCACTCTTAAATAAACTCTAGGGCTTTTCCTTTTGAATTTTCAGGATGTGCTCACAAATTATTGGTATACAGTACAGGCCCCTTCTCTTAAACATTTCTCATTTTTCTGGCTGTGCCACTGACATTACCAGAGAAGAAGACTTTTCTTACCACTGGAACAACACCACTATTCCTGCCCAATGGAGGCTATGATCCTTCTCTAAATGGCTAGGGTTTGGGATGCTGACAGCAAGAGAGATACTTTGTTTTCTTGTCTGTACAAGTGCCGCATGCCTGAGTCCTATTATTCTCTGCAAAGACTGAAATTAAAAAGAGGCAAGAGATAACAATTACCCCCATCTCAAAAACTCACCAACAAAATATATGTACCCTTTTCCCACTTGTAAGTACAGTTCTGTGCTGGCAGACAAAAAATTCCTCTCCCTCTTTGTGTCTCTTAGCAAAAAGAAACAATAAATTTTGGAATTGTTAACAAGAGGTGTTATGAAAATACCAAAAACGAAAAACCTAAATTGCAATAAAATTGCAGAGAGACATTAGTAATGACTTCTCCGTGTTTTAGTAGAATACTTCCTTTTTTTCATCCAGCAAGCAGTGTTCACAAACAGTGAAGAACAAAAGCTGTGATTTATATATGTGGACAGGTATACATGCACCCCTGACCTCCTGCCTCCTTTCTCGCCCTCAACACCAGAAGCAATTTATGGAGAACAGTCTAAATAAACATTAAGGAGTCAAGGCCACAAACTGACAGCAAGGAAAATCAATGGCTCCACAAACCAGATAGTAGGCTCAATAAAAGAGATTAGGCATCACAAGCTAGTCTGGGGCACTTACAGGTAAATGTGGCTTACTCTGCATCTGACAGGGCTCTCTCATCATCAGGATAAAAACTGTTATAGAAACAGAAACACACTGAGTAGCCAGTGGAAGACGTTCCTTAGCTGAAACACTAAATGCTGACCTCTGAATGAAAGGGATTTATACTGAGGCCACAGGGAATTTACAATTGCTTTTTCAGAGTCATCTCACACACCTGTGCCTTTGCCCATAGGAATTGTTTCAGATATATAATTGGAGAACTCTCTGGGTTTTCTTTGTTTGTTTCGCTTTCCTGAATTGTTTTTCAAATCCTTTCCTTACCCTTACTGAGTTAAATCTTCCTCTGTAACCTGCACAGTTACAGATTACACTGGGGTGGTAGCATCAGCTGAAATCAGTTCAATGCAGTTAATTTCTACAGCATTGTCTCAGCAGACTGAAATCTCCCACAAAATGGGACAGCTCCAGATTCACTGAGTAATCTTTCACCTGAGCCCACGCTCTGTCTGAGCTGTACTGTGTGACTTGAGGAGCCATCCTTATCACTTAAGCAGGGCATATCTACTTTTTCATGCACTGGGACACTGCCTTTTTCAGATCATAAATGTTAATGTTTTTCTATCTATGATCACCCAGTCACCAGAACAAATCTAAAGCTGAATGATAGCAGCAGCCTATATTTTATAAAGACCTGTGACCACAATAGTATTTAATGTTGTGATTGTGCTGGGTTTTGCCTGATTTTCCTTCCTAGCTGTTTTACAAATGGGTACACATGATCAGTTTCTTCAGAAACCCATTGATGAAATCCTTAGCTTAGTTTTAGTAACCTTTAGGGTCCCCTGAAACACAGCCATGGACAGACTGCATAAGCTGCATCAGGCCAACTTAAATGTAAACTTCCAGGTTAGGCTACAAAGGCTATTTAAACCACTTGCTACAATTAATAAAAAGATGAGGGAAGAGAGAAGGTAACACCCTTTCTACTTAATCCTTCCTTCCTTTCCTTCCTTCCTTCCTTCCTTCCTTCCTTCCTTCCTTCCTTCCTTCCGCGCCTTCCTTCCTTCCTTCCGCGCCTTCCTTCCNGCTTATATTGGGGTCACAGGAGTTCATTTTGGTGGTCTACTGGTCACTCTATCTTCAAGGAAAACAAAACCACCCACAGTTCCTGGAAAGTTTAAATTTTAGTCCTGTTCATAAATGAGTCAGCTTTAATATTGCAGACTTCTTGTCTCCAGAAGTCCATGTCTAGGATACTGATAAGCTGCTTGAAAAAGGAGAGGTGATATTCTAAGTACATTTGACACACTGGAATAAATTGAGCCTTTAAATTTAAGATAAGGCCTTTTATTTTTAGGGGAGCAGATGATTTTTCAAATCACACAGGGGCTAAGGCATTCTGCCAAAAAAAGCATTAACGGCTTTGTAATTCATACTTGCCATGTTAAGTGGTAAGTCCCCATCTCTGCAGCAGTCGACTCATCTCCAAAAAGTGTGTTATGCTTGTTTTGCATGTACTCCTAGCTGCTCATGGAAGTGTCCATACTTCTTGCACCTGCAACTGCTGTCATTTCTAGGCACAGAAGTCATGGCTTCCTTTTTGGGAAGGGGAACTTTTCCATTCTAGAAAATGTAGACTATGTCTCTTTCCTAGAAAAGCAAACCTACTAATTTACCAGCATGGAGACCTTTTGGGGGTCTTTAGTAGGGAAAAGAAAACAAGAAAAAAAAATAAATAAATGTTATTTCTTTTTGTGACACATAAATTTGGTTGAAACTGTTACAGAATTCCTGTTCCATCTACTCTTTCCTTTGTTCTTCAGGGCGAATAAAGGAATTTTCTTTTCCTTCCTTCCTTCCGCGCCTTCCTTCCTTCCACGCCTTCCGCGCCTTCCCGCCTTGCCTGCCACCCTTCCTCCCTCCCATTCTCCATTTTTCCCTTTCTTCCTTCCTTGCTCCAAAATACCCAGAACCATGAATTCTAATAGAGCAAAACAAGGTATTACAGGTAAAAAAAAAAAATCTTAAGCTTCATTTGGATTCAACCATCCATCAATGTCACTCATAGGTCAATGCCTGTCAGGGACATAACAGCACTTCACAAATGAGTAGACCCTGCACTACCTTGAGTTTAAATTTGATATAAGACAGCCTCATGTGGGCTGCATTGTAAGTGGCTTGTGAAATGAGAAAGTCAGGTGCCAAGTCAGAAAATAGGCATTGCCCTGATGTGAGTACTATGAGTGGCTTATGGTAGGACCACATAAAAAAACCTGTAAGCTTAGTAATGAGTGCACACCTTTGTGTTGTACACGACCTGTATAATCTTTCCAAAGTGACATTTCTTTTCCAGTCTGCTAGGATTGCTAGGATTTTATCTGTTTTCTAGCTTTCTCCATTCTGCTCCCAACCTTTACTATACTTCAGTATGCTTGACCTTTGAAATGAAATGCATGTGCATTTCATCTAAGAAGAGTAACCAGACAAACATGCCTTCATCTCTTAGAAGCATGTCAAAAATAAGCCCATTCTGTCATGTTAATGAAATCTCCAGTAGTCTCAATCTTCATCTTTACATTAGATTCCAAGGAAATTAATAATTCACAGGAGAAGAGCAAGGCACACATCGTTAGAATGGCTTGTTATCTCCATCAAAGTTATTTAAGCTGGTCGTAATGGACTTTTTGGTGCTAGGTGGAGCAGAGAGGGAAACAAACGTCTTAATCCATATTTCTTGAATGTAAGAAAATTAACAATTATCGTCTGAGTTTACTTCTTAGTGAGATTTAGGTTATTGAAATTAAAACTGTAGATTAAGCCCAGCCAGAAAAAATAAAATAATAAAAAACGTCTATGAGAAAAAGACCTTGGAATAGTCAATAGCCTTTATCTGCTGAACTCAAGTGTCACTCCCAGTTCATATTTAAGTGCTTAAAGCACTGAGGCAAAACAAAATATGATTGAATCATTGATATTTAGGTAAATGCTCCAACTACTAGCCTTTTTCTTAATCAAGGTTATTGGTATCCCCTGGAACTTTGATCTAGATTTGTGAAATTTTGTTTCTGGTCAAAACTGCTGTTAGTGTTAACTAATTTTTTTTTCCATTTCAGTGAATCAGCAATTTCCTAACAAAATGTTTTCATTTTAGTTGAGATCTGTTCTGGATCCCAGAGCAGCAAAGCAATTCATACTTGGCACTGAATACCTGAATATAACACTGACCCACTGAACAGTAAACAGTTCGTTCCTGGCACTGGAAGTCAACCACTTAAGCACTGATTGGGTTTTGCTCATTTTCTATAAGTAGAAAAATTATTCATTTGTGAAACGGAGTTATTCCCTGTCATCCAAGGTCTGGAAGTTCAGAATTGTTCCAAAGCTGACCCGTAAGGCTGAGTTTAAATTTAAAATTCTGGGAAAGTATTTTCCTAGGATTTTGTTTTTCTTTTAAACTGTATTGTCTTGTATTTTCATTATTGTTTCAAGCCCACATCACTGCAAAACAAACAGGTTTTTCCATCCTGTCAATGCTTACTCACTCCTGTTCTCATGCTCCTCCCTCATCTTGATGAGTCCAAATATTGCTGTGTTCAGGCACAGTGTTTCAGGGTATTGATTCACATTAAAACAAAAGGGTTTTTTTACTGGGTTAGTTTTAAACTGGATCAGTTTACCAAGTCACAGAATGATTGATAAGTATGAACAGGGTGTACCACAACCTGACACGTCTCTGTGCTTTCTCCATTCTTTTTTTTTTTGCCCCCCTCATTTTTTTCACTAATATAGAAGCCATCAGAATTGCTTACTTCTGTGATGCTGTCGTCTCTGGCAGCTTTTAGGCTGATGGTCATCTATGATTTGTTGAAATATCTGAATTTTGAAAAATACATCAGAAAGTGGAAAAGACCAAGACATTTCATACGTCAAAAACTAATATCCACAAAAGGTTGCAGTTACTTCATCTGACACACACAGCGCACTAGCACCTTTTCACCGCAAATGTCTCTGAAGAAAGTCATAAATCAGGGTGAGCTCATTAAAGAAAGTTCACTTTAATTCAAACAACAGAGAATAAAGGAATATGCTCTAAGTTTATCAAGTTCCTTTAAAAAAAGTATCAAGGCTGAGACTGAACTAGAAAAGCAACTCCAAGGATATGTATTGAAAGTTAAGTAAGTAGAATTTAAAGCAGGAATTAGTATGGATCAGAACGCATCTGAATTTAATATCTATTTGCATTTGTACATTGTTGTAGTGAGGATGAAATGGACTCAAAGCATTTGCCTGTCTGATCACCAGAAATTCTATGGCCATGCCTTCAAAGTAGCCCTTGCCTTTGCTCAGCTGAGTAGTGTCAGAGGAAGAATTTATACTGCTGAAGTTCCAGGTTTCTTGACCTTGCTGGAATTATTTAAGGTGATATATGTAAGTTGAAGTTATAATAAGGCTATTATTCTATTTATGCCTACAAAATATGAGTATTAAGTGGTGCTGAATCGGAATGGTAGAGCTGTGAGGCTACCTAAATTGAGACACCAGATAAATGCACAACAGTCATGCAGTGCAAGATGAAGATGTAAAATGGATATACAACATGAGGCATTCAGGATTTCCACAGTGGTGTGTCAAGCATACACCACTTGACTATAGCCATAGCCATACCTAGCTGAGTTCATAAGAAGAGCTAAACTGAAGAAGTAAATATTTCCATACCTCTGAAAGTAGTTTGATTGTGATTATTTTTCATGACAGGAAGAGCTGAGGATTGCTTCTGTCTTCAGCTGTGAGAGTTTGGTTCTCATTTACACTAAAATTGCATCATCCTGACCTGACAGTAGGTGAAGTGGCTTATGTGTGCTCTATGACCACTAAAAGCTACTGTATTTTTATGACATTTGGCAGCTTCTCCTCAGTCTTCCTTGGGCATTACAAATGATCTTGAAAATCACTGCTACCCAAAACTTGAAAATAGTTTTGATCTACCTTTGTACACTATATAGTGTGATAGACTTTTGGAACAATGTTACTGCAGGACAAATTTTGTCATGACATAACTTTACCTAAAAGGCTAACTTCAGGTTATGACACAATAATATGGTAAACCTTGCAAGATTATCTTTCTCCTGCTTCACAGAATAGATCGGGATAAGGGTGCCACTTACTATAAGAAAGATAAAAAGCATAATTTCACCCTGTTTGAAATTTAATAATTAAAATAGCTCTTTTCACATTTAAATGTTCTAACCAGTATCTGTGCATCCTTAATTTCTTTCATTTATCCATTTTCATATATCTACAAGTTCCAAATCCTATTGCTTGATTGTAAGTAGATTTATTTTCATGTGGATCTCTGCACCACAGCTCCTGAAAAATCTAGCCTTGAAAACAAATTTCTTTTGGATAACAAGAAGACATTCAAAAACTTTGTAGTGTTTTTTCTTAATGGTTTGGTTTGGTTTGGTTTGGTTTTTTGGTTGGGTTTTTTTTTTTTTTAGTTTTGTGTAGTAGTAGTAGGTTTTGGTAATTTTTGGGTTTTGGGAGTTTTTTGGTTGGGTTTTTTATAGGTTTTTTGTTTGTTTGTTTGTTTTGTTTCGTTTGTTTGTTTGTTTGGGTAGTATTTGGATTTACATTTTTTTTTTTTAATTCTTTAGAAAATACAGGATACACAGGCTGTATAATGTGTCAGATACATCCCTCTGTTAAGTCGCCTTCTGCACAAAATCATGTGGCACTTGTCTTTTTCAAAGGCTAGCTTTATGCTTTCTACTTTTGAACCTTGATCTGGGTTATTTATTTTGAAAGACAAGATGTATTTGTGCTGAAAGTCCCCTCTATCTTGGTCGTTTTGATTACTTTTTTCCTGGGGTTTTGCTGTTAATTCTATCTGTATGTCTGTTTCCAAAGTACATATTGTATAATAGATGAGCCAGCCTGACAGTTCCGTTACACAGTGAAATAATCAGACCACATGTATATTACACAAAATAACAACCTCATACCTATATAGTAAATTTTAAAATATTTTAGAGCTGTCACCTGGGAAGGCTCTATTCCCATACAAGTTCAGCTGACAAAAGTAACCCAGGTTCAATTACGACTTGGTAAAGGCCTGTTTTGAAATGGTTCTTGGTATCCAGGGGGCTTTGTGGAGATATGCCAGGAGCATTCAGAGCATTCTCATAATGATAAAACCACAGCTGTGCCACAATTTTGAAACTTATACTGGAGAGTGCTTGAAACTGTACAATTCAGCACTGCTTTGCACTTAGCTAAAGTGAAGGATGGCTAGTTCAAGGCACCTTTGCTGTAAAAGGGAAACTGCTTTTGTTATTCCAATGAGAGAGGAAAGAGACCTGGCTGCTTCTGGCGTAGAAAGAAGAAGAAGTGAGAAAACGAAAAAGAGCTGAGGTAAAATGAGGGAAAGAGCTTTGGAGAGCAGAGCAAGCAGTTTCTGCCTTTGCCTGGGGACGAAGAGAAATATGAAAGACTGTGAGGCATCTTTGCTGAGGATGCGCCACTCATGACAGCAGTCAGTCCAGTTTTTCCACGGCTCTGGCATAAGAAACGTAAGTAGTAGGGCAACAGCTATTTTCCTCCCCCTGAATTTTTCAGTTGTAAAAATCTGCCTACTTAGATTGTGCCTGGAGTCAGTCCTGGAAGGTAATGCATACACAGTAAATCAAACAAAACAAAAGATCCTGCTGCCAGATTTCCTATGGTTTAAGCTGCATGATCATTTGAGGCTTTCAGATTCTGTTGAAATGAATGAGTGTCTCCCTTGCTTCCAGAGTAGCTGTATCAGGCTCTGCTTTGCAGGGGTGTATTAATGATTCACAAGAGGTGAAGTAGTAAACAAACAGAGACCATTTGGAAATAACTAGTTGTGTTTAAATAGACTTCATTGTTATCATAATGCACAGACATGGTAATAATAATATTCAAAAATTTGATTTTACCCAAATAATTAGAAGGTGTTTATTAAGTAATTTGTCCCTGTTTTTCTTTCTCTTTTCTTCCTTCCCGTCTCTGAGAGAACTTCATTTTCCATGCTTACTCTATAGATAAACTTGGGAAATTTTTTCTCAGCAGTGAGCAGAGTGTGTGTCTCATGCACATTTAGCTTATTATAAATGCATTCCCCTCAGCAGCTGGAAAGAAAATTATCAACACCCAAAAAGTGATTGAAAATAATAATGGGTATCCCATCAAGAACGTGGATGCAACTAAATACTGTAATGCTGAGGCATTCTAAGAAACTCTGTTAGGAGTCTCCCATCTTTCCCTCAATGTTTATCACTGACTAGATGTTATAATATTGCCATAAATTGAACTTGTATTAAGAAGTGTTCCATGTCAACCCCTTAGGGCAGCTGATTATAGGTTTGACCTTTTGAGATTCTGTGTATTTCCCACTTAATCAGTGCTGGAATGAGTTGCTGCTAAGTAGGATCTATGGGAACCCTATGGGAAAAGCAAAGCCATCTAAAAATAATGAGTCTCTTTCCCCCTCCCTCCCCTCCTCTCATTTTGAGCTCTATTAGGCCATGATAACAGTCTTCATCTAGGCTGCACAAAAGCATAATATGGCATGTGATTTTTGTGTTATATTGGGACAAAGAAGTCCAAGAAGGACTTCAGGCTTTTGGCAGCCTGAAATATAAGTGAAACTTTACAACATTGTTAAAAAATATTTCATTTCCCACTGTCCCTTTCTTTCTTTTCATACCAAGATTTGTTTCATTGACCTAAGATTGTGAAGCTTAGAAAATCCAGTACCTGCCATTTTGAATGAATTATTGGTTCTTTCTTGGACAATGATGCAACATTGGGACCATCTTCATTTTGTCTTGTTACAATAAAACACTTGGCAGTTTAGATAAAATCTCACATAGTAGTCAGTTCAGTCATCAGTTCATTTCTCAATAGTTGAGGCCTGTGGGTTTTTTCCCTGCCATATGCTTTGGTTTCTTCTTGTCCTCCCCATCTCTCTCACCCTGGAACGCCCTCCCCACCCGCTTTTTTATGTCCTACTCCTCCCAAAAACCCTCTGTGAAACTGAACAGCATAATAGATGTAATTAGACCTTCAGTAATAGGACTGAATGGAGCAGGCAAGGAGACTCCTTCTTGGGAAACAATCAGTACATTAGGTCCTCAGGACTGAAACTGCATTTAACAAGGTTTGGGGCTTAGGGATTGTTGGTCCAGGCTTCTGCTGCTTCCACAAGAGAAAGCCCTACCCAGAATGCAAATCTTCATTTACCATAGCTAGAAAAAGGAGGGAAAAAACATAAGCCTCTATTACACATATAATGAAGGAAACTGTATCTGTTGATATATTTTTTTCCTAAGTAGTAAATCAACTGTTCACAAAAGCTAGTAAGTATAAATATAGATTTAATCTGCACTTTCAAACCATTTCCTGGGTTTTTTTTCCCATCCCTCCAGGGAAGAAGAAAGCCTTAAACTTTGTCAAACTGTCACTAGCATTTTTCCATTTAAGCAGATTTAATGATTCATCTAGTAAAGTTATTGAAGATACAGTTCCTTTTGATGGGAATGCAGATGTGGCAAAGTTTACATGTAGTTTGTTGATTAATGTTCCTAACTGTGTAGGTTGGTAATCACATGAAAAATTTACCTTTCTAAAATTAAATTCTCTCATCATTCTGATCTTATCCCTACCTAACTGAACTCTCTACCTCCATCCAATTTCCCTTCCATAACAGGATGTGGTGTGTACTTTCATGTAATTTCCTTAGTTGTCATTTGTATGAGTGTGTACTTCCTTCTTTCAATCCCCTTTTACCCCAACCTTGACATGTGTGGAGAGTAAAGAGAGGATTTCTGTATTCATTTAGGCTCAGATCTTTTGCATGATGTAGAACAGAGACAGGGAGAAGGCGGTAAAATCAGATGCAACCAAAAGCAGAGGGATATTTCTGAGGTCACTGTTCACAGGGAGAGAGAAAGGTTTATAACCCTTCATTTCCTTATCATGACACAAGTACTGAAAGCAGGCAGAGGAGGTAAGTATGCCGGATTGATCTTGACCAGAAGCCTGCTGAAGTTCAGAGCCAATGACCCACAGAACAGCTAACCTGAGCAGGCACCACACACCTGGTGTGGCCAACTGGCTGTGCCATGCCATCCTGTGCTGTTCTGTGTTGTGCCATATTGTGTCACATGCATCCCTTGCTCATGGGACAGATTCAACCCATTCATAGAACTGGAGAAGTCTGCAGGCATCCCTTGCCAGTCGCTGCCATAACTCCTGCAGCACGATCTTGCCCTTGCCAATCATAAGTCAAGGAGTTCTTATGAGAAACTATTTAGGAACAGAGTTGGTTTATTGTAAGGGAATTACACATGTCCTCAAATGACTGAAAGGGAAAGTTTCTCTGCATGGGCAGGATCTGCGCTATGCAGAATGCTGTGGGAAAATGTATCAGGTCTCTGCCTGATGCTGCATGAATGTGGGGTTTCCAGCACCTGAAGAGTTGTAAGCTGATACTTGCCACATTTTTTCCTCTTCTTATTATGTTTTATTAAAGCAGTTGTAAGTAATTAATTCGTTGTTGAGCCTTTCTTACTAACATACAGAAAGACCTCTGTGATGGCTCTCTCTTGTCTCACCTCACCCCCACTGTACCACCAGTGCAGAACACTCAGAATTACAACCCTTTATAGGGTTTCCTCTTCTGTGAAAAAACAGTTGTGAGATAAACCTGACTGGAAACGAAAAGGCTTCAAAGTGACCCAATTGTGGCCTTGCAATATTGAACCTACAAGAAAGATGGAGACTATATACAATGGCAAGTAGTGACAGAACGAGGGTGTATGGCCTCAAACTGAAAGAGGGCAGGTTTAAATCAGGTATTATGGAGAAGTTCTTTGCTGTGAGGGTGGTGAGGAACTGACACAGGTTGCCCAGAGAAACTATGGAGGCCCCATCCCTGGAAATGTATGCCCTCTTACAAGTCTTAGATTCCTCTGACACAGGATCTCAAAATCTTTGTATTCCTCTATCAAGAAGCAATATTTTGCACTTCTCCACCTGAAAAATTCTATTTCCTCTGCATTTCCACAAATCTCTTCACTCTTACTGCCACGCATAATGTGGTCTGTATTTTATTCAGATGATATAATTTTTCAGGTGCAGTATTAGCAATTTGCGGATTTTCCTTTTTTCTTGAATTTTTTTTCAACCCAAATAGACTCTTTAACAGAAGATGTTTAGTGATAAGTGGCTTCATTCACTCACTGCAAACATTCACCAGTATACTGTTAATACTTAGATTCAAAGTGACACTGGTTATAACCACTTATAACATTTGCATATATTTATCTGCAATAAACCTTATATTTGCTTCTGAACTAAGTAATGGGTTTAAAAAAAATTATGTTCTTTCTCTTTTTCCTCCAAGTTGCCCAATTCTTAGATGTATTTAATAATTTTAATAGCGTTCTGGGATATTTACTGTGTAAACTTTAGAACTATATGATACAGTGTTTTCAAATCCCATAAGAACACTCTTAAATGTTTCAGGTTTTACTATTAAAGTGATGATAAGGAATAATTTAAAAGTTAGGTTGCAATCAAGTGAAGGACTTAGAGATGCTTTTTCTCTCCTTCATTTAAACAAGATCGTAAACAGAACGTTAGAAGGAAAAAAAACTGCACACATTTTTATAAGAAATGGAAGAGGAAAGGTTTTGTGCAGATTTTTTTTTTTTTTTTTTTTTTTAATCTTGATAATCTCATAGAATTTTCATGCCAGGAGTCACAAAATAATCTCAGTACAATGCCTCCTATTGTTCTACAGTATTTCCATTAGGGTCTTAGATCAGTGCAAACTAGTTTGACACAGAACTGTCCTTCAAATCTTGCCATGTGTTTTTTAAGTCTTAACTAAAAGGTTATTTTGTGGTTATCTTTAATCCTTCCGAGTGACTGAGTGAATCTGTAGCTGGCTAAGACGGAAGCTCTTCTGATCAACCCATCCTTGTGATACCTTACAAAACTGGCTTGAAAGTTAACTTATATCAATACAGCAACTTGCCTGGGCCCCATGGGTGCAAAGGCCTAATTGAAAGGAAGGGGATAATCAAACTGTTGGCTTTGACTACAGATAATGAGCACTGCTATGGGAGAAAATCTATTATCAAACTAACCCTAAGAGGCTTGAAACAGAGTAGCCTCATTCTACATGATTAAAAGTTTTCTTTCAGATCCAGAGGACACATCTCATCCAGAGACATCAGAATTACAAAGGTGCTTCTAAAGCTGTGGTCAATCAACAGTGCTGATATAAAGTCCCTAAATGTATGCTGTCTGTATGAAATTAGTTTTGCAGGATCAAAGAAATAAATGGCTTCCAGATTACTAAGAAATTGAAACATCAGCTCTGATAGTGAGGCAAGATCTCAAATACTACAAAAAATTACTATATTAAATAGAGTTGATAATTACAGGTACAGGTATTTTTAGATGAGTTCAGAGCAATAGTTCACCATTTGCCTGTTGGCAGAAAATATTAAATGCTTAAGGAAATTGGGAAACTCCATCAGAGATGGTCCTCTCAGCTACTGAGGTGTCAGTGGACAATACCAGAACTGATACAGTAGTTTGGTTAGTAGTCAACCTAAGTTAACTAATGTGCAGCCAACTGTCCCTGTCCTTTTTTTTCCAGCCTCCTCCTGAATTTTCTGTATCTGCATTACAATCTAGATTGTAATTTTCAGTTTCAGTATTTTTAAAATATAATTTCAGCTGTTTTTAAAAACTGAAAGTTTCAGTATTTTTAAAAAATATATATTATAACAATGTGCTTTTAAGAATGAAAATCTAATGTTGAGTGCAATGAACAAAGGGAACTGCTTCTTAGTTCACTTGCGACAGAGTTGTTTGGGAACAAATGGATTTTATTTTCTCTTCTGGGCAAACTCTGAATATGCCCTAAGTTGGCTGTATATGGTGAACTGTTCGTATTAGTTAAATCAATTATAAGGATTCCTTGACTGGATTTTAGGTTACATATATGGTGCCTTACTTATGACAAAATTCCATATTTCCATCTGCATCACTTAACACACACATTAAAGTTATAGGGATTTGGTATATCTTCAAGTGTAGAAATCTGGCAAAAAGTTATAGTGGCAGCAATTTTCAAACACAAGCAGGTGGGTTCACCTAGGCTTGCTGCCATGTGCCCACCAAGCCTGTCTATCATTTCCCCTCCTTAAAAGAACGGGAAAAATTCTGAAAATAAAGGTGCATGGATTGAAAAGAACAGAGGGACCACTTTGCAATTACTGTCATGTGAAAAACAGGCTCCATAGAATCATAGATTGCTTTGGGTTGGAAGGGATCTTAAAGGTAGCCTCGTTTCAACACCCCTGCCATGGACAGGGACACCTTCAACTACGCCATGGTGCTTAAAAAGCTGTCGAACCTGGCTTTGAGCTCTGGACAAGGCACTCACAGCTTCTCTGGGCAACCTGTTCCAGTGCCTCACCACTTCACAGTAAAGAATTTCTTCCTAATATTCAGCCTCAATCTACTCTGCTTCACTGTAAAGCCAATCATTCTTGTCCTGTCACTGCATCCCCTTGCTGAATGTACATCTCCAGCATACTCGTGCTGTTTTGTTCTGAGGTATGGTTGATTTTCTTCCTAGTGGCTGGCACGGGGCTATGTTTTGGATTTATGCTGAACACAACATTGATGTTTTTGTTATTGCTGAGCAGGACTTACACAGAGCCAAGGCCTTTTCTGGCTTTTGTACTGCCACTCTGGTGAGGGGGCTGGGAGTGCACAGGAAATCAAGGGGAGACACAGCTGCGACAGGTAATTCCAACTGACCAAAGGGGTATTCCAGACCATATGACATCATGCTTAGTACATGAAGTGAGAGGGAGAAGGAGGAAAGGGGAATGTTTGGAGTGATGGAGTTTGTTTTCCCCAGTGACTGCTACCTGTGATGGGACCCCGCTCTCCTGGGTATGGCTGTACATCTGCCTGCCCATGGGAAGGGATGAAAGAATTCCTTGTTTTGACTTGCTTGCATACACAACTTTTGCTTTACCTGTTACGCTGTCCTTATCTCAGCCCATGAATTTTAGCTTTAACTCTTCCTAATTCTCTCTCCTATCCCAGTGGTGGAGAAGTGAGTGAGCAGATGTGTGGTGGTACTTGGTTGTTGGTTGGGATTAAAAAATGACATTTATAGGGCCCCTCTGGGTACAGGAAGGTGGCTGTAAGGTCTTGACAAAGCCTTCTGTTCACTAGCCTGAAGATCGCCAACTCTCTCAGCCTGTCTTCTTAGGAGAGGTGCTCCAGCCCTCTGATCATCTTTGTGGCCTCCTCTGGACTCATTCCAATACGTCAGTGTCCTTCTCATGTTGGGGGTCCCCTGAGCTGGACACAGCACTCCAGGTGGGATGTCACAAGAACTGAATAGAGGGGCAGAATCCCCTCCCTTGCCTTGCTGGCTACGCTGCTTTGGATGCAGCCCAGCATACAGTTGGCTTTCTGGGCTGCAAGTGCATGTGGCTGCATCATGTTGAGTTTCTCTCATCAACCAACATGCCCAAATCTTTCTCTTCAAGGCTGCTCTCAATCCTTTCTCCACGCAGCCTGTGTCCGTGCTTGGGATAGCCCTGGCCCAGGTGCAATACCTTGCACTTGGCCTCGTTGAACTTCATGACATTCACATGGGCCCACTTCCTGTCAAGGCATCGCTGGATGACATCCCTTCCCTCCACCATGTAAACCACACAGCTTGGTGTTGTCAGCAAACTTGCAGAAAATGCATTTGATCCTACAATTCTTGTTGCTAACAAAGATGGCAACCAGTGCCAGTCTCAGTACTGACCCCTGAGGAATGCCACTCATCACTGAACTCTTCTTGCCCTTCAAGCTGTTCATCACAACCCTTTGAGTGGGACCATCAGCCAATTCCTTATCCACTGAGTGATTCATCCATCAAATCCATCTATCTCCAGTTTAGAGACAAGGATGTCGTTCAGAACAGTGTCACATAGTTTACACAAGGCTAGATAGATTTGGGGAAACTAATTTAATTCATTGCAAATCAAATCAGACTAGGATGATCATAAATAAGAAAAAAATCTAAAATACGACTTCTCTCTTCCCCTCCCTTCAAAATTATGCGGGAATTGACCGGTGTGTGTGTGTGGTCATGGTCTATATAACATGCACTCGAAATAGAAAAGTATACACAGTATTTCTTCTTTCTGTGCCTTGCTGTCCCTTCTGATTCACAGTACTGTGACAGGTGCCAAGAGGAAGAGGTACAGGTCTTTCCTTTCACTTGACTGTTGGGGTAGAAATCATGAAATCTGGGAGCAAAAATTTGCACAGGCAAGAACAAGTGTAGAGGGAAAAGTACACTAATGAGATGTGTTTGGATTGCATGGCAAGGTTATGGTACAGAGGGCTACAGGGGCAATTTCTCTTAGAATCTGACTAAAGTTTCCCCCATGTTCAACAGAGCCAATACCAGCCAGTTCCAAGACTGACACACCCTTGGCCAAGGCTGAACCCTCAGCAAGGTAGTACTCCCTCTGGGAAAATGCATTTAAGAAAAGGGAAAAAGTTACTGCAACAGAGAAAAGAGTGAGAATGTGTGAGAGAAACTTCTCTGTGACACCAAGGTCTGTGCCAAAAGGGGAGGAAGGAGGTGCCAGATGTGGGATTGCCCTGCAGGCCATGTTGCAGACCAGGGTGAGGCAGCTGTGCCCCTGCAGCCCATATAGGTCCATGGTGAAGCAGAGATCCACCTGCAGCCTGTGGAGGACCCAAAGAGGTGGATGTGGCCAAAGGAGGCTGTGACCCCACGCTGAAGCAAGCTCCTGGCAGGACCTGTAGCCCTGTGGAGACAGAAGCCCACACTGGAGCAGGTTTCCTGGGTTTGACTTGTGACCCTGTGGGGAACCTGTGCTGAAATAGGCTGTGACAGAAGGCCTGCACCCCATGGAAGAGACCCAACTGGAGCATACAGCTACTTTCTCCTTCCCTCGGGCTACAGTGAAGAACTGTAGCCCAAGGGAACGAGAAAGATGCATTTTTGAGAAATTTGAGGAGGACTGTCTCCCATGGGGAGAACCCCAAACTGGAGCAGGGGAAGCAGTCCTCCCCACTGAGGAGGAAATAACAGTGTGGTGACAACAATGTGTGGTGAGTTTACCATAACCCCTACTCCCCATGCTTTGGCACTGTTAGGGGAAGGAGTTAAAGAATTGAGAATAAAGCTGAATAAAGTTGAAATCTGGGAATAAATAAGGAAAGGCAGGAGGAAGGTGATTTTTTAAAGATTTGGGCTTATTTCTCATACTCTTTCACTGATTTATTGATAATAAATTTAGTCAATTTCCCCAAGGCGAGTCCATTGTCTTCATGATGGTAATTGGCAAGTGATCTCTCCTCATCCTTCTCTCAACTCACAAACCGTTTTTATATTTTCTCTTGCTTATCCAGCTGAGGAGAGGGAGTGACAGAACCACTTTTGTAAGCACATGACATCCAGCCAGGGTCAACTCACTACCTGAGGAAATAACACAGTTAACAGAAACCTTAGTATGTAGAGAACAGAAGAGAAATCACAAGAGGAAGAAGAGATTAGGATGGTAGAAGTAAATAGAGTAAAAGTTAAGAGAGGATCAGATAAAGGAAAAATATATACTCCATAATATTATTATATTCCAATATATACTCCATTAATATATATATATTCCAAATTTGGAAAATAAAACAACTCAGTTTTAATTTTAAAAGATAAAGAAAATAACTCAAATAAAAATAAGGAAAAAAGCATTACACATGGTCTGCAGAGCAGCTGTATTGCACTTTGCTGCAGCTTTTGTTGGATGCTTAGAACTAAGATCTACCATGACATTATGTAAGGTTACAGCTCACGTCAAGGTTTCTGAGTGTGACTTGCCACTTCTTTCAGCTCTTACAGTGAAGAATCACATCTAAAATCAATCCTGGTTCTCTTAGTTGCCCTTTAAATACTAACCCTGAAAATTAAACCAAAACCTTGGGATCCCTTAAATAACCACACATTTTATTTCTTATTAACTCTGTACACATATCAAATGCAATTGTGAAATGTAAATTTGATTTGCTTGCTGGGAAAAATAGCACACTACTACAATCTAGTAAATTATAATCAGCCAGCTCCTGGATCAGCACATCACTTGCTTCTGATACCTCAGTTTCAAGGGTGCTTTTAGGGATTTTGCCTGGTTAGATAGACAGGTTTCAACCCTGGACTTTTGCATACAGTTTTACTATGAATTGCAAGGGGAGTTTATGTTTGGTCTATAGATAGGAGAGAGGAAGGAAAGACACTTCCCATTCAGAAGATGTGTATGCTTCTTAGATGAATGAGGGTAACTTGTGACTTGCCATCTTGCACTGTCTCATGGATACATTCTGAAAAATGACCAGATTTACATGGTGTTTTCCTTAACTGTGTGGCACTGAAACACAAAGTAGAAGAGGCCTTGTTACTATGCTGCTATGTGATAAGTATCTGAGACAATAATTGGTCAAGTGGTAGGCTGGCTAGATAATTTAAAGGTCTTCAGTTCATAAGAACTTTACTGAACTGGAGGCAGGCATGCACCAGCATTCACGGGATGTTGGGGAAATGAGCACTCTGTGGCCTGTGCATCAGTGCCCTTACTTGCATACTGAAAGAAAGTGGATGATATTCAGAACCAACCTGATATTCAGAATTCTGATATTCAGAATCAACCAATTTAGCTGGAAATTTTTAATTGACAGCAAGAGATGCAGATTATTGACATGATTTCCACTTGTTTTTCGAGCTTTGTGGTTGGTAAAGCTATTAAGGACCAGCCACTTTCATGGAAGGATTGTGTTTTGCCAATTAGACAATTGGGTCTAATTAGAGATAGTTGCTAACAAACCTTGCAGTGTCTTATGTTCCTGGAACAAAGGGGTGCTTAACTTTTCCCTGCAAATGGAGAACAGAAATATTATTTTGCCATTATCTGGCTGCAAATGAAAAACCAAAATCCCAGAGCTCTCCCCCTGCTAAATCATTTTGATGTTCTCATCAAGTTATGAACTATTTCATAGATTTACACTTTTAATAGTTATCTCAGGACAATAAAGAAAGAATCATTTGACTTTTTAAAAGCTTTGAGAGGGAAAATATTCCAATTTGGAATACAACTTGATTAGTCCAAGGTTGAAAGATTCAGTTTAAATAATGAACTGCAAATCCTTAAGAAGTCAGAGCCATATACTTTAACTTATTCTTGAGATCATCTTGCTGCAAAACTTGATTTTCATAATTGGAAAAACCTAACAATTCAAATTTAAATTTGCAAGTAAGACAAGAGTCTCAGCAGTGTTGTGTTCATGTCTTGAAGATGTGCTCTTTACACCACAGGAAAGACTATTTTTACCTGAAAATTTTTCATCATATCATGATTATATTTCCCAATTCAAATGTAACACAAAAAAAAAGAAAAATATTGGGCTTTGTAATTTTGGTAAGTTGATGTACAGTGAATTATGTTCATAGAAATTTTCAGAGACTTCAAGTGCACTAGTCTTCTCTACATTTCTGCATTAATCATCTGAGTCATTTATCCTTTGAGCTGTGCATACAAATGTGCCTGCTATATGATCTCTGGTATCTCAATTATAGGAAGACTTCTTAGTTAGCTATACTATACCATCAAAACCCAATTTGTGTTTCAGAAGAGTGAGGGGTAATTCTATTAGTGTACTTACTCATACCTCTTCAGAGCAAGGAAAATTGTATGGTATTTGTGACCAAGCATGTCTTACAGTTTTACAACACAAATCCATATTTTAGTTATGACTTCAACCTTGACCTGAGAGTTAAACTCAGTGTTTTATCCATTTACTCTCTGAAGCCTGAAACAGGATGAGCATATGAAATAGGTGTTTAGAAGTAAGTTTTCCCTGATTTGCATACTGCCATATTTGTAATTATTTTTGTTTGACATGGTACAACTGCAAGTAGCATAAAATCAAAGGCAGTAAACCAGTAAATTGTTTTGCTGCTTGCCTGTTAGCAGCATGCTAAGAATCCTAGAGTCATTACTAGGCAAACTAACATGAATTTTAAACTCCAAGCCTGAAAACAAATTTACTTTATTCCCTCCCCCACTTTTTCTGTTTTAATGTAGAAACTATATTCCATGCCTTCTTTTTCATTTCAACAAATTTCTTTGAAATTTGTTCATGCTGTTTAATATACTTTAGAAATGGTTTTCAAGCTTGTCAAAAGATTTGTTAGGCATGGATAAAAAGTCAAGCTTGTTGACTTCTGGAGCAACTAACAAAATCTCAGATAGCCTGTTTCTTGGCCTGTTTTCCCAGTTCTGCCATCAGTGCAATTATCCACAATCAAGAAATTTTTTTATATAGGAAAGAATGTTAGAAAGTTAAAGTTCATTCCATGAAATATAACTGGTTTTAATGCTTCTCCATCAGCTACTCTCAAATAATTTTTGTCAGTATCTTCAAACACCGTCTTATTTTTGCAGTTCTGGAGAAGCTCTCAGAAGGAGTATTTTAGTGTTTAGTATAGTACTTTTAATTTTTAAGCTAGTTTTCCAAAATGAACACAGAAGCTGAAAGATGACTCTTTCAGGATGCACAGATAGGCTTTTATGCAAAAAAATGTTAACATACAGGGGATTTGAGTTAATATAACTTTTAGTTTTGATATGTACTTCCCCAGTGGGGAATAGCACTAATAGCACCGTAACACTGACTTAACTTCACTGCACACTAAAACAGCTTTTATTATGCTGGATAAGCAGGCCAATCTCCTTTTAGATTATATTTTCAGATTTACATTTCTTTCCCTGTTTTCCTCAAATGCAATAGATTAGCTAGGTGAAAGCAAATGAGATTTTTCATTTTTCCTAATAACGGCGCGCAACAAACTTATGATCAGCTTTTAAAGAATTTGATAGGTTCTTATACAAGTTTCCACGTCATATAACAAGTGTGTTGCCACAGTTTTAAATGAAGAGAAAGCTTAAATCAGACTGAAGATGCTTAGGAATATAACAACTTACTTAACTGCTGTTGGACTCCTTACATAATTTTTCTCTTAAGAGGGATAATGCATTTCAAACTGTAGCAATTACCTGCATTTTTAAATAATGTAGTTACAGGGGGGAGTAGGGCTAGCTGCTCAAGCCCTCTCTCTTTCAAAAGTGAGACCCTTTTTCTCACTGAAGATTAAATACATTATTAAACTGTGGGAAAAAATAAACGGTAGTCAAGAGTATCACAGTTCTTTAATTACTGTAGATGACACATCCATCCAGCCCTGGTCACTTAAGTACATAATGTAATATGTTCTTAATGAGACATTTAATCAGAGATCTTAAAATGTCCTATTTTCCCAGTTCAAGATTTTAATTGATTTAAATCAAAAACCAGAAAGATTGAACATGAACTAAAATGTAAACAAAATTATTCTGGATTTTGCTTTTTGTCATCTTGCTAAAGAAAACACTTTTTGAAGAGACAGTTAAACAAAGTCTATTGTAAGCCAAATTAGGAGATGAAATTACATTTTCACTAACTTTAGTAGTATTTTGTAATCATTACCTCTACCTTGCATATGTTGCATTTAAAATGTAAATTGAGGTTCACATCAACATTCCACAGTTCTGGCAAAACAGTAACTATTTATGTTGTTTTACACATAATTCCCCTCTTCTGTCATCTTCTCAACTTCATCTCATTTTCACTGTCCAGCAGTGTAAGTATAATCTCAAAAGTATTTTTTGGTCATTACTATTTTAACTTGACTGGTAAAACTGTGTGTAATTTGACTGCTTCTTTAAGCTGAAGATTAAAAACTACAAGTCCATTTCTGAGGAAGAATTTTTGAAAAGTTTGCTGTGGGTTTCTATATTTTATTGTGGTTTATTAATGGCAAACTAATCTACGTATTTGTGAAAGAAGAGAAGTATGCTGTTAATTTCTTTCCATGTCAATCTAACAAAGTGGCACTGATGTAGAATTTCTAATTTTTAATGACCAAAGATAAAGTGATGGTTTCACAGATATAGAAATATATAATTCTGGGAATGCACGCAATATAACTACTGGACTAGTTTCAAGACAGTAGTATTTACAAAAACAATGTGGAGAACATGCATTTCCCTAGAAGTCAAAGAGAGGATCTAAAAAATCTGTAGAATTTTCACATTTTTTTTAATGAATAAAATAAATCCATTTTTTGCTTGTGCAAAATAAAAAAGAATTTTGAGAATAAATATATTTTGTTTTATTTATAATTTTACCTAAAAATATAATTTCCTCCAATATTAAAAAATAATAATAATTAAAAAAAGGAAGTAAATCTCTTCAGAATATCCATCAGAACATTTAATCTACTTGGTTTTCAAATGAAAATTCCTTTAGTTTTTGATGACCAGATATTTTCAACTGCACAAAGAAAAGTTTAGTGCTGATGAAAGCACTTGAGAATTTCTGCCCCAAACATATTTTTATGCCTTTCGGTAATTTTTCAATGATAGAATTAAAGAAGGAAATTGAGGAAGTAAATATACTGATATTGACTATGATGAAAGAAATTCACAAATAAACCTCAACAAGAGATTAGTATGTTTTAAAAGGAATGCATTTGAAGACAATTTTGAAAACCCCAAGGTTTTATATTTTGGATTGCAACAACAAATGGTGTGGCATGTTTATTTCAGTTAACTCTGTTGGTGAGATGTTTCACACTTTATCTAGCTGCAATCTTTGACCTCCCTAATCACTGAAGATAAATTACTCACATTAAACCAGTTTTTGTATCCAAAACTTAACAGTTTAAACTTCATTTTTATTTAAAGGGCAAGAACAAAATTATTTCTGTTTTGTTACCAAGAAAGAGAGAAATGTGGATTTCTGTCCACTGGAAAAATATGAGAATTTATTATAATGATCCCCATCAATTAATTCAGTATTTTGAAGGCAATAGTTTTGTACTTTGTCAGAGTCTAACAGCACTCTGCTTGGTCAATTAACCAAAGCTTTTGAGAAATCACAGATTTATTGAATATCTCAAGTTGAAAGACACCATAAGGAGTCCAACACCCTGCACTTCGGAGGACTGCCTAAAACTAAACCATATGACTCAGAGCATTTTCGAGATGATCTTTGAACTCTGGCAGTCATGATGCCATGAAAACTTCCCTGCAGAGCCTGCTCCAGGGACTGACCACGCTCTCAGTGAAGAACCTTTTCTAATGTCCTATTTGAGCTACCAAATAATCTGTCTGTGTAACCTCATGTTTCTGTGCCAGATCTTGGGCTGAAGCTGTGTTGCCAGGTATTTTTGTTGTGAAACAGATGATGAGACAGTTGAAGGGCTGGAGAGAACTGAGGGATTAGTTCTAAGGTAAACCTGTCTATTGAGTCTGTCTGCAGTCACACAGGACCTCTGCAAGAAAACAGTTTAGTATTTTTCCCAAAGGTGAAATAGTATTCACTCTTAATAGCTATACTCCTTTATCAAAAGTAGTTTTTCTGCGTGTAGTGACATTTAAAAACCTACCCTTGATTCCACTGTGTTGTGTTGCTAAGAAAGATGTCTTTTCAGCGACTCTTTTAGCAAAGTTAATTTATTTATCCAGGTAGAACTACCTATGTTACCAGTTAGCCTCCTTTTGATGAGACAGAAGTTGTAGCATGTACGTTTAAAAAAAAGCAAATAACTGATAGGAAAAGGTAAGAAACCGATTATAAATTGTGTCTGGTCCCCCTCTAGAGAAGTTCAGAACATTCTTTGACTATAGACTTTAGAGTTATTTCAACCTTTTTTCTCCATATGTTTTCTACAGCTCAAAATTAATTTCTTGAATATCTCTCCCTTTACATTATTCACCCTCTTTGGAGTAAGTTGGAATTATGTGTGTGGCTCTATTTCCCTCAAAGCTTTGAAGATTCTGCTATAATATATTGCTTTAATCTATCTATTTTGGTTTAGAATTTCAATACTTACAACTTTTCTCATCTCCAAAGTTCTTACGATTAATGGAGCATCTCTAAGACTTTTGCACCAACACCAGAGAGTATCAGAGAACGAAACAGTCTTAGTGTTTTGGTTCTTATATTCTTCTGCAAAATATTTCTGTGCAATAAAACAGGATAATCTCCCTTAGGTTTATGGGTGATTTAATATTTTTCCCTTGTCTGATACACCTTTTTCTCTGCTGAACACTGCATGTTCACTGATAACTGATGTGCTTAGCAGCTGTTACTCTGTGTAGCTCTTCCAGATGTTCTACCTGGCACTAGACTATCATATTGTCATGCTATTTGGAATTTCATCTCTTTGTTGCATTCCTATTGTGCACCCACTCTTTTTTTTCATTACTCTGAACTGAAAAAAGTCTTCTATGTAATTTAAAAGCAAACAGCAAAACAAAACTAAAAACCTCAAGAACAACAACAACAAAAAAAAAGTTCTTCACAAGAGAGAGTCAGCCTACATACAAATGTAGACCAAAAAGCTGAGATAGTTGTACCTTACAAAGAAGATAACAGGTTAGCACATTTTACTGTATAAATTTCTGCTACTTTTATGTGTCAAGGTCAATAAAAAGTGTGCCAGAAAGAGTTTACTGTAAATAAATTAAATCAGGCCAAAATGCAAAACTAAAACCACTGGCCCCTTATTTTCCTGCTTCAGATTTGAGCTGTGTTCCAATTGCTTCCTTCTAAGAACACTAATTTATCTGTATAAATAAATAAGCCTGTAGAGCTTATTTATTTATACAGAGCAAGAAATTAAAGAGTTGTACATCTGTAATAAAGTACAGATTAGAGTTCATAGATGAATCATAATAATGCTAATATTTAAATGTAAAACCAAAGGAAGGACTCATCTGAACATTTGCAGGAATCATTTGAACATGATTCAATCAGACTGCATAATTCTAAGGAAATTTCTGAAATGGTCCTATTCATAAAGAAAGGACGGGACAGAACAAGAAAGGATAGGGAAATTCAGAGAATGGAAATTCAGGGAACTTCAGGGAAAGGGAAAGGGAAAGGGAAGGAAAAGCTATCAGCAATTAGTTACATCCCATTAATTATGTTGTGTTGCTATAGCTTAGGTGACAGGGAACTGCGGTAAAAAGCTACAGCTAACAATGATACTATCATTTCACTTTAATGCCAAGAAATTTCACAAGATGGCAAAGACTTAAATGTTCTTCAAACTTCAGAAATATCTTGTTTTCTCTTGTTCAGTATACTTGAGAGAATAGATAAATTTAGGTTGGAAGGGACAAAAGGAAGGTGAACATTCATCTCCAGATCAGGTCACCCAGAACTTTATCCAGATGAAATATGAAGACCTTTGGGGTGAAGATGGCATGACCTCTCCAGATCTCTGCTCTACGGCTGGACTGTCTTTTTCAGGAAAACATTTCTCCTGATACCTAGTCTAAACCTCTGTTGTTATAGTTTATGTCCATCGTCTCTTGTTCTCCCGCTACAAACAGCTTCAAAGAATTTAACTGCAGCTCCTTGATATCCTTCCCAGAGGTGCTGCTGATAAGTGCCTCTAAAGCTATTGCATCGGTTTTGCTTGGCCCAGTTTTCGCTGGGGGGGGGGCGGGGGAGGGTTGGATTTTGGTGATCAACTGACCTACCCTTCCCCACCCCCCTCCATGCCTTGTTCCCCTGTTCAGCTGTTGGGAGGAAGGCAGGGGGGTGGGTGGAGAAATGGTGTCTTTGAAGGTTTTATTTCTCATTTACTTCTCTGATTCTGTTAACAAATAAAAGTTTTAGCCTGTTTTCTGCCCTGAATGCATCTTTTTCTCCCAGTTTTCCTTATCTCAACTCATGAGCTGTGGGTGTATTAATTTGTGTGTGCCTGGCATTTACCCAAAGCCAAACCATAAACCATCCCTTCTCCAGGCTGAAAAAGTCCTGGTCCCACAGTGTGTCCCTGAAGAAGGGCCTCTTCTCCAATACCGGTTCATTTTCTCTGCCTTCACAGAACCATGTCCAGTTAATCAGTGTATTTCCTGTATGGGATCCTCAAACTAGACACATTGTCTAGATGTGGTCTAGTGAGCACTGTGTAGAGGGAAATAACCACTCATCTTAACCTACTGGACTTGTTCCCTTTCATATACTTCCAAGATACTCTTGGCTTTCTTTATTACCAGAGCACCCTACTAGCTCATGTTCAGTGCACTGTTTTCATTTTAATATTAAGAACAAAAATCAAATTATTATGAATGTGGTGAATAATGTATTTCAATGGATGGCTGAACTTCGGTGATAAAGAGAAAGATCAAATTTGTATGTGTACATTTGAGTGTATGTGTACCTTATCATGCTGCCCTGTTTAGAAATGGCAAATGAATACAATATTACATGAAATGGTCTATCTGCCTGAAAGTCAATAACCTCTGATCTTATACTCTGGAAATTTTGAAGTTATTTCATCCTGAGAATACTCTTCAAGTATGAAGGCTGTTGAATGTAACATGAGTTGCAATAATTAAATATCAGCTCAGTCTAGAATATTTTAAATGCTCTATATTGAAAGAAACATATCCTAAAATCACACTTTGAAGGTATATCTTGGCCTCCTTTGGATTAGTCATGATATGGAATAATTTTTTACTTATTTTTAAAACAATTTTACTTTTTTTGTCTCATTCAAAAGTGGTATAAACTGAAGTATGTAAAGCCATGAATTAAAAACTGTTTTAATGATTTGGATTCTGTTAGAACTCAGATTACTTTCCATCTCTTAGCACTACATGGAAACTGGGAATATTGTTAAACTCCAGGAACAACAGAAAACAACACCATAAAGTGTTCTAATGTGAGTGACAATAAGGTCAAAACCCATTTGAAGAAAATTCTCATTTTAGATGACTTTCCACTGAGTGAGAACTAAGAGATTTCTAATTTTATATTTCTCTGCGTTTATATTTCTGTGTCTACAAGCACTTACTCTGTCTATTTGTAGTATATGTATGCAATTCACTGTGTGATAGCTGTTTGTTGTTTTCATAATCTTAAATAAAAGATACAGTAGAAAGTATTAATGTGAATAAAAAGAAGTATAAGATCCCTGATATAAACAGAAAATATTAACAGTTTAATTTCTACAAAGAAACCTGTTGTACTCTGTGTGCTTATGGGTTAATGCAGAAGGTTTTTACTTAACAACTACACAGCAGTCAAATCTCATCACCTTCAGCAGGAATAATTTATGGTTTAATCTTACATGCAGGCGTATTAAATTAGTATTACTCATCAGAACTCACTTATTAATAAAACAGGCTGAATTAGTCACCAGAGAATCATATTTGGAAATTCAATGACAATTTTACATTTTTAATAAAGGCTCAGAAATATTATTGCAGAGCAGGTGGTATGAAGAAATGTGGTCAAATTTGACATTCATTAATAATTGAAGTGCGGAACGTGACAGAGGTGAAAATTGATATTGATTTTTTCCCCTCTAATATTTGGATGAGTTCTGAAAAGTAAATAAAATGAGATAACAAGACATATCAAGTCACCCTGATTTCTTTGATCACCTCTCCCTGTATGCACACATATATATCACTATTTTCCTTATCATGTTTTTGAATAATTCAACACCCATAGTCTTTCCAGTTCAATGCATTATAAAACACGCTCAAGCTGAGTTTCAATCATATTAGACTGAAAGCTGAATTTTTTATGAAGGATTATTTAAAACAAAATGTGTCTTGGGCCCTACAGTCTCTGAAACCAAACAATCCTGAGAGTTCAGTGAAGAAATGTCAACACTGTGGAGAATTTTTCGATTCAAAAAATTAAAGGAATCCTGTTTGATGTATATTAACCATATCAATATTAACAAACTTCTGCTGGATTTCAGAAGTGATATGACAGTGGCAGAACTACCAGGCTTGTATTTTAACTAGATGTGAAAGCTCCGAAATACTTGTTCTCACACTGAACTTGACCTGCCTTTGGGGCGGCTGCAGCAGCGCTCAGACCGATTTCAGTAATGCCGATTTGCAGGCTCAATTGAAGTTAGACTTTTTCGCCATTTTGGACTCTAAATATGCAAGGAGGATCAGTAGCCTCTGCTGACCAATCTTCAGTACATTGTAGGCATCTTCATAGAGTATATTCTGCGGGATTTACATGGCTATTAGAGGTCTGTAGGAGATTTTATAATGCACGGGATTTTGTTTCAGCATTCCACACCTCTTTCTGTCCTCACACAAGTTTGTGGTCAAATCTTTATTAGACATCTCCTAGTTTACATTCTTCATCCACATGAATATCGAGTTTCATTTTCCTAGCCCAACAGAGGTTATACCAATAGGAGAGACTGACTGAAAAAACTGGAGTCTTCCATTCTTATCTTTTCACAAAAGTAAATCCCTTGCTTCTGAAGGAAATAATCTAGTTACATATTCTGGCTATAGGTGAAAATGTTATGGAAAAAAATTAAAGAAAAAATCACTTTCTCCAAAGTTTACTGTATAGAGTACTTCAGACTCAGTCTGACTTCCATTTGAACTTTAAAATAACCACATGCATATCCACACTTCAGATTCTTTTCAATATCACTCTTCAGTACAATCTCCTATAAATTTGCATAGAACTGCAGGAAAGTCCTGTTCTCGTAGACTTTATCACAGTAATTTTCTGGATTTTATGCTATACAATTTACCTAAATAATCAGCCCACAGACTATTTTTCAATAGATTTAATAATCTTGGCAGAGTTAGTTCTCTAGAGTTAATCTGTAGGGTAGGAGGAAATGAAGGACTGTGCTCCTATATTGACTGTAAAAACCCAAAGGCAGCTAAAAAATGCAAAAGCAGCAGTACATTCAGAAAAGAAATAAACAGAAGAAGGGAAGAAGTAGAAAAGCTCAAAAACAAGAGACAGAAAATCTGTCAACTCATTAGATTTCTTTTTTTTTTTTTTAAGGATGCTTTCGTGTGTTGAGATGATCATCTCTGCTCCAAGATATTGAGCACAAATAATATTGACTGACTGCAGTTATGTTATGCTCTTGTGCCTTCTGTCTACTGCAGAACAAGTAACTGTTTGAAGATCCAGTTTTCTGTTAACAAAGCAAATGGTTGATGCTCTAGGTCTCATTTTGTTAGAATGAATTTGTATTGACTTCAATAGCCAGCATTAATGAAATCTAATCAAATAACTGAAAACGTATTCCACAAGGTATTTTCCTTTAATTAGTGAGAAGTATTGCAAAAAATATGAGATGGCTGAGAATTTAAAATATAATAATACATTATTCTTATTCATTATCATTATTTATTATATCTGTCAAATATTAATGTTGGAAACATAATTCCAAACTGTGAGCTGTGAGATACTTGGAATCCGAGTGCCATTTCTTTGCTTTTTTGTGATTATGTGTAGGTTTTAACCACAGAAAGTATGATAATAAAAAATATTAGTAATTTCATTAAAATTAGACAAAAGCTTAATTGGTAAAAACGAGTGGCACTACTGGCAAATTAAATTGTACTTATATGACAGACATGGTGTACACAGGAACATGTGAAAACTGCAGTTAGCTGTACAACAAAAAGATCATGTAAATTGACGTGTTTGTTTCTCTGTGACACTTACCAACTTTAGGTATGCTCTTCTATCAGCAAAAGTGGATTTGATAAGTGTAAGGAAAAGTAAACTGCAAAGGGGCAAGAGTCCACGATTTTAGTTGATTGGTTGAATTATGTGGAAAGTAAGTGTCTGTAGGTCACAGTGCACCATAGGCTACAATGTTTTTCTCCTCCTAGTTCATTCATACTGAGCCAAAAATGGTCTAAGTAATGAGTATTTCACATCAATCACTTGAAGGGCTGAACACTATAAACAATGACATTTTTACGCACCACTCAGATCAGAATCCTGTAATTTTGATTGGATTCCCAGCCTTTTGAAACCACAGACACTATTTGGAGAAAAACCCCATGGTTTTCCCTCCTGAGTTTTTACAGCTTCCTCTACATGCTCCCCCATTTCCACCTTCCTTCCCCATACCTGGAACTGGTGGAGAAATTTCAGGTCTTGTTATACTTTTATGCCCTGTGTTTCACGTGTTAAGTCAGAGATCACAGCTGTATTTTTAGAAGGATCTCTTTGTTCTGTGCTCTTCTTCTTAGGAAAAAAAATGCATAAACAGTTTAAGTATGTGGTCGGTAGAAAAGTTATGAAGAAAATTCCTTTTACAGAAAAGGGTTTTACCTTATTGCAACATTTTCCTTTCCTCTGACAACATTCTTAATACAAATACGAAAACAAATGGGGACATCAGATTTCTTCAGAATACTTTGTTGTGATGTAAAGTATTAGGTTCTTCTTGTCCTTGATATATTGGTAATTTTGTCCAGCATCACACTACAAATATTACACATCAATCAAACACAAGCTTATAGACATGTATGTAAGACAGACATAGAAAACACTGTGGGACGCTTCCCCATATTTCAAGTAACTATTTCCTATTACATGTCCACAATAGATGAATATCTGTCTCAGGGTCTGAAAATTTCTAACATTTCACTTGGGAAAACATATTTATTGCCTTTGTTGCCACTAATGCTGAAGCTGGTATCATAATCTAAGTGATATTTTTTGGAATACATGACACCTGTAACTATTCTCTGCATGCTGAACAATTGCTGAAAAATTGCCACAAATTGTCAGCTTGTATCTGTACCAGCCCATTGAACCTGAACTTCCAAGTAATGCCTCAGGCTTTAGTTATTTGAAACTCCTAGAAACCAAGTCATAAAGTTAATTTACAATGATTTTGTGCAATGAAGGTTTCCTCTTCCTTATTTTAAACCTTGAACTCAGACCACTTACTGTAGCTGCACTTATTTTCTTTTGCCTGGTTGTGCTTAATTTATGCACTTGTGGTTAAAAATTACTGTTCTTAGGAGTTAATGTGCTATCCAAAGAGTGATGAAAATGAATAGTCTAGAAGTAATAACTAGCTTTCTTCCTTTCCAGAAACCTGCCATTTTTGTAAAAGGTTGATTACTCTTCCCTCATACGTCTAGGGATCTGACCCTTATTCCATTCTTTATTCCATTATTACAAGATTACTTGATTAAAGAATTGAGTTAGTCAACTGCTATCAAGATTTAAAAAAAAAAAAAAGGTCTCCTTTCTTATTTTAACCATTGAAAGAAAGGAGTGGAGCTTAGTAGGAAAGCATCCTGTGCAACAGACAGATAGATAGATAATAGTTATATAATTCCTCATGTGCTACTTTGCTTGCTTTAATAGTGATACCATTCCACTGATTTCTCCACTGCTGAGCCAGAAAAATGGATAGCAAGCTTGCTGTACGGTATCCAAAAATCAGAATTTTGTGACATATGACAAAATATAAGTGAATAACTTATATTACCACTGCCAGGGAGAACTAAGTCACACATTGAGGAAAATTGTGACTACCAATTCTAATTTTTCTGGATCCAGAGCCAATCAGTGCCTATTATTAAAGACCATGGAGGCATGAATATGAAATACAATACATGTGCTATTAGGTTGACAATATTGTCAGTTGGCCTCTGAGGATCTTAGGATATACAGCAAAGAGTGAACATAATCATTTGAGTCAGTCAGAGTTCATGCTCTTTTGGTCAGTATTTGAGAGACAGCATATTTCTGTGTGCTGGACATGATAGTAAAGCCAAATTTTGGACACCTGTTTCTGGTAAGAAAATACGAACTTGATGGAGAATCATAAGACAGATTATTTACCTCATAAGAGACAAGAGGTCAATCCTTCTGAAAAACTTCAGCCAAAAGTTGTATAAAAATAATTTTTATTCAGTAATTTTTATTCAAATATATATTATGAGGTTAATATATATAATGTGATTTGGAACCTGAAGATGATTGAACACACAAAAAATCCAGAAAAGCAGATTTCTTTCTTAATTTTTTTCTTTTTGACAAGGAGAAAAATAATATCCACATTACTGACAAACTGGCAAAGTATTATACTAGTTGATTTTTAAAACTACTGTTTAGTGATATGTAGTTCATTATTTATGTGGAAAATATTTACTGAAAGGGAAATAAGGGGCCATTATGGTCTGCTATGGGGATAAGTGACCATTTTTTAAAGTCTGGAATAATTTGGTGGTAATACACAAGACTCACTGTACAGATATGATTTTTCTTATTTAAAACAAGAAATAAGACTAGAAAGTAATATACTCTAAAATACCTAAGCCAAAACTACAAAATCATACATGTATCACCATTGCCCACATATATTTTTATGATTCCGGTAAGAGCAGTAACTTCACTTATATTTTCTGTCATGTAACTTGTTTAACTCCTATTAAAAGGTAAACTCTCTTAGCACAGTCAGAGCTCCTAACTGTGGATTTGCAACAGACATGTTACATAACGATGGTAGTACCTCCATTTACTTCTTGCATGTATGAATAGAAAAGTCTGCAGTCACCTATATTCTGGGCCGCATCCCTTGATGTCACCTTATCATTCACATTATTCCAACTGCATGTTAATTTAATTATGAGGTTAATATATATAAGCAGTATCTGATAGTGAATTACAGTCATAAAATAGTATTGACTGAGTAGTGACTCCAGAATGGAGAGACGTTTCCATGGGAAATGGCCAGCAAAGTGTACAACAAAGCAAACACTTCATGAACTGCACTCACTCACTAATCCTTTTCACTGTCTGGAACAATCCAGGTGGCAGGGGAGCTGGCCTTAAAGAATTGCCCATCCTATGGTTAATGCTTTGTTCTACCTGTAGACAGTCTGACTACAGGGAGCAGTGTTGCACCATGGTGCAGAACAGTGCACCTGCCAGTGTCTTGAGCACAAAAATGAGATGGTTAACTAGCATATGTGGACATACTTTGCATAAGAATGGAAACAACTGAGAGATGGACATAGTAAAGAAAAAAGGAAAAAATGCTCTATCCACTCCTTTATATTTTCTTTGAGAAAGTAGGACCTTTTCTCACATCAGTTCATAATTTTGTTGCAGGACTGTACATTTCTAGTTTTGCTTTCCCTGAATGAATTTATTTTCATTCTCCATTCCATTTCAAGTCAATCAAACTATTCTTCTTAATCCTTATTTACATGAAATTACCTGTACTGGGTCAGATCAAAGGTTTCCCTACATCCTGCTCCTGACACAGAGCCTAGAGAGAAGTATAAATGCAGGGCAAGCACATAATTATACTTTCCTAGAATAGTCTCCCTGCTTCTGTGGATTTATGATGCAAAGACCTGAACTAAAAGTGTAGGTTTATATGAACTTGTATTAAATATATCTTTCTTCCATTTCATCTATGACATTCCTTCTTCATGTCCTGGTGCCCAACAGACATTTAGCACCAATAACATTCTGTGGTAAGGGAAACTATAGACAAAATTACAGAATACCTGAAGGTCTGTCCTCCCATTCCTGAAACATTGTTGTTTACTTCTACTGTTCATTCTGCTGACTTGTGGAAAAAAGGTGCAAAATAGCTTTCCTGACAGTATTTCAGGGTAAGAACCAACAGACGAATTGGCAAACAACAGTTTAAAACATGTCTGGGGCCTAGGTGGTGACTTGCATTTCACAGGAGTGGAGCTGCCTCTCTTTATGTCTAGAAGTACCTGAATGACTATGTTTGGGACACCGTCTCGGAGCTGTTGTCGTGGAAAAGGGAAGTGATAGTTCCTCTTTCCAACAGACTTTTGTGTCTCAAATGCATCAGAGAATACCATATATATAGCCACTATCTTCATATTATTGTAATAGGAGAAGCAATGTTGTCAAAATCCAATCACTCCTGTTAAAAATTGTACCAAAGAAGAAAGATAGTATACAAAGAATAAGTCAAATTAAAAAAAAAAAAAGTATAAAAAAAATAAATCAAATTAAAAAAAAAAAAAAAAAAAAAAAAAATTAAAAAAAAAAAAGTGAAGGTGATAAATGACGATGGAAGGGAAAATGGTTAAAATACTATTTTGGGGGGTTGCTTGCTTTTATTTGGCATTTGTTTGTTTTAAATTCATGTTACTTAGTCTAATAATCATACCCTTTTACAGGTCTCTGTGTGAAAATAGTGGTCATGTCAGGACAATATATTCCTGGAATATATATGAAAATATACACAGCACATCTTTTCTGCATAAATTCTTATTCTCTATAATTTATCAAACACTGTGTGGCCTCTTTTAAGATCATATATTATGAACAGTGAGATTCCTTTTTTCACTTTGAGTAAGCATTTGCTTGCTTTTATACTCCAAATTCACTCTTGCCTTGTATACTGCTTGTTATTCTACTGCAGTTAGTTAAAAATACAATTGGAGTAACTCTGTACAGTTCCTACATTCACTTCTTGTCCAAATAAATAGAAATAAAATCCATTCATTTACAGTTACATTGCAATATATGCATTATGCACATCATTAATCACCATTAGAGATAAATATATTGTAATATCTTTACTTTCAGTGTAGGTCTAACAGACCTCTGTTCTTTTTTGTAGCTGAAGGCATATTTCAATACTGCTTCCCTGTAAGAATTCCTTTCAAAGCATCAATGGTCCTTCCAGTGTTGTTTCTATTCTCTTGATGGATGTGAAGGGAAGCTTCCTGTCTCTCTCTAAATTAAACTTGCTCATTATTTTCCTTCTATTTTTTGGATCACTGAGTGGTACAAGAAAATTCTTGTCTTACTCTTTGTGTGTTTTTCTGAGAGTTCTCTATAACTGAGTTCTGATGTAACTTTTAAAAATTCTTCTCTTCTACTTGAGTCAGTAACATACAGGCAGAACCTTTCCCTCCTCTTCTTCCCATCAACTTATCCTTGAAGAATCTTGATTTCTGAGTCATTTATTTGTAGCCTGTGCTATCAAATGAGGCTATGAAATTTCTTTTAGGCATTGCAATTGTGCAGGAACGACCAGTCATAGGACAACTATCAATTAATATCTTCATTTCTTCCTAGGCTAGAGACCTTTAGTTCTTCTTATTTGTCCATTTTTTCACTGAAAGCTGTTAGCTCAAGAAATAGAATATGTCTAGAGAAAAGCACCTTGTCAAGAAAGGGAACGAATAATCCATCCAAAACTGTTTAAGTCTGTTGACAGTCTAGTCACAATAATCTGAACTCCATTCCATTCTACCTTTCACCAAAGGACAGATTCCCTTCTGCAGGTTAAGACCTTATACACAGAAACCCTGACATAAAAGGACTACTTACACTCTTTAATCCTTGTCAGAAATGTTTTTGCCACACTCCCGCCCCATCTACATAAAATTGGTGATATATTCATTTATCTCAGGAATAGGTCAGTATCCACATCTTTGTTTGCTTGCCTTGGAGTTGATGAACATTTATACCTTCATTTATTGGAAGGTATGCATTCACTGTTGAAATGAAACGCTTTCCTACTCATTTTCCTACTCCTTGAAGATGCTTGCTTCTTCTCAGACAAGAGAAGGCAAGAAACCTTTTGTTGTCTAATTTCTCTGTTTGGGCGTTCCTTCCTCAGCCTAAAAACACAAAACCCAAATATATATATGGTGCAGTAAAAAGGAGGAAATAAGGACACTCAGATATTGCTGTATTTAACACTAAAGCATTGGCTAATTCTAGATGTCATTATAATTATCAGAGTGTAGCCTACCAAGAGCTTTGTGTCATACATCATACTTTATGTTGCAAACAGTATTGTTAAAACCAGATTTTGGTTGTACTTGACATGTCTTCCATCTCTTTAAGTTCTTTATTTTAACACTGTTGACACCTTAATATTGCAAGTCACTTCTTATCAAGCAGCTCTACTATATGAATGTGCCAAGACATTTAACTTCATTAACTTTTTATTCTTTCCCTATTAAAAAAAGAAGGGACTAAGAAATGAAAAACAAATTGTAATGTTGTTCGCACTTCCTTACACTTTGCAGAAATTGAAATGAAGCAGTAAAAATAATGGATTGTGTAATTCTGATAAAGTATAGTTGGTTATGTAAATCTGTTTAGATTAATTCCTGTTGCAAGCCAGTTGTTGAAGTGCTTCAATGTACCTCTGGTGATGTTGGTCTCAGCTTGTAGCACCTAGCTAATACTTTATTTGTTTTTTTTAAAAGTCTACCCTACACATTCTAGTACAGCAAGCATGTTCATATATTTCTGGGACTGTAGGTAGTTTGTGATTATAATAGGCATGCATAGCACTGTTTTCTTGTTATTTCCCCTGCTCCCCACTGCTGTTAGAAAGTGGTTATATGATAATGACTCTGTCAAGACATTGGCAAAAAGAATATTTGGCTAATTACTCCAAAGTCCAGTACACAGTATATAATAAACAATATTGTTTACAGAATTACTTTTTCACAATAACCGAGAAGTCAGTAATTCTGACTTGCACTGTAAATGTTTTAATCTGTCCTTTAAATGTATGTTTGATTAGAATAAGAGAAAACAAAGTTATACCCTGATAATTTTTTTAACACCACTCTATTTTATCTTCAGATTACTTATAACACAAGAGAATTAGACTTGGAATTAGTGACAGTTCATAAAATATACTACTCTCTTGGATTATTGTTCCTCTCTGTCCTCCATTTTCATGTCATTACCAATATCTCTTATACCTCTTCTGAGGGTTATAGAATAGTATGAATGAGAGTACTAGTGTTTTGAATTTGCAAACCAGTAGACTAGCCACACTGCAGGTTAGTGAAGAATTCCCTTTCATCTTGTGTTCAGCATTTGGATAGATAAACTAACATGAGCAAAAAATTCAACACAATGAAAATAGTGACTGCCATTGCCATAGTATTAAAGGGCAGTATGCCACAACAGTGCAAATGATGTGCTGCATATTTAAAGCACAGAGGCAGTCAAATATCTTAACATGAACTTGATGCACAGATGTAGGCAACAGGACTGGTTTTATTTCTTAACATTACTAAAATATAGCTTGTAGTCTGCTACAAACTATAGCTGTAGGACTGCTCCTACAAATAAATTATATTTGAAACAAATTTCAAATTTTTCTTCAGTCCAGGAAATAGCCACCTGATATTGTGTTAGTTCATAAGAGAGTGCCCAGCTGTCAATATTTCCTGCAGTAAGAATCCCTGTTCTCCTCTGAATGCATTTTTAAGAGTCAATCAACTCTACTTATGATTCAGATTAAGAGTCTGATATAGTCACAGGCTGAGTTATTTGGTTCTTTTATGTTATTAACCTTGTCTTAAAAAAAGGTTGATGTCTAAGTAGTCAAAAAGTTCAGTAGAGTTATAAGACTCAATATCTGTTTAATTTGTAAGAATGACAGTTTTAAAAGTCTTCGCGTTTATCAATTTTAAGTACATCCAGTAAGTAACTCCTTCATAGGTGAATGCCTAAAACACATGCAATTTTCAGCAGGGCTTTACACCAGCATTAATTTAATGAAGGATAAACTAGAAAAAAAATTATCAATGTAAATCTTGAAGGAAAATATGTTCTTCTATGAGTTGGGTTGCTTTTTTTTTTTTT
>VZRN01006078.1:118344-144045 GCA_013397935.1 Dasyornis broadbenti
GTGTGAAAAAAGTAATTTCTAGCTGCTTCACCTGTCAACAAGATAATAGTTGGCATCTCTGTATAGACTAAGCAATGATTATTCTCCTGTGTAGCTGAGAGGGGAAGCCAAATTAAAATCTACTGCATGTATGACCTAAAGAAGACCCAACAGAGCACGAAACACATAAAACAGTTCTCTTAAAAATTCTCTGTGGTTAGTGTCACACATGCATTTCTTTGTATGTTTGAACACACCTAGATAGATACACACATAAACTTAGAAGATATAGATATAAACAAGTATATGGAGACAAGATACGAATCTGTGCTAAAGTGTAGCTTGCTGATATGTATACAATATTTCATTTTTACATTTTATATACATATATTTGCAAGCCATACCCTTTTTGTTTATGTTATATTCAGGTGTGCAGACACAAAAGTAGCTTTTGTCTTTCCCATTTTTTCCTTTCTCACACCTTTCATGACCACTGTACATAGAAAATATATATAATGAAAACATTCACAAAAGTGTGTGTCATCACAAACACAGATATACATTAGATCTGTGCAGAGAAGTGGGGAGAGAATGAGATGGATGTGGAGAGAGGGGAAATGGGTTTGAATTCCTTGTTTCCCATGCATAGGTGAGCATACACACGACACACACAGACATAACTCTCCACTACCTGCTTTCCTAGAAATCATAAACAATGACTGTGTTTATCGCAAGGGGTTAATTTGGTCAGATATTGTTTGTTGTTTTGCTTTGTGCCTGGTTTTAATACTTTGCTTCAAATGCCGTATCTTTTATCTACTATTTACTGTGATCTTCATATACATTTATACATCATTTATACATATAGCAAGGAGGTTACTGTGGTGAGAAAAGGCATTGATCTTTAATTTCTTTTTCTTTTCCCTATAAAATGCATACTTTCAGACCTTAAGAAAAAGTGTAGACTGTGAAAGAGAGAAATGAAATTAAGGAAAGTAAAAAAGCACCTTCACAGTTTGTGAATTCTTTCCAGGAAGTTGAGCAAGAACAACCCTTTTCATCTACTAGGAGATGTGACTTTAAACAGGAAGAAAGTTTGCTAATTTCTTTTTGGGTGTGACATAACTTGTATCCTGTTTTTGAATTGAGCCCTGAATATGAAAAGACAGGCAGAGAAGAAACTTGTAAAAGGAAGCTATGAGTTCAGAAAAATGAATAGCAATGTTCTTCACATAAGCTTCCAATAAATTCACCTGTAGTCCTAACACATCAGCCTATCAGATAAAAGATTACTTTTTAAAGAGTTAGGATTCTTGACTTATTTTTTTCCCCTTGAATAGTAGCCAGCTAGAGAGGTGAAACAAAGTCTGTGTTCCATCTAGTAATGCTGTCAGTGAATAATCAATTTGCCTTCTGCAAAATACATATGAACAAGGAATATTGCCTAAACAAAGGATTCAAGGATATTGTCCTTTTCCTTTTTGTCAAGCTGAGACACTGATTACATAAATTCTGGAAACTAAGAATTCCTAGAAAAATATTATTAAGGCTCTCTAAAAGTGTAACTTTCTTTCAATCTTTCAGTGCTTCAATGGAAACTGCTCTTTTTTCCTCAGCCTTACTTCTATTTAAATTGTGTATGTTTGTGTGTGTGTGCATTAGTGTGCATGCATATGTGTGTATACAAGCTTTTAACAGCATACTGTTCTACCACATGAACACAACTTGATTATCCAATCCTGCTTTGCTGTCTTGGGAAATCCTCGGATTTCAGATCTTATTAGACCAATAGATGATTAGTAAAATCATCTATTGAAATCATATACATTACAGGAAATACTCTAGTCATCACCAAATGACTGAAATGTCATTACTCTAAAATTCTGAAAAGCAATCCTGCTTTGTAAAACCTGTAGAATTTCATTCTGGATATCAACACAAACGAAAATTCCAACAGCAGCTTGAAAGAAGTAAGAGTGGAACGAGTCATGACAAGAAGTCTGTCTTCATGGGAATTCATGCTGACAGGCTTCTCTGTGGGTAATTAGCATGATAATTTTTATGCATCGTTCAGAATGCAGCATAGAATGCATTCTGGCATGGGGTGGGGTAGGTGTAATGGCACACCACTTTGGACTTCACCCCAGCTTTAGGGTGTTTGCCTGAATGCACTCGATAATAAAGAAGAATTTGATTACTCCACAACTGGTGCAATTTATGCAGTTATTTCCACATTCAGGAGGTGTGAAGAGCAGAGGTCTAGACAATCCCTATTACTTTCCATTCATTCTATATTCACCAGAAGTAACGTGGTTCCAATGAACGATCTACTGCACAAGCGTTTTTAAGGAAATCATTAACCTACTCAGTAAGAGACATATTCAGCTTCTCCTTTTAGTCTTGATGCATGCAGCTCTGTCTTAGGTGATAAGCAGATGTGTACGTGTGAAGGTGGGAAAGGCAAACTTGGAGGGAATCAGGCATTCTAGAAAAACATGAATTCTGTTCTGGTTATTGCATGTTATCCAGGGAATCAAAGTATGATATCACAGTTCACAAAATTTACTTTTGCTTCAGAAGCACAAAAATAAAAAATACTCTGTTGAAGTCAGATCAGATCCCACGTGGATTATGTGAAAATAATTTGACTCCAAAGAAAATTGCTGTAATACCTAAGCAGTTTAAATGGAATATGAATAACATCAGAATACCATTCAAAAATAAAAAGTCCAATCTACTAATGTTCTTATGTGAAATGCCATTGTGGACAACACAGAACTGAAATTCTAGGTAAAGTGGAATTTAAGTCTCTGAACTACCTCAGGAAATTTTTGCAGAATGCCACTTACCATTTAGTAAACTAAATTCATATTTTTTTATTACTCAGGGAATTTACACACCTAAGTGTTCTGGGAAAATTAAATATCTCTGGTGGGGAAACATAAAGAACAACAAAACAGAAATATCACCTGGTTTTGAAGGTACTTCTGATGGGGCAAGCCTTTGATGAGATGCACATGTCTTGCCATCTGACTCTGTGTGTGTAATGAGTAGGATTTTCCCATGCATTTTAATTACTCTGGTGAGCTCTCTAATGGGAGATTCGAGCTGCTTACGATTGGAATCTCCCTGTCCTAATCTCCCAGGCCAAATTGTATAGTACTCTGAGCAACCTGGTCTGCTGAAATGTATTCCTGTCCATGGCAAGAGAGTTTAAACTAGATGATCTTTAAAGTCCCTTTCAATCCAGGCCATTCTTTGATTCTATGATGATAAATTAGTCAGTCTACTCTTCCAAAATTATGCTACTGAACAGATAATAATGTACAACTTCACTCTCTCTGATAAATTAGATTGTGACTAAAGAGAGTTTCCCACAACATCTAATGTTGTGACCAGTTTTGAAAATTTCTGTGTTTTTTCAAAGAATTATTAAAGATAAGTTTTCTACTTTCTAGCCTGCTCTTTTCCATATATCCACAAAGGCAGTGGATGCTCTTATAGGGTTAATTTTCTTAGCTTTTGGCTTTAAATTCATGGAACACATTGTGTCCAACCTTAATATTTTACACTGTAAGCCATATCATCTTTTATCTTTTATTTATAGTGAACCTCATATTAATTTCTCAATAGCAGCTGGCACAGCAGGAGGGACAAGGCATTGATCTTCCAATTTATCTACTACTCTTACATATCCTGAGGTCGAGCAGTCCAGGGAGATTGATGGGCTCTGGCATCAGTACAGCGGCTGTGTGTTTCTCATGCATGAAAATCAACAACAGGAAACCAAAATTTGACAATTGACAGTAATATCAGCAACATCTGTAATAAAAATAGCAGGATGGTCTTCAATAATTTAATGGAATATTGGGTATTCCACAATGAAAAATCAGCCATGTAAGAGTTTGTGTATATAGCTTTGCGAGATTCTGTACACATTTGCAACAGCTAGGTAAGAATGCACACATTCACACACACAGTATGCATATGTGTGTTTTCTCTCAACTTACAATGAGAATCAGAGGTCTTCCCCTTAAATTGTGACTTGTATCTTAGAATCATTCATACAGCCTGATAGGGCCGGGCCTCTGAAAGATCACACAAAGAGAGGACGTTCTTATCATTACACTTTGCAGTTGCACTACAGGGTTTGAGAGATCCTGCTGTATCAGCTCCAATTTTTATCTTTTTAGAAATAAGTTGATCTGCGCTGTTAACAGTTATGAATAACAGGTAAATGCTACTGTCCAAAACCAGTCTCCTATCTCTGGCTATAAGCAGTAAAAGAGGGAATGCTAGCCATCTAATGTTTCCTCTTACTGGAACCTATCCGCTATAGGCAGGTTATAGGACTTTGTACACACAATTTTAAACACAAAAATTATCAGCTTTCTCTGCTGAATATGTCTAAATATAGAAATGCTGTCCTAGTCAAAGGAAGAAGTATCTATCTAAAATTTGGTTAGCTAAGACATACAGTAGTGAAACTGACTTCCTAAGGCACTTTGACCAGGAATCAGTGCATGATCCCACACTATGAAAAGCTACAGGTAAAACTTTAGCTTGTGCTTCTCTTTATGCAAAACACAGGAAATTCATAAAGTCAGTGTAACATTCACTGCCTTTTCTCATGTGTGACTTTGTTGTGTGGGTTAATTTCTTTTCCTTCTTTACTTCCTATCTTTCAATTACCTGGAAAAATAATAACAGTTCATGCAGTCCCATCACAGTACTAGAGCTTTCTGGCTCCACAACCCATGACCACATAGGGGGGATCTGGAAGAAACTGAGATTTTAGATTCAAAATCAGCCCTCCAGCTGATGATTAAATAACCAGAGAGAGAGAGAGAAATGCTCCATGACATGGCCTGTGTACAAGGCAAGGGGCCTTAAGACTAGAAACGCCACATTAAACACAGAGCTATTGCATGTCCTCTGAAGACATGGTTGCAAATATTAAACCTGAGACAGACTGTTCCCTTTGGAACTCTATTCACTGCTAGCAGTGTTCAGGTACATACTACTTCTGAAATTAAAATTACTCTTATCCCCTATGCATCTTAAGAAATCAAAAAGAAGTGAGGAGTACTTTATCTTTCTATAAGCACTTTAAAAGTTGTAGAAGAAAAACTGTCCTACTACTTAGGATGTTCTTTGCTGTCTTATCAAGACTAGGGAGGCACAGACTCATTCCCTTTAACAGTCCACGATGTAGTGTTTGCATAAAAGGTGTCATGCAACCTGTTGAGTTTTATGTAGTAATCCCGCTGTCTCAAAAAAATCTCACAGTTTTAATGGCCACAGTAAACAGAATATCTTACTTAAAACTCACAGCAAAAGTCTATGAGGGGCTTTAAAGTACAGCACAGAAATTGCAAGAAAATACTGTGAGCTATTTTTCTATTTTAAAGCTTTTTCTGACTATGAAGACCCTTTATTCTTAGAAATTCTGATTCCTGTAAAGAATCTGTACTTTTGAGGTGTATTTGCTAAGAAAGGATAAGAAACCTCTGAACATTTACCTATATCTAGGAATGTTCTTAGGCTGGGGTTTTTTCAAGTTTTTTTTTAATATTTGAATATATTATTAGACACTCATTTCATCTGTGAATGAAACACAAAATGCTGGTAAAATGAAAGAGGTTCTTCTTGTAGTATTTCTGGACATAAACAGTAATAGAAGTGCCAGAGATTTCACAGGAGAGACTGCTCTTATGAGATTTCCTCCTCAATTTTTTTATTATATTTTATGGAGTTCAATAATGTCCTGGGTGCTTCAAGTACAGGTAGGATAAATAGTGCATAAAGCCTACCAAAATGGCTTCTGTCCCAAGGGGCTTACCTTCTGAGTTCATGCAATGGCAAGAAGAAAGAGAATAACAAAATGGAATAAAAAAGGAAAAGGGAGAGACTAGATACAACTTTTTGTACAAACTGTCAGCCACAACTTGTCCTACAAATTATTTTACAGGTTTTGAGGGAAAAACAAAGGAAAAGAAACTTTACATTTTATTGAATTTTGCTTTCCGTTATCTATGTACTTTTCTCCTTACAGTGATAAACCTCTAAGTCCAGGAGGATGTTCAGAGCTACTTTAAAGAGTGCGCTTTAAAAGGAGACTCCTGCATCACTGATACCAGACATCTCATTTGACACACAGTGAGCTTTTTAGAAGTGCTCACCAACATCTTGGAATTAATTAGATTTTCTACAGAAAGGCTGAAATATTCCTCTTGTAGACAGAAAATACCTTATGTTTACCACACATATCAGTAGTAATGGATATACTTAAGATTCTTCTTATCTATTTTTTCCATTCTCTATCTTCACCATTTCTCTGATCATCCTGTTACTGTGAATTGCCCTATAGATAGGGAAGTAGTATGCATGGTGCAATGCCATTAGTATTTCTTTGTGCTCCTGAAATGCCCAAAGTTTACATATAGAGACCAAACTGCTACAGCATAGGTGATGGTGTACATATGAACAATTAACATACAGATGTTTTTTCCACATCTATGACACTCTCAATCTACTGCTCCAGCTCCTAATACCATTCAGTTCTTCCTTTACAATGTTCTGATCAGCCTGTATCCTTGGCATTTCCCTTAAACAAAATTCCCCTGTAATAAAATTTGTCTTGAGATCTTTGAAGAGTTCCTCAATTAACATCCCTTCTATAACACAGAGTGCTGTATTTTAAAGAATATTTCAACCAATCTGAGTTGGTCCCCAATGCCCAACTTTTGCAAGTCCAAAATGACATTAGTTAATGACAAACTTGAAAATATATAAGTAACTGTAAAAAAATTTGAACCCTCCATTTTTTCTTTTTTTTTTTTTTTAATTTAATTTAACCAAAAACTTTCTAAAGCAGACACAACAACATCACATTCCTGCATTCTGCATTCTGAAACAGGATAAAATCTCTTGTTAATACCACCATATTCCGTGTGCCAGGTCAGAGGCTCTTTTATATAATGTACATAAATAAATGTATATACATATAATTAAATTTAATATATTTAACACATATATAAATATATATATATTTGCCAACTATCTTGTCTGCAGGAAAGAGAAGGGTGCTTCTAACAAAACTCGGGAGACACCAAAACTGCATTATAAAAATATTTTAGTGTGACTTTTTTTTTTTTTTTTGCCAGCAAAGAAACAAGCAGGAAAGAAATTATTTTCACAGCTAATTTTACCTTTCCAAAATTAGAAAGTTTTGAAACTTCTGAGCCCTACCTCTGTGGTCCTCTGCTTTGTCTTATATAACTCAAATCACATCTCTCCAGGACCTTTGAAGTTTGGCTTGGCTACCCTTGTCCTCCTCCAGAGCATTTCATTCAAAGTTTTATTGTCTTATAGATGTGGAGAATGAGAACCTTGTACATACGTGTGTGCAATGCATGTATGTTATTATCCCGTTGATAATATACTGTCAGCTACAAACAATTAAACCACAGTCTGTAGTAGAAACGGGACAAGTGGAAGGCATGGGGCCAATGGGCAAATGCTTAGCGCTGTTCCTAATGCCATGCAACTACAGCACCAGGGAGAAGGAAGGAGTCTCAGGAAAGTGTTGCGAGGAACACAGGGCACCAGGTTATACTCCCAGCCCCAGGGAGACCCTGTCCTTGCAGTACCCTGACACTTAGAGAGAACAAAGGTGTTCAGTTGTTAACAAAGACTTGGACCTACCTTAGTATAGCTGGTAACTCTCATGATCTGCAGAAAAGAGTAGAGTTTTTAAATGAGCAGAAGTAGTAGGACCTTATGTTGAATTCAGGAAGCAGAGATGGTAGCAAAATGAATAAAAATAGGATGAAACAAAGATTGCCATGCATTTTGGAAAACAGCTGACTGCAGTACTAGGACATTATTGAATTTCTGTGGTAATGTCTTTTTGCTTGGTGTGGACCAAGAAGGATCAAGTATGTAAGTTTTTAGATTGGATGTGATAGATAATTCATGAATTTTTCATTTTTCCAAGTGGGGGTCCATGTTCTTCACTCCTCACAACACCATATGATCACCTGCAACAGTGCACATAATGTGACAACATAATGACATCTGCTCTTTTTCCACCTGCTTCTTCACTGGGTTAGAAAACATTGTGGATTTGTGGTACTGCACTGCACTGCATGAACTTGCTTCGAGAGAAATATGTATATATAAATATTTTTTTAAAAAACATTTTTGATAGTTTTGAATTTCAAAGGAAAAACTGATGAGCTATATTTATAGTGCTTGTATTTCTCAAGACTTTTGGTTCTAGGATTTTTGGGCAAACTCCTAAGAGACTTACAATACATCATTTTGTATAAGGAGTAAAAGGAATCATTTTCTGGGTGAAACAAATACTAAATTATTTAGCAGATATATGGCTCAGGTATTGCTCCTGTACGTGTCCCTGAAAGTGAGATTTGTCACCTGGTGTGCAGTAAAGTAATACCACACAAAGAGTCAAGGTATTTGTTTATTTCATATTTGTGCCAAGATGGGAGCTAGATGGTAAATCCACAAAGCTAGCACTGATTATCAAAACTTTAAAATTTATATACATTTTTGCAAACAAAGAAATTTCTATTAGCTGCAAGTTACTTAGTGCTCTTATTAATTAGTATTCTACCACCTATTGGTTAAATGATTCACTCACTTCTCATGCTAATTAGTCCGCAGGATGAGTCTTTCTCTTGAGTCAGTGGGTTTCTTGAGTCTATGGTTGTGAGGACTTAAAGAATGCAGTTGCATGTCTTAGACCACTGTCAGAACAGAAAGTTACCATAAGATAAGCCACCTCAACAGGACTCATGATGTGCAGAGATGGTAACAACAGGAAAGTGATAATTTCCAGGCCTCATGAGGCTGATCTAGGTAATGCACTCAAAAAAAATTCTCATGTGGGAAAGCGAAGTGTGGGCAAGGAAGAAGTACTTATGCACATGCCATCTCAAGTTACGGGAACAGCATTTTACACCCCATGGATACCCAGGATTTAGTCTGTATCACATTGGTACCTCCAGAGGAATGACTTTGGGGATACCCACAACCAAGAAGACCAGGATGAGGAAGGACCTGCAGAACACTGGTAGTGGTGGTGGTGGTGGTTGTGATCCATCATTCATGTGGTGGCGATGTCTCTGCCTGTCTCTCTCTCTCTCTCTCCCTCACTCTCTCTCTCTCTCTAAGAGCCATGCTGTGGTCAAAGAGTAGAGAGGTCGTTGTGCTCTTATGGTATGTGGTTCTACACAACAGCTTATCTTCATTAGGCTATAGATTCAGATTTACAATCTAACTTAAAAAGATATGAAAACTTACATTTCTTTATGGAATCTGTTGAAGATTCCGCAACAAGAATTTTATGCATATCTATGCAGTGAAACCAGAAAATAAGTTTTGACTTGAGAAAAAAAACACAGATGAACGGGATTTGGACTGCTTGTCGACTGTAGGCGCAATGTGAGTCAGCAGCGTGTGCTCGAGCAGGCAGCGGGGCAAACCCCATCCTGGGCTGCATGAGACACAGCAGCACCAGCTGGCCAAAGGACAGGATCATCCCGCTGGATTCAGCTGTGGTGCAGCCTCACCCCGAGTCCTGTGTGCTGTGCTGGGTGCCACAGTTTGAGAAGGACAGGAAGGTCCTTGAATGGTCCAGAGGAGGGGAACAGAGCTGGTGGAAGAGCTGGAAGGCACATCCTGTGAGAAGTGTCTGAGGACTCAGAGTTTGACTGGCTTGGAGAAAAGGAGGCTGAGGAGTACACTGATGCCCTGTACAGCTTCCTGACGAGGGAAAGTGGTGAGGGAGGTGCTGATCTTTTCTCCCTGAAGTTCAGGAATTAGGTATAATTTCTTCATCAAGAGGTGGGCCAAACCCTGAAACAGGCCTATCAGAGAAGTTGTTAATTCTCCATGCCTGCCAGTGCCTTAAAAGGAAAATTTTGGTCAATGGCCCTCAATATATTCTGTGTATTGGTCAGCCTTGAAGTGTTCAGGCAGTTAAACTAGATGATCTCTGTAGGTCACTTATAACTGAGTCTACTTTATTTTAAATAAATGTTTGTGAAAGCTGCTGAAACAAATGAAACCAGAAAATGTTTTTCTGACATTGCAGTCTCTTCAGAAACCTTTGCTATATTTCCACTGGCCATGCTTTCTCCTCTGAGACTTCAGCCAGCATCCTTTCTCAGACTTGTAACTGTTGTGCTCTAGTTTGTGATCACTCAGGTCTTGAAAGCCTTCAGACTCAGGGATACTACGAAGACCCTGGGCAGATCACTCCACTCCAGTGCTTGATGATTCCCACAGGGCTTTTGATTTCTTTATCTTCAGCTTTAATCTTTCTAATTTCACAAGATGCTACTGTGACTCATTCCTTGACCAGGAAGTGTTGGGAAGAGACTGGTCCCATCCCCACTATAACGTCCCTATAGGTGCTGTGGAGTGGTGTGAGGTCGTCCAACACCTCCTCTGCTCCATGATGAACCAGCCCCAGCCCCACAGACTCTCCCTGACTGCAGTGGTTAATGGAGTGGGCTCCACAAGATGGTGATAAGTGAAGATATTTTATTGCAAAAATCCAGGGTTCTTAAACTGTTGCTGTGTTATGAGTTTACATACTTGTGAGGCACAACAAATGTGTTTAACCAACCACCATAAATCACGATAGGAACACACATCAGGGCTACCAACCAACCAGCCCCACGGTGTGAGCACTTACTGGTTCTAACAATTGTTTTCCAGTTATGTAGCTTGTTTTTTACCTCTAGTTTAGCTGAGTCATTCCCAGAATGCTCTCTGGTTAGCCGAAGTAGCAGAAGTGAGCAAGAATTTTACAAGGGCAACAAGGCCCTCATTTTGTAAGGCCTTTCTGCTCCGCAACACCTGAATCTCTTGAGCCTCTCTTGTATGTTTCTTCTCTTTCCTGCCTGAGATCCCACCAGGATGCAATGCCCGGATGAGGTCTGATGGATGCTGAGCAGAACAGAGCAGATCACCCTTGCACTTTTATAGACTAGGGAAGATAAACAGGAGAAAACCTGCAAGAGTGAGACAAGTGCTGAATTTTAGTCAGGCCCTAAGTGTTCAGGCAGTTGACCGTGCCTTCCAGCTTGTTCAGTTCTATTCCATTCCATTCTATTCTACTCTATGTGTACTGTGGGGGAGGAAGAAGGAATCAAAATGCTATTCTACTGTCCCTGTTTATGCTAAAACTACTCTTTTCTGTAATGGCAACTGCAAAATTACGAACCATTTTTCACAAAGAAACAAAAAATATCTTGTCTATGAACAGTATGCTGCATCGCTATGTTCAGGACGTTTTCCAGAACTCTTTCAATTATTTGATGATCCCTGAAGTTTACCACTATCCTACATGAAAGGTGGAGGGGGGCATTTTACAAGGACTAGTAGTGATAGGAGAAGGGTTAATAACTTCAAACTGAAAAAGAGTACGTTTAGTTTAGATGTTAGAAAGAAATTCTTCACTGTGAGAGTGGTGAGACAAGAAACAGTTTGCCCAGAGAATTTGTGTTACGTCCCATCCCTGGAAGTGTTGAAGTCCAGGTTGGATGGGGCTTTGAGTAACATAGTCTAGTGTTAAGATGTCCCTGCCCAAGGCACAAGGGATGGAACTAAACAATGTTTAAGGTCCCTTCCATCCCAAATCATGCTATGCTTCTATGACTGACTAGTTTTATTAGGCCTAAGATGGTGAATAGAAAATCTGTATAATAATATTGAATTTTGACATTGAATTTTAAAGTCACATTTAAATCCTGCATAGTAATAGATTCTAAGGATAATATTGTATTCTAGAAACATACACATTATTGTCAAATGTATTTATTACCAAATAAATTATGGAGGTTTCAAGGTCAGACCCTGAAACCCTGGCACTCTACTCTTTTGAAGGAGCTCTATTGCATTAGCTAAAGGAAGTAAACTCTAACTTTATGTAGAGCTAGATGAAGGGTCTTGAGCATAAGTCTTATGAGGAGTGACTAAGGAAGCTGGGGCTGTTTAGCCTGGTAAAAAGGAGGCTCAGGAGTGACCTTATTGCCCTCTACAACTGCCTGAAAGGAGGATGCAGCCAGGTGAGGGTCAGTATTTTCTTCCAAGCAGCAAGTGACAGAACAAAAGGCAATGGCATTAAAATTGCCATAGGGAAAGTCCAGATTTTAAAAAAAATGTTTTCACAGGAAGTGTGGTCAGGCATTGGAACAGGCTGTCCAGAGAGGAGGTGAAATTGTCACCCATGGACATGTACATAAGACATGTAGATGTGGTACTTGGAGACATGCTTTAGTGGTGAGCATGGAAGTGCTGGGTTAATGATTGCACTCAATGAACTTAAAGGTCTTTTTCAAACAAAATGATTTTAAGATTCTAAATTTTTGATTCTCAAAAGACCATTGTTGACAGAGGGGCCTATGCTGATACCCCCCTACACAGACAGACCCCTCGAGGTGCAACCCATCCCTGTTATGCCTGTTGAGAAACGCTAAGGGATTTGACATATTTCACTGAACTCGAGGGGAATTTTTGATGGGTTCTGTTACTCGCATAGATATGGATGTATACATTTCTGTGCCCCTCTATGTGTGAACTGGGTATGGTATGAATGTTACCAGGAATTTATGATTCATTTATTATTACAATCATAGTAAATTCTACCAATCAATGAGGAAGTGCTGCTAAATCCTTTTTCACCCTTATCTTTTGTATCGGTATATTTTGAATCCTTACTCTTTTGGGTCATTATTCTTGGTGCAAATCATTCTTAGTTGAATCTAATCTGATTTTCCTATGCATTCTTCATCTATTTAGTAAATGATATAGTGAATTTTGCCATTGAACTCATAAATGTATATTAAAACCTGGTTTTTGCCAATATCTTTGATAGTGATATTCTGAGCAGCCTAACCACTCTTTTGTGACTCTTGAGTACAAATCTTTTTAATCTAAAGGCTTGTTTTCACTCCTTTTCTCCCTCCTCTAAAACTGTATTTTCTATCAAGGCTCTGAACCAGAAGTCCCCTGCATTTATGCACAATTCTCAGTCACCCACACACAGCATCTCTTCCCATCGTTCCTTCCCATCTGTTGGTGTCAGTTTCATGCACTACTGTCAATAACCTTAGTATCTCGTATCTATCCAGCTGCTCAGCAAAATTTATCATAGCATTATTTCTTTAGCTATTTAAACTATTGGCAGGAAAAATTCCTGCAGTTTAGTAACTATTAAGTTATCACATTTCACTTGTTCAATAGGACATAATTGAAATCACAGAAATATAGCAATATAAGACAATGAGGTAGCAGGTCATAAAGTGAAGCAGTAGAGCAAGGAAGAGCATTTTATCCTAAAGACTGTTGTATGAAGACTTGTGTCGATTACAGAGTCCTCCGGATCAGGCCCCCTGTCCTAAGTCGTTGAGACAGACGGCGCGTTATCATCAACCAAGGCCAGTGACTGAGGCTTTTTCGGCTGGAAACCCACCGCCGCCACAACAACAGCAATCCCAGCAGCAGTTCCCTCGGGGAAAATAGGCGCGGAGCGCGGGTCGACTCCGCGTGAGGAAACAAATGGAGCCGACACTACCGCCCAAGGAGAAGCGCCTCAAGGACTGTACAGAACATCTACTTACAGACTGTGTGTGGGGCTTCTGCCCCAAGAAGACCATGAACTGTTTTCACCGGACTGGACTTTAATACAAGTATCGATATCACCAATGGCGGATCCTCAGGAAATGTTCCTTATTGATGACCTTGAGGTCTTCGTCATCGGGATGGAGCAGTGGACCCCTGCGGGGCTGGAAATCCTTCCAGAGCTACACCAGCCAAGCTCTGAGGGCAAGTACAGCCTCTGGGCGCGCTGTATCAATCCCCCGCTCTCCCTACCATGGGGCCGGGCTATTACCACAGCCGTCTTGTTGCCAAGACCTTCGCCCACCCCTGTCATCGGGTGGGCTGAAGCCGTACAGAGAGGCAAGCCCCTGGTGCAATGTGAATTGCACCAGAGGGACGAAAAGTTTAATGCGTCAGGAATGATTGATACCGGGGCGGATGTGACGGTCATTCCATCCGACATCTGGCCGTCACACTGGGAGCTGCAGGCCGAGGGAGAGGTCTCTGGGATCGGGGGGACTGAATTGGTTCGACAATCTAAAAATCCTATTTAAATTAAGGGTCCCGGAGGGACCGTTGCTTCGATTCAGCCATTCATCCTGGACACTAAATTTACGCTGTGGGGGAGGGATGCCATGTCCCAATGGGGCACTAAAATACAAATTGATGATAACATCCAAATTTGCCCTGCCACTCAACCTCAGGATTTTTGAGGGTGGCCACTGATGTGGAGCGCGCCACCCAGAAATTAAATTGGCTAACGGATTCACCGGTCTGGGTGGATCAGTGGCCATTGAAGAGAGACAAATTAGTAGCACTCCATGCACTCGTGAGGGAGCAGTTGGAAAAAGGACATATTGTCGAGTCCAACAGCCCCTGGAATTCCCCCATGTTTGCAATTTGCAAACCGGGGAAGGACAGGTGGTAGCTCCTTCACAACTTGTGCAAAATTAATGATGTGATTGAGGACATGGGACCCCTCCAGAATGGAATGCCATCACCTTCAATGTTACCACAGCATTGGAAGATTGCAGTCCTTGACATTAAGGACTGCTTCTTCCATATACCCCTCCATCCTGCAGACGCTCCTCGGTTTGCCTTCACAGTTCCTCCGTTGAACCGTGAAGCTCCCACGAGGTGCTACCATCGGCAAGTCCTGCCGCAAGGCATGAAAAACAGCCGCACGATTTGCCAATGGTACGTCGCCTGCATTCTGTCCCTGATTCGTGCCCAGGCAGGGGAGGCCATCATCCATCACTATATGGATGATGTCCTTATCTGCTGCCCTGATGATGACCACCTTGAAGACCTCCTCCAACAGGTAATCAGCACACTGGAAGCCAGGGGGTTCGAACTTCAACCAGAAAAGGTGCAGCGGACCGCGCCCTGGCAATATCTCGGCTTCAAAATCACTGAGACAACCGTCACACCCCAGCCGCTGGTCATTCATAAGGAACCGAGGACACTCGAGGACTTTCATTGTTTATGTGGCAGCTTGAACTAGGTGAGGCCCTGGTTGGGTATTACCACCGAGGATTTAGCCCCCTTGTTTGACCTCTTGGGGGGTGACCGAGACCCAGCGTCCCCCGCAAGCTAACACTGGCCGCTAAGGATGCCATCCGGAAGGCGGAGGAGGCCATAACATCCAGGCAGGCCCACAGGTATCAACTTGACCTCCCCTCTTCCTTTATCATCTTGAGGGAGGCGCCACACTTTCATGCCTTGATTTTTCAGTGGGCCGAAGTGCGGTATAACCCCCTCATCATCATTGAGTGGGTGTTTTTGCCGCACAAACCAGCCAAAAGTATCATGACGCCACAGGAGTTGGTGGCCATGCATATTGTCAGAGGCAGAGCACATTTACAGCAGCTCTGCACAGGTGACTTTGCATATATCTATATGCCTTTCCCTGTAGAATAATTGGAAGTGGTTCTACAGACGAACTTAAATTTACAATTCACACTTGACAACTACCCTGGTCAAATTTCTTCACACAATCCAGGACACCCATTGTTTAAGGAGCAGTTTAAACTAATGCAGCATTTTATACAGAGCAGAAATCCTATCAAAGGCGCCCGAGTGTTTTATACTGATGGCTCTAGGAAAACCAACAAGTCAGTGGTTACTTGGTGGAATTCCCAGGAAGAAAAGTGGGAAAAGGACATTGAGGTGGTTGATGGGTCCCCTCAAGTTTGTCAATTGGCCCCCGTCGTGAAGGTCTTTGAAAGGTACTCTACTGTTCCTTTTAATTTGGTAACCAATTCAGCCTATGTTGCAGGAGTAGCTATGAGGGCAGAAAACACCCTCCTAAAAGATGTTTCAAATCTGAAAATTTACAAATTGCTCTCGAGGCTGATATACCTTATTTCCCACTGAGAGCAGCCCTACTACATAATACACACAAAGTCACGCACAAACCTGCCAGGGCCTATTGCCAAGGGCAACCAGATGGCTGATGCCCTGGCAGCACCTGTGGAGACTGCCCGCCTACCTCTGGCTTTTGAGCAGGCAAAAGTGTACCACTCCCAGTTCCATCAAAATGCGCCTGGTCTGGCTCGTGGTTACCACCTGACACGAGCTCAGGCCAAGGCCATTGTGGCTACATGTCCCCATTGCCAAAACCAACAGCTACCATCTCTGGGCTTTGGGGTGAATCCTCGAGGCATTAATTCAAATGAAGTGTGGCAGATGGATGTTACTCATTTTCCTGAGTTCAGGCGAATGAAGTACATCCATCTCAGCGTTGATACCTTCTCCGGCGCCATTTTCGCCTCCGCTCATTCAGCTGAGGCCACAAGGGATGTGGAAAGACATCTTGTCCAGGCCTTTGCGACCCTTGGCATCCCGCGGGAAATAAAAACGGACAATGGGCCCACGTACACCTCCCAGAGGTTCCAGCTCTTCTCCCAGAGCTGGGGCTTTAAACATACTAGGGGCATTCTTCACAACCCAACCGGCCAGGCCATAAGTGGAGAGAGCCCACCAGGAGCTTAAGAGGGTTCTTTTACAGCAAAACTCTACTATGCGCCTGGAGCCTTCCCCGGTCAGGCTGTCGAAGGCCTTTTTTGTCCTCAATTTCCTTAACTGCACATTTGAAGATCCACTGTCCCCGGTGTACAGGCACTTCTCCAATACCAGCCAGGCAAAGTTGAAACAACAGCCGCTTGTTATGATCAGAGACTCTCACACCCAAAAGACGAAAGCACCCTACAAACTAGTCGTCTTTGGGAGAGCGTATGCCTCGAACTCAACCCCCGAGGGACTGCGCTGGGTTCCAGCGAAGTGGGTCAAGCACTACACCCCGAAGCCTACGGTCAAACAGGTTGCTTTAGCTGTGTGGTAACAGAAAAGGCTGAAGAAGAGAGGTTTTCCCTTCCGCGCTAAAGATTATGTTATCCCTGAAGGTGTCTTTCCCTTTTCCCTGTTCCCTTTTTGTTAGTTTGATCTTTAAGTTATTTCACAACACATCTACCTTGTCAGCAGCCGCAGGGTTACCCTGGCAGTGAAGGCCTGGGTCATGCCTGCTGGTATGACATATGCTGCTATTTTAACTATGTTAATGTGATGCTTCTGTTAACCCTATTTATGTATATTTTGTTGTAAACCATGGCACGCACCCACTGTTTCGTTTTTGCCACCATCCTGGGAGCCTGGATCCTCCTGCAGGTCATCCGCCTGGTGAGTCCTGGGATCATGCCACCTCCCAGGACAAACGTCTGGACCCTGCTAGCGAAGTCCCTGCACCAAGACCACCTGTGCTTGAGCATGGCAGCCCCAGAAAACCCTATGTCTACTTGCCTGGTGGGGATCCCTTTTAACCGGTCTGATTATCCCCCCAGTATGATGCAGTTTTGGTTAAGTGGAACCAACTGCTTGGTGGCCAGCCTATAATAAAAACCTCCCAGATGATAAAGAAGGCTGCGGAAAATCCACTTGAGTTCTGGGATGGATAAGAGACGTGGCAGCCTAAGCTGGCCACCAAGCCCACTGAGTTCCACCTTCTTGGTTCTTCCCCAGCTCGTTTTTATGTTCATTTTGAGTTTAAACCCCCCTGTTACAAAAACCTTGTATTTATGTTACCCAAAAGAAAATTAAGTTTCAAGCAAGAAATTGGTGTGAGCACACTGCTCGCATTCATGCCCCGTCCACCAAAGACCAAGTCCCCAGGCAACTCCCTAAGGGAGTATTTCTTATTTGTGGTGATCATGCCTGGGCAGGCATCCCCTCTCACCTGCACGGAGGGCCATGCACATTAGGGCAGCTTTCACTGCTTATGCCCAACAAAATGCAAATTGTGAATTGAATAAATAAGACTGAATTGGCACGAAAAAAGAGAAGCTTCGACGTTTTGGATGAAAATTGTGATAGCGAAATTTTTCATTGGTCAGAGTCAAAAAGAGTTGCCGCCTCCCTGCTATTGCCATGGGTTGCTGCGCCCCTCTGTGGCAGCCCACTAGCTGTCCACTGGCCCAGCGTCACCAGAAGGAGCGACAGATTCACTGCCTGGGGTCGCCTTGAATGCCGTCGGGAGAAAAGGGCAAGCGTCTCCCCTGCCTGGCTCTCACCCAGGCAGACCAAGCCCCACCGCCCAGGCGAGAAGCAACTGCAACAGGTCCTCAACCTAGGCAGCCGCAGGCTGGCACACAACAAACGCTGTAGCCGATGGGGAGTCTCCTAGCAATCTGCCCCCGAGGGTCAGGCTGCAGCCGCTGTAGACCACAGGCACACACACAGGCGCACAGAGGCGAAGAGCTGCGAGGAGACCTTTGGTTTGGCTTAATTCCCTTGAATCTTTATTACCCCAGCCCCGTGGAGGGACAACAATTCTGAAGGCAAGGAAGGGTGCCAGGGACCAATAGGCCCGAGAAAGGTTGTGCAGAGGGTTTTAAAAGGGGGGAGGAGTTGGGAGGTAAAGGGGAGGTTACATGTCTTGGGACCAATGGGAAAACATTACAACACAGGTAACAACCAATGAGTAGAAACAAGGGGAGGTCTCAGGGGAGGGTACATACATAAGAACCAATTAGGGATCGAAGGTAACAGAACTTTCTAGGTTGGGGTGTCAACCTAGGAGTGGGCAAGGGATGGGCTTGTGGATTGACAACCTGACAGACACATATAACTGACAACTCAATAGAACTTATGAGAAAAGGGGGAGGAGGCTTGGAGAGTGACAAGTCCATGGGAGTGTCTGGCCCTCAGACTCCTCCTTGGATGATGTCACCCCCAGGGGTAATAGCCCAGTTAACATCTTTATTTATCAACACACTAAACCCACTGGGGTCCTCATCAGGAGTCTGGACAATGGGATCCGGAGCCACTCCGGCAGTGCTAGGTACGTCCAAGGCAGCCACCACAGGTGCTGCCTCACACACCACAACAGCCCCCAGTTTTTCAAATTGGAGTAAGGCTTCTACACAACGGGTACTTCTTGACAAGCTGCATAGCTTTGTCAAGTGAGATGTGCTAAAACATAATTTTCAGTTTTACTTTGTTTTATTGAGCACTCCGAGGAAATCAGTATCCTCATCAGTAAAATGGGAAAAGTAGTACTTATCCACCTTTGACAACTGCATCATGACCCAAGGATCAAAGTGCTATGCATAACTAAGTATTTTTAGTATTACTACTTTGATGTGTAAATCACAGACACAATTGGCTGTAACTGTCTTTGAAGTTGTTCTGAAAAATTATATCATATTCCTCTTCAGCAGTGATTTAATTTGTGAATTAGTGACATGACAGACCATAAGAATCTATTTGGAAGCCTTCCAATTGGTTTTCTCAATGTGTCTTCTGTGAACATGCACTCAGTTTTCAGTAGGCAGAAAATGTCCTCAAATTATTATTACTGATTGCATCATTTTCTCAGTGAAAGAATTTGGGTAATTATAAATCTTATTTTTATTAATACGAAAAATTTTATGATTTGGTTCAATTATCACAAATTATCTTTACAAACCCAAAGTTGTTACTCACTCAACCTAGCTACTCCTACCTTCAGACTGGTTTAGTATGGATGCAGTTTTCCTTGGAACTAGGCAGGTGTGCTATAGGCCAGCAGACTTTCATCAGAAAATACAGTCAGTAGTCCTTTCACTATGCAGTGAATTTAATTGGTCAAACAGCCATACATCATCTTTCAAGAGGAAAATTCAAAAGGAGACATGGTCTCTTTGCACTCCTGTACAACTCCTTTCCCTGTGTGCATGTGTTTCAGAGTGTTGCATAAAAGGCTTAAAATGTGTTAACTGAAAACTTTTGTTACTCATTAATCAAAAAATTATTTTTCATCCTTCTATGTTGTGAATCCAACATTACGATTAAAAAAAAAAAGTATTTTAAATAAGTTTCAAGTTTGTGGAGTAGTACTTACACAAACTATTTTCAAGACCAAATAACAAGTCAAAGAAAAAGGAGGACTCATATTGCATTATAGTTTGATAAAGAAAAGCTTGGAGATTATGGCACTTCACATCTATTTAGAATGCTCAAGACACTTTGCAAATCAAATTAATTTCTACAGGATGAACTATGTTAAGTCATATGAGCAGGTAGCCTAAGAAATAGCCAGTGATTTTTCAGTAAGAAGGAAAAGTTAGACTCCATTTTTCAAAATCTTTGGCTCTGTAATTTAAAATACAAAAATGGCAACAGCTGTTTTTTAAATGAATACTAAAAAAAGCAATACTTTGGACTGTTAAAGCTTCTTTTAACACTATCATGCTATTGTAATACTGTAACAAAAAATATCTTCTAGTTTGTAAGGATATATTTAAAGCATTGTTAAGTCAAACAAATGTCTGAGTCAAACAATAAAATAAGATTGTTTCTTTCATTCTAGATTCTTTCTCAACTTTCCATGCAGAAATGTAGTTTTACAACAGCTATTTCAGATCAAAGGTTAAGAAGTTACGAATAGTCAAAACCTGTTTTCCTTACTTTAGCTGCTTTTAAATTGTAGTATTTGTGACTTGCAAACTGCTGAGCCACTTGTCTCCACCTGGGCTTATTTTATAGTTCCTACCAGACTTTAAACAGAATAATGATGCCAGTTTGTCATCATATACAGGAATAAATAAGAGACATTGTAACAAACATAATTTTAAATGAGAGATTTATAATTGAGATTTCAATAGAAGATCTGGGGTTTGACTTCTGAAATCAAAACTCTTCAGTGGTAATTTTCTATCAATATTTTAGTTGTCTGCTTAAAAAATCCAAAACCATAATGCTCCAGTTCCTAGAATGAATACTTCATTTCTTAATTGTATTGATATGTCTGGTCAGCCTTCTGTCAGAAATATTTTTTCAAAATACACAAGAGTGCTGTTATCTGAGGAGATAAGAACTGTCATATAAATGATCAAAATAGGCAAGGTGGTAAGTTATTAACAGACAGACTTTACACTCATTGTCTGCTACTGAGAAATTAGAGGCAAAAAGGACGTTCTAATTATCTAATCTATCATCCTGTCAATGATTTTTCTTAACTTTTCCAATGTTTTGAGACATTTGAGATAATTCAGGTTTATTTTCCATCACAGTGAAATACTATGGCTAAACACTCCTGATGCCTTCCACTACATATTCAATTTCTTAACATTACCCTAATATTTTTAATACCACCCTAGGCTATTCTAGCCTACATTTTTTTTTTTTTGGATTTTGGAATATCCAGCCCATTAGAAATTCAAATACTTATGCAGGTAGGTATTTCTGAATAAAGAATGGTATGAAAATGTGGAAAGTATCCACAGAATGATACTTCTATTTTAAAATGTTGAATGATTCCTTTTCAGTGTCTGTTTGACTACCTACAGTGTCTAGAGGAAATGCAAGTGCAATAGTTTGGCGAGAGGGAACACTGTGTTTCATAATGAGGGACATAGACTGCTCAATTACTTGAGGTTGTAGGGAAGAATTTGGAACTTCCGTGATGGTAAGACATTTTATTTCAGACAGAATGTAACTGCCCAGATAACACAGAAGAAAACAATTGCATTTGATCTGAGAAACTGTGATACTCTGAAGTTTATTCCCTTGATTGTAAAATACACTTGGTAAAACTTTTAAAAACTTTTAAAAAAGGTAAAATACACTTGCAAAAACTTTTAAGAAATATGTTCAATTTGTGGAAAAGCTCTTTTGATACAAGTATATTTTGGTAGGACTTTTGACTTATAGCACCACTGGCAGTAGGTCTCAGTGACCCTGGCAAGTTTCCCATGCACCTGCAATTCCATTTTACTGATGGAGGGCCAGGAATTCCAAACCCTGTGACTCGTGGCCCTATACATAAGATTTTCTGTGATGACTTCTGCTTTGGAACGTCTGCTGGCAAACAACTATTGAAAAAAAGACACCTAATCCCTTTTAAGATTTGTCTACACATCTGCAAAAGACATGTTTCTTCTGTTGACTTTTCCCTTGCCAGATACATCTTTAGAGGCAATCATATCACAAGCATCTCCCTTATGGTGGGGAGGATTATTTTTGTAGAATCAATTGCTTTCTCTCTTGTTTACCGTATTTCCAGGCATCCACCTGAGGTTATCACTAAGGAGATTTTGTAAGTGCTAAATCTATTCTGTAAATTACACTTAATGTTTGTTGTAATCAAACCATGGGCTTTTAATCTGTACATCATTGAATGAGATTATGTTTCAGGGCATGAGTTAAGAATTTTAAGCGTACAGCAATTTTTACTTGTTAACCTTCCAGACAACTTCTTCATGTAGCGGAAAACCACTCAAAGAGCTTGCAGTCCAAGAAGAATAGACTCTTAATCTTGCTGTTGACCTGTATGATATAATCTTAGGAAACACAGTAAGTACTTAAATGTCTATTTTTCTTTTTAGTGAAAAAAAATATCAACAAGGAGAATCACTCAATAAAGTTTCAGTACTACTTTTTCTTAGCACAGGATCTTAGAATTTAATAGCTTTAGATTTGTTTAGAAATTAAGACAGTTGCAGTCCTGATAATTAGATCCTTTTAAGTGAACTTAATAATATTATGCTTGACATGGAAGGGATAGAGTGTGTTTTCATTCCAACAATATCAGAACACACTATTTAAATCAAATGTCATTTTCCCTGAGCTGTTGACTTTATAAAATTAAGAAGTCATATTTAATTTTTTTTAAAAGGTTAATTTGTTGACCTCAACTTTGTTTAATTGCTACTAATGCATTTTATGCTAATTAAGCATGCTTTCTCAACAATTCCAGGAGGGAAAAATAAAGCTTTTAAGGTTCCTCCTAATCTAGTACCCTGGGGCTGTATGATTCTTTCACTTTAATCTACCAATTATATGCATTATACCAATAAATACGTCATTTAAAAATCTATAGTTTCAGCAACCCTTCACCTGCCATTGCTTTATATCATATTAAAACACACGAGGCAGTATCTTTCCTTAAAAGTGTCAAAAGAAAGGACTGACTAAAACATCATCAGCATTTTCTGGTGATAAGACCTTAAAATCTCCAATATCAGTTGTCTGTGCATAATAATAAATATAATATTGAAGAAGTACAGAGTTACTTCACTCAATAAATATGTTTTATCCCTTAGATATGATTTGTCATTTTTAAATTTCAATCCTTTGCTTTTAAACATTTATAATGGTCTTAAAATTTAGGTCTACTCTATTATAAAAGAGTTCTCCTCATATTTTGCAGCTGCATTTCAGTTAATAATCAGCACAGACCCAGCATCTTAAAGTGATAGAAAAGAGTGCAATAGAATTTTTTCTATGAATTTTTTGTTTATGTTAAGTTTTGACATCCTAAAATTGTAGTACAAGTCTGCATCTCTCTGAAACAGTACGATTTATTGACTAATACTTTTATGGTGACTTAGTCTGCATGAGAATTTAACTCTCTGTGTATTACATGATGTAGCTTTCTAGTACCACTACAATCTCTGAACACAAAGGTAGAAATGAGTAACAGCACCTCAATACCCCCAGCAGAGCAAAGATTAGTGACTTTTTCCAACATACATGCTGTCAGTACGACTTGTACGCTTTTTTTCTAGAAAGCTTCATAATTTAATGACAACAAAAAGGTAATGTTTATTTGTTTCTTTTAAGTTTTTTCTTCTTCTGGGTCATTTTAGTATTAAAAAAAATTTCCTCACAACATTGAGGAATTGTGAAGAAAAATCTTATCATCAATAGTTTTGGGGCTTTCCATAATATTACATGAAACAGAAGTCCTTTTCCTCTGAAAATATTAAATTTGGAAAAATGGTGAAAGATCATTGTGATATTTTCACGTCTATATTTCATACAGCATCAACTGAAGTATACTACTAGATGGAATCACATAATTCACCAGAATATGCTATTTTATGCTTATACTTTACTGTGGGAACTATCACATTACATAAGTAGAAATGAATATTCATCTCAAAAACCCTTATTTTTTTTTTTTTTCTGGTTTATTTGATGGTTTTGGAACAATGAAATCTTTTTTGTTGTTTTGATTTAAATGCATATAAGTTATGAACATATGAAAATGCATTGAAATCTATCTGTGTTACAGACAAGAATTTTCCCAAACTCCTGAAAAGGTCTGAAAAGAAATTGAGAGAAATTAAATGCAAATCTAATTACATACGAATTTCCGCTTTTATAAAGCCCATAGGCAAATAAAAGTTGCCCTTTTTATGAAGCAGAGCCCAATTTCTAATCAGACTAGAGAAAAGAGAACTCTGATGTATGTTATACATATACTGTAACACAATAGCACTATCAAATTTTTGTCAGGCAATTAAACTTTATGCCAAGCTAATTCAATTTTGCTGCTGTTTTATTAAGTCCTGAGAAAAAACCCCCGAAATCTGTTCTCTTCAGTAAATCACAAGTTTCACAATGCATTCCCTAACTCAGTCTCCTTGTTCTGCTATTTTGATATATTAAATATCCAGCAAAGAATTTCCAGGGTCATAAATCCAGAGTGATAAAATTAATCTTATTGCTGAAGAGAAATAAATATTTTATTGCAATTTTATGAGCTTTTGTTCCCTTTTCACTCGCAAGTAGGTGTTGTTTAGTGGTACAAAGACATTTAGCTGCTAAAAAATGTATTAGAAACAGTACAGCAATAATAGAATTCATATCTACAAAGCTGTTCACTTCTCAGAATGAAGGTCCAAGAATATCTGAAGAAAAGCTTAAAACATGATATTGTCAATAGCTGTATTACACTGATTATTTCTCTTACATTTTAAACTCCAGGAATAATTTTTCTCTTATTAGTAATTTTACAATGGATTTTTTCTGAAATTGCACGTGAACAATATCTATGCAATGTAATTGACTGCATTTAAATGAAATGCGCAACCCTAGAAATCAGAAATGCTAATCTAATTAATTCTTCATTTTCTTTCTTTTTTTTTTTCTTAGAAATGCAAGGAAATTTTAAGATTTGAAATGTTCATGACATGATTATACCTTTGTCTGAGGTGCTTAGCATTTGCAGAAATGATTCATTCTATACAAGTCTGTCACAACATACTCTGCGTTTGAATCCATGTTATCTGATATATAATGAATATGTTGCTTCTCACAATTAAGAAATGGATTGGGGACAAAGGAATGTACAGGTAGGAATTTCCATCAGAGTAGAAACAAATGGAGAAGGATCACGGGGCTTAGTGCTATATATTATATAGAAGGCATTACTTTCAACAAATTAGTGTTGCACATAAATGGGACAGTTTTCTGCTATGATTGTATGTTGCATAGCCATTCAAAATATCTACAATGACTATAAAAGCTCTATTGCAATTTGGCAAATAGTATGTGAAGTTTGCACAGACTGGGATGTTTCGAAGGCCCTGGAAACATAGTTACTTAATCCAGTGATTCAGTGTATTGTTAAAAATGTCTGCAGATCAACAAATGAAAATGGTAGTGTGGCTAAATCTGAAGAGATAACCCATAATGTCTTAACAAAACATAGTCACAAGAAAATTGCATCTGTCCTCAGAAATGCACAGAAACGCTACAAAGCATCATAGATGCAGAACATTCAGATGTTTGGGGTTTTTTTCTTCACTTTTTTTTTTTTTTTTT
>VZRN01006078.1:144071-177312 GCA_013397935.1 Dasyornis broadbenti
AGTTTGGGGTGTTTTTTTTTTCTTTTTTTTTTTTTTTTTTTTGGGCTACTAAGTTAGTTTGTTACTTCTGTGAAGACCTGGTGCTATTTAATGAGCACTGCTGATGTTCAAATTTGGAATAGGTGACAAATTTTCACTTTTTCATAGTTACTAAATGGAATGCCAGATTACTAATTAACAGTTGCAAGTGGCAAACCTTCAGTCCAGGAGGACTGTACAACTGCAAGCAGAAGCTTAAAATAAGTATTAAATTTACAGAAAATCAACAAAAGTTTTTAGAATTGTCTACGTTTGTTGAGAAATAAGGACAAGTTTAGGAAGAAAAAGGTTATCAGAATAGACTATATTTCAATATTCAGACTAAACGCACACAGGGACCTTAATTCAAATGTACACTATTGTCCACCAAAATAAAGAGCTGGAACATACGTAAACATTTTCTTTCAGTTGATTGGGCTAACTTGTGTGTTCTCCACTGTCAAATTTTATGTTACATCCATATCAGACACCTGACTCTGCTTTCCTGCTTTTACAGTTTATCAGTAAAAGAGAAACTGACAACGAGCATGTGCAGAGAGAAGAAAAATATTGCAGTCCACTAGTATTGAGGAAAATACTCTTGAGCTCTGAAGAATAGAGAAGCAATATTCTGAAACAACAAAGTTTACCAGTTAACAGGCTTTTTAATGTTTAAGATTTAAATGTACTTTTGTGCAAGATCTTGGTCAGACCTTACCAATCATCACTCAGGTATGCAGCCTAGTGCTTGACTACATTTTTTTTTTTGTCCTGTAACAATGAATATATAGTCGAATATATCATGAGACATGAAACAAAAAAATTAACAAACAACAAAAGAAATGCTAGAGTATTACCATGGATAAATAGGCTCGGTACAGAGAAAGCCTAACAAGAGTTTAAACTGGTGAGGAGCTCAAACCGGTCTATTTGCCATATGGAAAGGAGTCTTATTTACAGGACAAAGCTGACCATAACAAGCTGAGCTGTATAGACACAAACAGTTCAAAAGAGGCTTAGGAAGCACCAATGGACAACTTTGTTTCACTTCAACATGGAAACTGCTACATGGAGAGCAAGGATAAACTGTGGTTAATGTTGACCATGCTAAACTGATCACAGATCAGGACTTGGATAACCAAATACAAGCGTTTATTTCAGCCGGGAGGCTAGATTTGGACAATACCTACCACCTCTGACTGCCACTACCTTTGTCAAGAAATTGATTTCCTGAACACTAGCCGCTGCTAAATCCTGTGTAATAGTATAGACTACTTAAACTAGATGTGATATGGGAGTGGTATAATATCAGGCTTATCCTCGGTGAACCTTGGGATGATATGAAAACCTTAGAGGGACAGGGTGCTGGCAAGGCCCCTCAGCCATTGACTTTGAACTGTGCTGGCCAGACTGGAGCACACCTTCAGTTTTACAGAGATGAGTCAGGGACTCCTGAGGTAACAGAAACCAACAAGTAAACATGAAGGAAATATTTTAAAGGAATTAAGGGGTATACCTCTGGGAAGGCAACATTGCCTACAGCCCTGCTCAGGTGCCTTTATGTCAATGCATGGAGCATGGGAAACAAACAGAAGGAGCTGCAAGTCACCATGCAGCTAGATAGTTATGACCCTTTTGCCATTACTGAAATTTGGTGGGGTGAATCCCATGACTGGGAAGCAACTATCAATGACTGCAGGGTGTTCAAAAGAGGCAGTGGAAGAAGGAGGGATGGAGGCGTTTCCCTCTACATCAGTAGGTGGACCAAGTGTGAAGAGTTGTTTCTGAAAAAGAGCCATGGGTAGGTAAAAGCCTGTGGGTGAGAATTGAAGACTGAGGCAATGAAGGGAACCTTGTGGGTGGTTCACACAGCCCCCTGATCAAGGAGAGCCTAATGGTGAAGCCTTCTTGCTCCAGCTGCAGGAGGCACTGCACTCACAGGCTCTTGTCCTACTGTGGGACTTCAACCACCCTGATCTCTGCTGGGAGAATAGCACAGAGAGTTGTAGGAGATCCAGGAGACTGCTAGAATGCATGGAGGAAAACTTCCTGATCCAGGTAATAGACAGCCCTACCAGAGGCGATGTGGTACTGGATCTGTTGGTGACCAACACAACTGAGCTAACTGGGGATGTTGAGATTGGAGACAACCCAGGCTGCAGTGATCCTGCATTTGTTGACTTTGCACTCCTGAGGGATATGGGTCAGGTAAGTAGTCAAATTAGGTCCCTGAAATTTAGGAAAGCAAACTTCCAGCTCTTCAGGGACATAGTCAATAGGATTCCCTGGGAGACTGCCCTCAGGCATAAGAAAGTGGAACAGGACTGACAAATCTTTAGGGAAGTCTTCCACGGAGAACAAGATCTAGCAATCCCCAAGAGCTAAAAATCATGCAAGGAAAAAAAGAGACTCGCATGGCTGAGCAAGGAACAGTTGGTCAAAGTAAAGGGGAAGAAGCAAATGCACAGACAGTGGAAACAAGGACAAGTGACCTGGGAGGAGTATAGAGATGAAGTTCTGTTGTGTACATGGGGTGAGGAACACCAAGACCAAACTGGGACTGAACCCGGCAAGGGATACAAAGAGTAGCAAGAGGTCTTCTACAGATATGTTAACCAGAAAAGCAAGGTCAAAGACGGTGTACCCCTCATGACAAACAATGCTGGAAAACTGGTAACAATGGATGAGAAGGCTGAAGTAGGTATTATCTTTTTGCCTGCCTTCAATGACAATCTCTTTTCCCGTATCTGTCAAGTAGATGGATGGGGACTGGGAAAGCAAAGTTGCTTCCACTGTAAGTAAAGACCATGTTTGTGACCACCTGAAGATTCTGAATGTGCATAAGTCAATAGGACCCCATGAGATGTATCCCAGAGTGTCCTTGTTCGAGATGGGGACCACACGTAAAGAAAGCAGCTCCAAGACGGGCTGAGAGAAGGCAGTGCCTTTGTTTATTGCTACAATGTCTCTTTTTTACCATTTTTGAATGTTTATGCCACATGGCCATTGGCTCCTAACTTGTTATTCTACAATACTATTGGTCATTTAATCCTAGTACACACCTCTTCCAGAAAACGACCTCCCTTCGAGTGGTTCCTGACACCATGGCTGTCTGTGAGCTGAGACAGGCCAGCTGTCAGTTCCCACAGAGTCCTGAGGGAACTGGCTGAGAGAGTTGCTATCTTGGTTTGGAAGACAGGTGTCTGCTAAGGAAGGTGGAAACCTGTCGTAGAATAGAGGATGTGATCCCCCTCCGTCCAAACTGTTAGCACTTTGAAAATCAAGGGCTCTCAAAGATATGGGAAAAGGAATAACAGTTCTTTACAAGTGTCTATAACAAGGAAAACAAGCAACAACAACAGCAGCAATAACAAGCAAACAAACCAGAAACCCAGTGGCAGCTTTCTCTGGGCTGCCAGACACCACCCCCCCACACCTTTGGTGCAGTTCCGGTCGCAGCCAGCAGGGGGTGCTTTCGGGCTCCTGGCAGGGCAGGGGCAGTGGCTCCCCCGTGCAGCTGCAGGGGGCGCTGTGGCACCAGCTCAGGTCCTCGCTGACTTACGGAGGACAGACCGGAGTGCAAGGCGGGCTAGATGGCTAGAGGAGCTGTAACAGGAAAACGTCGGAGCAGCAAACTGGATGACAGAGGTGGTTCACTCGGACCAGCAAGCAAAAAAAAAAAAGGTGGCAGAAACTCTGCAGTGGTGGCAAAAGCCACAGTACATCCCGACAGGTGGGGTGGGGGTGAGCGTCAGCGGGAGCTGAGCTCCGCACTTGGCAACCTCTGTACACAGCTGGGGAAAACCGCCATACACACTCCAGGAGCGAGGGAGAAACAGTCAGGGTCCTGTACTTCTTTCCCCCAACAAAAACTCCCAGCAAGGAAAGGAAAAAACAAGGCACTGTTGAGCTCCCACAGCAGCAGCAAAAAATAGCCCAGATGTCTCCTCTAAGGTCCTGGGAACAAGTATGTCGTTATTAATAGCCAGGTACCTTTTTCTCCCCTTGCTATACCCAGCCACGTCTTTTGTCTCTTAAGAGCCCAGTTGTTATCTCTTAAGTACCCAGTTGTTAAGGCTTGTTAAGGGAACCCTAGCAACAGGATGGAAAAATTCCCAACCTCCAAGAGTTGCCAAGCTACTCTCTATCCCATTTGAAAAATCAGGCCAATCAGATGAAGTCCCAGAGGAATGGAAAATGGGAAACATTGTACCCATCTTTAAAACGCATAGAAACAGGGACCTGGGAACTACAGTCCCATCAGCCTTCCCTCTGTGCTTGGGAAGATCATGGAACAGATCCTCCTAGAAGCTGTGCTAAGGCACAAGGAGGATAGAGTGGTGATCCAGGACATTCAGCATAACTTCTCTGACAATATCCTTCTCTCTAAAGTAGAGAGATGGATTTGATGGGTGGACTGTTAGATGGATAAGTGGTTGTATGGTCACACGTAGAGGGTAGTGGTCAGTGGTGTAAAATCCAATGGACACCTGTGAAAAATAAGGAGCAACTCTTTGTTTTATATAAAAATAAAAGTAATTTATTAACAGAAAATTAATTTTAAAAAATCGCGTTAAAAAAAAATCAAAACCGTGAACGCAGGGATGAGAGACTCTTGTAAGCCGGTAAGGCTATGGACCCAAGGCAGGGATCCACGACGCTGGGCTTGCTCCAGCTACCCCAGAGCAAAAATCTTGTATCGGGTCTCTAAATAGAGGAAAGGTCCAGAACCGCAGCGCCGGGCTCTCCCGTAGCTAGTCCGGTGCAGAAAATGCTGGGAAAAAGCGAATCCGGACTCCTGTCTGGCATTTTTATAACCCTTTGGCTCCTCCCCTGACCGCCCACTGTCCAGCCCCCATGGTCTGAGGTGATTGGTAAAGTCCGAAATGAGGTCTGAGTCCATCCACCAATAGCTTGCTGTCGCCAGGGGGGGTTGACTTCGGGCAGCGTCGTCGGGTCCAGTGGCGGGAAAATACCCTCATTGAAATTCATGGGAATCTCATGAGGTTTAACAGGATGAAGAGCAAAGTGCTGCATCTGGGTCAGGGCAATCCCCTGTACCAATGCAGGCTGGGAGATGAACAGACAGACAACAGCCCTGCTGAGACAGACTTGGGGCTGCTGGTGAGTGAGAGGCTGGACATGACCCAGAAATGTGCACTTGCAGTTCAGAAAGCCAAACGTGTCCTGGGCTGCATCCAAAGCAGTGTGGGCAGCAGTGTGAGGCAGGCGATTCTGCCCCTCTGCTCCCGCTTGTGAGACCCCAGCATTGATCTGTTTTAGTGAGTTAAGAGGAGGGACACTAGTTTTTAAAAAGGATAGAGCACCTCTTCTATGAAGAAAGGCTAAGAGAATTATCATTATTCAACCTGGAAAAGAGAAGGCTTGGGGTGACTTAATTGTGGCCTTCCAGTAACTGAAGGGAGTCTACAAGAAAAAAGGTGTTCATTGCACTGGTCCAGTGTAGTCAATTTTCCAGACAACTATATCAGAAACCCACCCATCACTCTCTGTTCCAAGGGGATTTTACTTGTTGGCTTGTTGGCAGCACGTATTTCACATCCATGAATAATAATAACCGGTGTCATAGCCTCCATGGTAAGGTGCACCCCTCAGTCATGAGCCCATCTGTATGTTGCACCCCTTCCTAGGTGCCCTGATGTTTTATGGGCCAATCGAGCCATCAACAGCTCACCCTTTTGCTCCTAGTCTAGGTCTAGCTGAGCTATTCTGTTCTTAGCAGCCTTATCTACCTGTTTGTTGTTCTATGGTTTAGTGGCATGACTTTTGGGCCCATGAGCATCAACATGATGTATTTTCAGACTCATGTTTTCTACCCATGCAGTGACATCCTGCCACAATGCAGCAGCCCAGATGGACTTACTCCTGTGTTACCAATTGGTCTTCCATTTCTGCAACCACCCCCACATTTCTGCATTAGGCCCTATCCAGGAGTCCGTACAGAGATAGAATACAGGCCACTTTTCTCATTCAGCAGGCTTTAGGGCCAGTTGGATGGCTTTCACTTCTGCAGATTGGCTTAAGTTGCCTTCCCCTTCAGCAGCCTCAAGGAATCGTCATGTGGGACTACACACAGATTTCCACCTCCGGTGGTTTCCTATTACATGGCAGAATCCATCAGTAAATAGAGCATAGCCTCTAGTTTTCTTGTAACTCTATATGGTGGTGTTTCTTGAGCATGAGTCATCTTCTCAGGCAATGATCCAGAGGCTCCAGGGGAGACCCCACTCCTCAGTAGGAGTGTATATAGCGGCAATGTAGAGTGTATTTTGCACGTCTGGCACTGCCTGAACAGGCCCACAAACTACTGCAAGAAGATGATCTGCTCAAAGGCCTGTTGCTGCTCAAGGCTCCACTTGAAATAGTCCTTCTTCTGGGTCACTCAATAGAGGGGGCCCACAAGCTCGTTCTAACCTGCAATATGCATTCTCCAGAGCCCCATGAGGCCTAGAAAAGCTTGTGTTCCCTTCTTGTTAGCTGATGGAGGTATAGTTGCTATTGTGTTAGCCACCTTCCTCCACATGGCTATTGTGGAAGAGGTATCTCTGGATCTTTAGGGACACTGTCACTTTTCAGACCACTGTAGATGATTTCCAGCACTTCTAATTCTCTCAGGTACTGGATACTTTCATCTGCACTGGTCCACTTGCCTGGGGAGTTCACAAGATCTGCCTTCAATGGATATCTTGCCCTCACACTTGAGGGAACCCATCTCCAGAGGCTGCAAATTTCTCCTTCTTCCCAATTCCTCTTTCAAGAAAGATGGGTGGAGACTATTTACAAGAGCATGTAAAGAGGACAAGGGGGGAATGGGTTCAAGGTAAAAGACAGTAGGTTTAGACGAGGTAATAGAAAGAAATTATTTAGTGTGGGAGTGAGGTTGCAATGATGCAGGTTGCCCAGCGAAGTTGTGGATGCCCCAATCTTGGAAGAGCTTGAGGCCAGGTTGGATGCAGCTCTGGGCAACCTGATTGAGTGGAACTGGGGCAGAGGAGCTGGAGCTAGATGGTCTTTAGGATAGATGATCCTTAATCCCAGGCCATTTTGTGATTCTATGACTGTCTTTTAAATCTCAGTAATAGGAGTAGTGAAATTTAGCAAACTTCAACAATACTTCTTTTGCTGGTCATCTCAAACATGCCTTTACCCTATGCTATTTTTGCATTAATTTCTCCAGCCTCAATTGTACTGCGCATTGCCATTGAAAACCTCCAGCAGCTGTCTTTTCAATGCAGCTTGCAGCCCTCTTTTTCTTGGGGTGAATGTGGGGCAGTTATGTTTTCTGTCTTTTTCCCTCCATGGTTAGAGAGAAATTCTTAAATGCAGAAGAATAAGGCATTTCTAAAACAGAATTTTACTGACCTTGTAAATAACCACTTTTGATAGAAATAGCGCAGAAGACAGAAAGTGGCACAAGGGAAAATATATTATGGAAAGCAATGGGGTAACCATTGCAGATATTTTACAGTGTGAAATAAAAATGCGTATAGTGTAATTATGCTCCTGGATTATGACACATAAAATCTAACCAATTATTACTCTTTCTAGTTCTTTCAAGCCTGAAGATTAAGAGAATTTGACTCTTTTTTGACTTTCTAGTTTCTGAAAAACAAGGGACAGTCCTTTTTCATCAGTAAATACATCTTTCCCTCATATATGTGAAATATTTAACAGTTTAGAAAGTATCACAGAGCTAGTTATGTACTGATGTTTTTCAGCAGATCAGAGTGATACCATCATTTCTTATAAGTCTATTTCATGATTTCTAGCCTGCAGCTTCTTTAGCAATGAGAATAGTAAGGCAAACAAACTATTTCCTGTAGTGTTTATCTGATTATGTCAAATTAGAATATTACCTGCAGTTATTCACAGTAAGCGTGTGAGTTAGCTTGACACTTTAACTTGGTTATTCAATGACATACTTTTAAAGTCTAGGCAAGTTAAGAAAAATAGCTTTTTCAAGAGTTTGTGTATTTTTTTTTCTTTAACAATGCAACCATCCATTTTTACACTGTTCAAAGGGAAAAGGCACACTTTTGTTACAAAATCTCAGCCCCTGTTAGTCCATGTGCCAGACAGCAGGAAGTTCAGTAAGACAGTTCAGGTTCTCAGCTGTCAAATCAGGCAAAATCCTTCAATGCCTACCATGTATGAAGTCAGGAATTAATGCTTCCTAGAAATAAGTATTTAAATCTCATTAGGTATGTGTTTATTCTGTCTTTTTAAGGGAGTAGGCATGCTGTAAACTTTTTGTAATATTTTTGCAACTTGATTCAACTCGAAACTTCCAAGTCCATCTGGATCTGCAAAAACAAGCAAAAGCATGAAGGTAAAAGAGGACACATAAACCTTGAATTGTGCATTTTCTTTTTAACTCTTCTTTATTTTTACCCTGTGAAACTCATTGTGAAGGCCCTAAAAAAAAACCAGAGACACCATATCTAGTACACACAGAGAGGAAGAGTTAAAATACTCATACTGACTTTCTCCCTTTTCCTCCACTGTACTCCTGGCTACTCCCATGATAGAATATAGTGCAGGATTTTCATTATTAAAGAAGAATTCTTTTTGAGACATGAATGGAGATTCTTCTGTGGAACAAGCCATATAGCATTACAAAATCTACAGGTTCTCACCGTGGACTTTGCTGAAGTGGTGGAACTGATCATTCTGTTAGTTTCTTTCACACAGTGGATTGCATTGCACCTTATCAAACATTAAAGATGAGCAGTATCTTTCCAGAATATCAGCAGATACAGAGAAAATAATTGTTATAGATATATAAAAAAGAACTCAATCTCTGGTGAATTTTCTATAAATCACTTTATATAATAAAACCTTCAAAATACTGATCCAACTTAGGTAATGGATGGCTACAGGTAAGAATCTGAGCTCTGTATGAATGCATAATCCCCACCACAAATAAGCTGCTGGGTACTGGCATTGTATCCATCAAAAAATTATTAGGAAACTTTATGGCAAGAAATCCTGTCATAAAAAAGCCACTATGCTTTTTATTTGAAACAATATTTCCTCAAAAACACATTTCAACCATTTTTTAAAAAGACACTTTACAAGACTTAACATGTCCAGTGTAAATTCTACAGTAAATTTTGTAGTAAACTGCAAAAATCTCTTCTTAGATGAGCTGAGTTTGACTTCTATGTTCAACAATAATGAATTTAATGGTAACCAGGAACAATTCTTTTCATTAGGGAGATTAATGTTTTCTAATGAATCTAGCTGTGTACTTCAGCTTTATTTAAATTTGAAAAAAAAACAAAACAAAAAAAAACAACTCTTAAAATATTTTATTTTTTAAGGTAACTGCAGCATCACTGTTAAAAGAATCAGCTTAATTTTATATTTTCATGAAATTTATAGTAGAGGTTTATATAACTCACTTTAAAAGAAGACTTTATATAATTCACTTTGAAAGAAGACTCTCTATAATTTACTCTGAAAGAGGACTTTTCTTTCAATATATTTTTGCCAAGTACCTACCCATTCACTGAAAATACCTCTAACAAACAGAAGTTAAAAAGGAATGTATTATCAGAAATAGAATGAGTCAGGACTATGTGAGGTATTTTTTTCATCAGATACTCTTAGACTTTTTGTTGATTGGATAGTTATTTTCCTCTGCTTTTCTTCTCTACAGCTAAAGTGACACTGGTGGACAGACGGCACTTGAGATCTGAAAAACCAATTTCAAGATTTTTAAGCGAAATAAATTGTAAAAATTCAACAAAATACTATTTTCATTAAAAAGTGTTCACGAATGTTGGAAGCAAAAAAATTCTTGCAACATTATGCCCTTTTCTGACAATGTTCCTTTTCCTACAATGAGCCATTATTTATATTAACATATCTTCTAAAAAATTTCAAATGTACAAAAAGAACTGAAGTAGAGATTTAAAACCCATTGGAAAAAGTATACCTTTTCTAATAGGTATACTTTTTCTTTCTCTTGTGTCTTCTAAAAGGACACAAGAGTGTATGGGATAGTGGTGTTTGTTTCTACCAAAGTTCAGTATGGATGTTGCTGACTTATTGCAGAGCCAAGTTGGGTATTATGTTGCAGATGAATCTGACTGGAGCTAAACGGCTTACCCAATTTAAGCTTCCCTGTGACAACCAACAGGAGTGTAACACTTGAGTGGGGAAAAAGCTGACATTCGGCTTCATGAAGAACTATTCCAACTGGAAAATATACAGGAAGCAAATGAATGGTCCTTGTATGTAAAAATCAATGCCAGGCAAACTTCTAATTAAAACATTTAAACCATAAGATTATTACTTTTAGGAGGAGGTGACTCACAAGCTGTGTAAGAGGTCTGTCCACAGTGAGAGCTGAAACTGAGAAATTCCAGCTTCTGAGAAATTTAAGGTGTAATTTGAGTGATACTCTCTTAATCTTTAAGTTCAATTTCACATCAGGAATTTTGTGAACTGAAAAGGATAATTTCTTACAGGGCCCCAAAGTCAAATTTAACATTGTTCCCTGACAGCCTTTTTTTAAGGGGAACTGGTGAACTTAAACCTCTTGGTTAGGATTTGTATCCCCCAGAGGGACATGCTGTAATTTTCTAGGAGTAGTTTGTGCCTGTTATCTGCTGAATGTGTTTAAATAAAAGCAGATTCTTCAGAATATTCTGAGAAGTAAGATTTCCTTCTGATCAGAATGATCTGACAAAAAAGATATGTCCTATAATTTCCAGGTTTGCATGTAGCTCGTATCCAACTTCACTGAAGTCAGCACAAAAACTTTCAGTCTGAAATCACTACCACTTGTCCAGTCACTAAAGGCATGGACAAAAATATTGCTAAAAAATATTTCTGTCTTTCTTATAAGCCCCCTCAACTGAAACGCCACTCTGGAGCCTTTTTTTGACCCTGTTAAACACCAATCCTCTCAGCCTTTCTTCACAGGAGAAGTATTCCAGCTCTCTGATCATTTTCATATCCCTTCTCTGGACTCACTCTACAGGTCTATGTCTTTTCTATATTGGGGATCGTGGTGTATACAGTGTAGTATACAATTGCTTCTCCTCTTGGCAATCTGTTAAGGAAATTTTCTTGTATGATCATTCAGACGTCATTCTGGGAGTCAGAGTCACACCATCCAAGATTTTCACTGCTGGGAGCAAAGTCCCTTTGCAGCTGTCAGCTCCAGTGGACCAATAGTGTCCTGTTTGAGTCTCTCCACACCTCACACCCACACTGCCAGACAAGTCATGTTCCTGGCTCAACCCTGGGTTTCCCACAGCAGAGTCTCAGACCTCAGGTGCCTCTAAGTAATAAATTGTGGAGAAGCAACATAATAAGAGCACAGTCTGAGTGCCCCAGGGAGGGACCCTGAATAAAGGAATCCCTGACCCCTGCAGTCATTGCTCCCACTCTTCACACACTCCTCATGCCCTTTGCATGTGCCTCTTGGCCCAATGGTTTTATTTAGTCTGGGGTCTTCTCGCTGTTCTTTGGGTCCTAGAGAGGCTCTGTGTGACAGCTGGTGCTGCAGGACTGTGTCTTATGTCAGGCAGAAGGTCAGTGCCCCTCCACAGCTGGTTGGTTGGGATTCCAGCCATTTCCCACCAGCCAGGGCACAACCTGCAGCTTGCACTCCAAGCTACCGACACTAGGGGTGCTCCACAACAAATCTATGCAATTCAGTAGTGTATATGACAGTGTAACCTTAGGTTGTTACAATAGTAGCAATTTTCAGAATTATTCTCAGATTTCAGATCTTGAGATTTTTGTGTAAAAGACTGCATTTGTTACTGGTGGCTGTTCTTTCTTCCGTATGAAGCACACTCACTAAAGGTGTCCACCATGACTTAAAAATTGGAGGCAGATGTGCAGTCCAGTCAGCAGAATTCTCATTCACATAGCTGTGAAGGATCTAATTATACTCCTTCTTGTGACATTTTTTTTTTTTTTTTGCAAACAGATTTTTAGAGATTTTTAGAGTAAGTTAATTTTAAAACATCTCTGTTAGAAGATGTGGTCATGCAGCATATTTGGTAAATCACAGCCATTACTACAGCAACTATGGAAATCTACTTCACATGCTCTAGCACAAGGCTGCATGACTAGAAATCACAGATGACCACTTTGTTGTCAGAGCTACTTTTTATTCTTTCTTAGATATCAGAATTAGATTGTGGACAGAATCCCATTAAAACACACAACAAAAGATTAATTTGACCATGCCTGAAAAATCTTCGTTTGCATGCTAAGATATTTGAGGTTCTGTGAAAAGGTTTTGTTGGTACTAAAACAGTAAATACTAGATAGATATATAGGTAGATATAGATATATACTAGTTTTAGGTATAGATATTGATATAGATATAGCTATAGATATATCAGCCTTGCTTTTTGCAACTGTGAAAAGCATAAACACTTCATAAAATCTCCTGCCACAGAACCAAACATATTGAAATGGCTTTTTATGGAGATATTGAAACAACAACAACAACAAAAAATACACAAGTCTTGTTTCTCCTGAGGGTTCAATTATTTTGAGCCCTGCTAGCAAACTTTGATTGATAAATCTAACCTTTTCTTTCCAGGCAATGGTTTGATCACACAGAGATGAGAAAGAGTCAGAGAATGGAAAAATAATATTTGGATTGCAACAGAATAATAAAAATGCAGAGGATGCCTTTGACTTTTACAAGGTGAGAAATGATTTCCCATTTTGATTGTGTGATGTCAAGGCTTTCTTCTAAGAGCAGGTAAGTCTGGGCTTTGTATGATCGTCTAAATTAATTTTCAAAACTTATAAGATATCTCCAGCCTTCCATCTAGAAATTCTTAATACATCCAAAATGAAATTCAAGTTGTAGTGGCAACATATGTTTTCCAACAGCACAAAGGACTGATGAAGTGGTGCAGTGACCAGACTTTATATGCGAAATATGAAATTAAGAAAATTCTCCAGGCCCACAGAGAAAAGTAGGCAGCCTGTGTATCCAAAACAGATTTAAGAAGCTTTCCAACTGGACTTATATAAAAAACTCATAAAGGATGTCCATCATGACATAATTTGGCATTTGTAGATATGTTTTTAATTGTTCATTTACAAAGTATTTTTTGTTCCCTTCTAAAATACTTCTTAGAAGCCCAAAATCCTCTGTCATTATTTTCTTCAAATCTTCATTTTCATTTAGAAGAAAGATAAGTTATCAAACAAACAAAATTAAATTGGACTATTTAATTTCATTTTATCATCATAAGTTCCTTTACATAAGATCCTTCTTTGGTAGACAAAGGAGCTACACCTGAGCTTGCAAGCAAATCCACTAGAAAAAAGCAAAAAGAGAGAGAAAGTAAAATTCTGCTTTGAAATATAAGCTTGACCATCAAGTTTTATTTTGAAAGTAAACCACTTAAAAACATTTAAAACTGTGGTGTTTAAATATTTTTGAATTTCCACACACAAGCAGAGTATTATTGTGAAATGCCTAATTTTTGGTGAATCTAGCAAAATAATATTTGACCTTTATTAACTCTGCTCCTTTCTGATTAATAAAATAGTTTTTGAGGTTGGAGAGCATTTAATAAGTCATTTTAAAAATAAATAATAAAATTCAGTGAAGAATTAGCTACATCGTCTGCTTCAACCCACATTAATAAGCCACAATTTGGACAAAAGGGCATTTTATGTATCAGTGTCATAGCAGTGTAGAAAACAGAGAAAGCATCCAGATGCATTAGTAACCGGTCTAAAGAGAGGACATTGAAATGCAGCTATGTAGACCTGAACATTGCAGTAAGAGTTGAGCATGGACATGAATACCTTGGTATTTATCAGCTTCCAGACATGGTGTATCTGAGTGCTGAAAGCCAAATTAAAGATGCCCTTAGCAAAGGTATGCTGTTACAAATGTTGTCCTCCCACATGTGCTCTGTCTGCCCTCGATATGCTATATGGGACAGATGTAATTTAGTTCTAATGTTTTAGTTAATGAAATCACTGCTACTGCCTATGAATAACTGCAGCAAATGGGCTCACTATTAAATAGTACTGTGCTTGCAGACAAGTGTGGTTAAATAGATAACTCTTTACATTTCTACCTACTTCTACAGTTTTTACTGTCTGGTTTTTTTAGTAGAGAGCTAGTGTCCTGCGACATGGTGTGCATGTGCAAAATTTCAAATGAAGAGGTCAAGCCTTAGATAGAGACTGCAAATCCATTTCACCCTGAAAAATTTATTTTCACTAACTGCTAATATCTAGGATCCAGATTATTCAGCTGCTTTTCTTGTTTTACATACTGAAATGAGAAAATACATATTCAAAAATATAGTGATGCATACATACACCACATATATTCTGCTGGCATCTGTAAGGAGCCATTTTAGTTTTGATTTGTCTCAACAGTTATTGTCAGAGGCATGAGAAGGGGAAGGGTTGCACATGTGCCACTTGCAGGAGGCAGCCAAGAAATGGGGGAAACCTTGTCTCTGGGTAGACTTTGCCTGGCAAAACCTCACAGGCCACACTGTACACCCCAGAGACACTTCTCCAATCAGATGGCCAAAGGTCTCCACCAATGGGATCCAGAGGAAGACTGGACTGGATCAATGGTCTCTTGGTCAGCAGGCAGACTTTGGGAGGAGCCAGGGGACATAAAAAGTAAAAGCATCACAAGTTTGGGGCTCACTCACTGATTCACTCTCTCCTCGCCCTAGCCCCAGGCCGTTTTTTTTCACTTTTTGCCCTGGCTTCAGCCTGCCTTTTGGCCCTTCTGCCCTCACTGGCTTTTGCTTGCCGTCACGTATCCACCTTCCCTCTTGCTGGGCGCTTGGCGGGACACCGGCTGACGTCTTGAGTTTCACATGTGACCCGTGCCCTGCCCTAAGCCTTCACCTGTCCCAGCTGCTGCCTGTCCTGCCTCCCTGTGTCCTTGGCCGATGCCTACCTGGGTCACCTGCGTCCAACCCTGCCTGCTTCCTACCTGCCTCTGCTGTCGCAATCCTCACTGCAACTCTGTCTGGGGTTCTGGACCCTCTGCCCAATTGCCTCTCACTGCCTCTCCAGCTGCCTGCCACTGCGGGAGCTGTGCCTGTGGAGCTGTGCCTCTCGAAGAGCTGCACACGCTCCCTGGCAGGCAGCATGTACACCACACCCTCTGCCACTGGGATATTGACAATACTCCCTGACCCACTGGTGGTATTGCCCTCTTTTCCTCTCTGTCTGCTCTCTCTCCCCTCCATTCCTCTTCCATTTTCCTTCCTTCTTTTCTGTCTTTCCTAGCTTTCTTTAGCAGGGCAATTACGCCTTTCTCTTTTGGTTTGTTACCAATAAACGGTTCTCAGATGCAAAGTTTGTCTCAGTTGACTTTATTTCATTTCTGGCCATCTAATTCTAAAAGAACTCCTCGCAGTTCCCCTCAGTGAAAAGCAATAGCATGTTTGCAAAATAAAGCAAAATCGTATGTAATTTTTTTTCTAGCAACTTAGAAAACCTATCTTTCATCTCCTAAACGATCTCCTTGGATTTACTAATGTCTCAACCTCCAAAAAGCTTTATGTATCCATTTTTTAAAAAACAGTAATCATCTGGGCCAAGACTTCGGCTCAGTTAAATATTTTTTCCATTCAAATTGCATTACTTCTTACTCTGACCCTTTGCTCAGTTTCAGAAAAAAAAAAAAAATTCAAGCTGATTATAAGAATTATTGGTTTGCACCTGATGTGTTAACAAAACTGAGCAATTGTGGCACCATGCCACAGGTGAAAAAATGCAATTTACTTTCGGAAAAGCAAAGTATAATTTTCCATGGAAATCCTGTGCCAGTAACACCTGAAACATGTGATGTTCTGCATGATGTATGCTCCACGGGTTTGTAAATTCTCAGATTTTGAACTTATACAATGATGAAGCACATTTTCAAAGGAAACCTAAATTTATACGTGTCATGGTTTAACCCCATCTGACAACTAAGCCCCATGTTTCCACCCACTCATTCCCCCACCTGCAGGATTGGGAAGAGAATTGGAAGAGCAAAAATGAGAAAACTCGTGGGTTGAGATAAGAACAGTTTAGTAGTGAGGCAAAAGACACACACACAAGCAAAGTAAAACAAGCAATTATTTCACTGCTTCCAATGGGCAAGCAGGTATTCAGCCATTCCCAGGAAAGGAGGACTCCATCATGTGTAATTATGACTTGGGAACAAAAATGCTATCACTCCAAACATCCCATCTTCCTTCTTCCCCAGCTCTCTATGCTGAGCCTAACATAGGGAATATGGGACATCTTCAGTCATTTGGGATCAGCTGTCCCAGCTGTGTCCTGTCCCAGCCTACCCATGCACCTCCAGACTGCTCACCAGCAGAGCAGCTCAGAAGTCAGAAAAGGCCTTGATACTGTGTAAGCACTGCTCAGCAATAGCAAAACCATCTCTATATTACCAACCTCGTGTTCAGTAAAAATCCAAATCTCAGCCCCGTATTAGCTACTGTGAAGAAAATTAACTGTACCCCAGGCAAACCCAGAACAATATCTCTGAAGTCAATGTGCGTATTTTGACTGCACTAATCCAGTACAGACCATGGGAAACTGTGCAGCTAATCACAACTTCTGTACTTATTTGTAACATTTTTGTGTAATTAAAATTAACAGCTACATAGTTGAAAAATTATGAATAAGAGATGATATAGAGCATTTTTATGGGGTATTGATTCTCCAGAATTAAAGGTCATTTTCTCTACATTGGTTAAGCTTGGTACCACACTCCACAATCCCCTCAGAAAACAAGGATTACTCACAAAATCATTACTACTTTTTAATGCCTTTTTTTCCCTCAGTGTTTAACATTAATGCTGCTATGAGGATGATGACCATGACTGAAGGAGTGACTTTCCATTTGAGAGCCCTAAAATCCTAAGGGGCCAGTTGTACCATCTGAATATTCATAATAAGTTCATGGGACCTGACAGAAATCATCCCAGAGTAGTGTAGGAGTTAATGGATGCTACAGCAGGACCCCTCTGTCATGACCCATAGGTATGGGGTATGATGTTCATTATAAATTCTTATATGGCTGAACAAATAAACCAGACCATGTGTCAGGGAACTCACATATTTTTACTGTACAGTCACTTATTGCCAACTCTGGAAATGAGCCCACTATTTAGAATAAAAAGGTGTTGGCTTACAAGCCCTTGCATTTTTACAATATATTTCTACAAAATGTGTTAGCTAACAAGACCTTAATTTCGTAGAGTACACTTCAATAAATTCTCAACTCCCACAACAAATTCTTCAAAATGTGCTGGCTTACAAGCCACAACATCACTATTCAAAGGTGCTGGATAATGAGCTGCAACATGTTTCCACAAGCTCCCCACTCTCACAACAGAGCTCAGTACAGAGTACAGAGTAGAATATGACAGTCCTGTTTTGCTGAGGCAAAACAAGGGAAGAAAACAAAAAGTATCACTAGTCCTCAGGTCTCATGTTGGTCCTGGTGCTTGGATGCTCCAGAGCTGAATTTGTGAGACAAAGAAAAGCAAAAGAGAAAGAGGAGCGGGGTAAAGAGAGGAAGGAGGCCCAATCCATTCCCTCATAGTTAAGAGGTACATCCCTGGTATACAACTCTTACGTAAACTAAGATTTTCTGTGCTGTTTTGTTGATGGATGCATAGCCAGCCTGTCTCCACAAAGTGAGTCGGAGGGGAACTGAACACAAGTCTCAAGACAGAGCGTGAACTTGGCTTACAACAGTGCTGCCCCACCTCCATGAGACTCTTTCTTCTGATCACACCTTTCCTGTAGCGCTCCTCAGAATGTTTGAGAGAAAACATTCTTAGGTTTGGTCCTCCATACCACCTCAATCATCTACCAAAAGTCGTGGGAGCCTAAAGAGGTCTCCACTGATTGGAAGGTAGCCAATGTCATTACATTTACAAGAATGGCATGAAGGAAAGCAGACAGGTTAGTCTATCACCTACCTGGAAAAATAATGGAGAAGATCTATTGGGATCCTATTGAAAGACATGTTAATAGGTTGAGATAACAATTTACTAAAAGTACAAAGCAATGGAATACAACATTCACAATAACTACAGCAATATTAATAGCAAAAATATACAAAAGGAGAAGGTGTTTTACCCACAAAAAGGTGCTCACCACCATGAACAAAAGAAGATGGTGGGCACCTCTCGCAAATCACATCCACATGGCTTCTTACCCAGACAATGGCAATATGATGATCATTCTTGCACATAGCCCATATAATCATCAGGAACAAGGAGAAAATGGTGAGGAAGTCCCTGTGGCTAATGTTTTCCACCTCCCCGTCTGACATAACAAAAAAAAGTGACAAAATAAACTCCCTGGAAACTTGGTCATCTGAGTAGGGGTCACAATGCTGCTGTGCTTTGCTTAGTTCTGTGTGGCTGCCTCCACCACTGCTTCGAACACTCTGCTGTGTTGGGTGGTCACCCCCGCTGGTTCTTTCCTGCAGCAGCTGTTGATTCAGCATTACAGCTGACACTTGTTTTTGCTGCTGTGCCTTTCAGCACCAAGGTCCATAGCCATCTGGAGGAAAAAGGGAAGGGGGCACTGGCAAGGTAGCAGAGGCACCAAGTCCACAGGAGCTGATGCCGTGGTAAGGGCACCCCAGCTTTCCCTGCCAAAACCACACCCCCAAGTAACGATGTGGATGCTTTTGAATAACAACATGGCCACACCCACACAACACTAAACTCCACCTCCTCTCCGTAACCAGGATACAAGGTCACCTGCTAGTCGGATGGAGGGAAGGTGGTAGATGTGGCTTTTCTGGATTTCATTAAGGCTTTTGATAATCTCCTTCACTATATCCTTCTGGACAGATTGTCTTGCTGTGCAATGAGCACGTATACAGTACTCTGTGTGAACTGGAATTGCAGAGCTCAAGCAATTGTCACAAAAGGTGTTACATCTACCTGGTCATCTGTCACCAGCAGAATTCCTCAGGGCAGAATTCTAGGGTCAGTTATTCAATATTTTTATCAATAATCTAAATGCAGAACTTCCATTAGCAAGTTTGATGGTGATACTGAAATGAGAGATGCTGTCAACTTTCTTGCAGAAAAAGAGACTATGAACTGGGAGAGGAGTGTGTGGAGAGCAGCCCTGCCGAAAGGGATCTGGGGGTGCTGGTCAGCAGCAGCTCAGGGTGGGTCAGCAGTGAATGCCTGGGCAGCCACGAGGGCAAACCCAATCCCGGGCAGCATCAGACACAGCAGCACCAACCGGCCAAAGGATGGGATCATCCCGCTGGATTCAGCCATGGTGCGGCCTCACCCCAAGTCCTGTGTGCTGTGCTGGGCCTCACAGTTTAATTTAAGGATGGTCCAGAGGAGGGCAACAAAGCTGGTGAAAGGGCTGGAAAGCACATCCTGTGAGGAGCAGGTGAGAACACTGGGATTGGCAGGTTTGAAGAGAAGTAGGCTGAGAAGTAAACTCGTGGTTCTTTACAGCTCCCTCAGGAGAGGAAGTGGAGAGGTAGGTGCTTATCTCTTCTTCCCAGTATTCAATAATGAAATATATGAGAGTGGCTCAAACCTGTACCAGGGAAGTTCAGATTTATCATTGAGAAATATTTCTTCACAAAGAGGATGGTCAAACAACAGAACAGATTTCCTCGAGAGGTGGACAATGCTCATTATATATGCATCACAGAGTATTTCTATTCCTCTTAGACTGCATGACAAGATTTTAGTACTGGAGACTCGGTAGAAGGGCTACAGGGATGGCTGTAGTAGCTTTCTCTCTTTACAATACAGCTTCTGCTGGTGCTAGCCACCTCCAAGATTGTCCTGTCACTACCCAAAGCCGACCCATCAGCCACAAGCAGGGCTTCTTAAACATATTTAAGAATGGGAAAAAAATCTGCTTTGCACCAGTACATAGAGACAGGAGTGAGACTGTGTGAGAAAACAGCCCTGCAGTCACCAAGGAAGATGGAGGAGGTATTCCAGACACTAGAACAGAGAGTTTCTCCTGTATCGTATGCTGAAGACTATACAGCTGTGCCTCTGGAGTTCATGAAGAATCCAGTGCTGGAGCAGGTGAGTGCCTGAAGGAGGCTTTGACTCATGGGAAGTCTGCACTGGAGCAGGCTTCTGGCAACATAGAGACGGGACTCTGTGATGAGGAGCACTTTTGTTGGCATGACTTATGAACCCACAGGAGAGCCATGCTGAATCAATCTGTTCCTGTAGGACTGAACCTCCTGGAAGAGACCCACACTGGAATTGTTCATGAAGTACTACAGTCCTTGGGAAAGACTCATGTTGAAGAAGTTTGTGGAGGACTGTCTCCTGTAGGAAGGACCACACATTGGGGCAGGGGAAGAATGTGAGGAGCCCTCCCTGTGAGGATGAAGGAGAAGCAGAGACAACATACAATGAACTGACCACAGCATCCATTCCCCATCCCATGGTATAAAATTTCTGACTTACTAATTGAAGAAAACAGAAGTATGAGGTGAATGAGGTAGATATTCTTCACAACAAAAGCAAAATCAATTCTGTTATATAAAATATATGCTAAACAAGACAAGTCAGATAAACTTTCTACAGGAAGCCACCCATTAAGCAGTCATCCTTTCTGCAATATAACCAAGACACTCAAGTGTGATTATTAGAATGGATTTTTGCTTCTTTGTTCAATGGAATTTACTGGAAGTTTTGCCCATTATGTAAGTTCTCTATAATAATTTAGTTATCTGAAAAAATTCTGAATTTGTTTAATTATATCTATAAATAGTAACGTCTTTCTAGTTATATTCACTAGTTATTTTCTTCAGCTAGGGAAGACAGAATTGTATTGTCACCTTTCAGAGTTGTTGCAAAGTTATATAAACTGAACAAAGTCTATGAACAGCTCATAACTTCTGATCCCCTCTATCACTTGCTGTTGCCCCTATTTTCATAGAGGAAGATCTCTGCACCTAGTGCCAAGAGTGGTTCCATAACTCTTGTTTTCAATGAACTATTGTGAGGGTAGTTTCCAGCTCTCATTGTGATATGTTAGCAGAGTCTTTCTGAGCAAAAGACTACCTGTGTTTTCTGGTCCTCTGCTGGCTTTCAGACAACAATGACTTTTGAAAATGACATCTCTCTGCCTAATGATGTGTAAGTTTTGTTTTGTTGGTTAAAACAGTGCTGACCATAGACTACTCTACACTGCTTTTTTGGTTCCATAATGTGGTTACTACTTGATGTGTAGTTTTACAAGATATTTGTTTTCCCAAAATCAACTTTAAGCCCTTCTTTGTGCCAGGGCAGTGGGCTTTAGGTGCCTCTACATAAGTGTTTCTGCTTGGATCATGAGAGTACCATTTTTTCAATAGCCTAGTCAGAAACAAGTAAACAAGTTGAAAGTATTCTTATATACTAGAGTCTATTGTCTAAACTTACAGCAGCATGTATTTAAAATTCAAGCCTTTTAAAGCTTTTGTACAACATAATAATGGTCTGATTGGGAATACTGAATATGAGTCTGGTTCTAAAGTTGTTTTGAATACAAACTTACATTTGAATGCAAACTTACAGTTTGTCTGTTAACAGTCATTTCTTCTCCAGTAGAGCAATTAAACCTACAAATATTTGAAATATTTATGTGAGATTGATAGAAATTATCCCAATTTATCTAGGGGCTTATACTATGTTTCTAATAATGAAAGTAGTCTGTTTTGCTAGATCTGTGTGATGGATGAAAGGAATAAGAGGAATAAATGCAGTTTTCATTATTCTCACTTCCAGGAAATTTGAGTTTCTTAAAATATTAATAGAGATAGTTATCATGTATGCCCTTCTCTAGACAAGGCATTCTGTGATTCAAAAATTCTACTTTTACCTTTGTGATATTACAGTACTTGCTTGGGATTACAGAATTCAAAGTTCCAGATTTAAAACAACTTAGATGGGAAAATATGTGAGAGAGCAACAAGGTTGACAATTTCGGCATATTTCTTAATCCAACAGCAAAAAGCCAATGGCAATTTCATATGAATTTTCTAGGGTGAGAATAGTTAAGGAGTCAAGTTGTTTTCCCAGGTTCTTTCACCTGCTGTACAAGAGCCAATCAACACACTGAATCAAGATATTTGATTTAATTATGGTTCTGCAGAATCAGGCACCAGACACCTAACACAGTCACTATACCTTCTAGGAAACAAACACAATCTTTTATATTAAAAAGATAAAAAAGAAAGAACTATAGAGAAAAAGGTGATTGTCCACTCCCCCTTATAAAACAAATTCTCTCTGTGCGTGTGATGGTCTCGTCCTGTTTATTATACTATCATTTACATATACAAATTTCCATGGGGTGTGTTTTTTAGTTATAATTATCTAAGGTAAGTTGCAATTATATTTTCATTCTATAAGCTACCACCAAGTTATTATTTAACCTTACACCCGATTACAGTTTGTCTTTGAGTCTATTTGAACAACTAGTTGACAGTGAAATAAATATTCTGCTCCTGAGGACTCTTTATTGCGTTCTTTTCCTAGGAACTCTTCATTACTCCATTGTTCCTGCATCCTCTTGTCATAATTCAAAGAACAACCCATAAGTGCTGTGAACTATTTTGTGAATTTGTAACTTCATCCGACTCCAAAGTCACCAGCTCATCTTGAAGATTCTACAACATGACATAGAACAGTGTATGAGCATTTCAGAAGTGGTCTCTTTGGACTGATTTGTAGCTTTGGAATATGATTGACTTCTGGTTTGATATCGTGTAATGAACTGAAATTTTGAACTAAGCTGAACAAGAATAGAAGATGAAGTGAGCACAAAAATACATAACATTTACTTCCTGCCCTGTGTTTGGAAAGGAGCTTTTGCAACCAAGGTTTGCTTCTCTTTTCAGAGTAATGGCAGTGTAGACCTTCATCCCAATTAATCTATAAACTTTATATTGTAACAAGGAGGAAGTCACTGAAAAGTATTTATCTACTATATTCACTTGAGAGAAAAATAAACATGTTGACCTTCAATTCTTTCCTCATTTAGTTTTCTTCTTATCAAAGGATGACAGCATTTAGCACAAGGACAAATGCCTGCATTTTAGTGAGGAATGTAGACAATGCTGTCATGAAACAAATAGCCTCCAGGAGGGAAAAAAATGGAAGCATTTCAAAAGGTTTAATGTGTAAAAGAGGCCATTTCAGTGAACTCGGCACCGTGTATGTCAAATGCCTAAATAAGGAGGAAAAAAATCCTTTGGAGAAATAGATTTCCAACTGCCCTGAACTGCAGTGGTTTTTACTGGAGACCTAAATATACATGTCAATGATAAAATTTTAAAATTATCTGTTTATTCTAATGCAATATGCATTTTCCTACTTAAGCTTATTAGATCAGTTATTTTCTTAATTATTCATCATATTTAGAGACTGAGAGCAAAAGTAAGCTTCCCAAAGAAGTGTGTAAGCTGAATGTTAGGTGTGTTTTTTTTCCTACCGTGTATCTCTGACTGAGGACTTCATTTCACCCGAGATTCTTGATTTTTTTTTTTTGCTCCTTACTCCATTAGAATCAAGGTAACGTACCCTCTGAAATAGCTTTGAAATGTAATAATTCCAAAAGTAATAAGAAATATAATTTGTACTGTTCTGATGGGAAAAGTATATTTCCCACTTATGTAGTTTGGGAAAGTAATTGCATCGTTTGGAAGCTACAGAAGATTTGATGTTATTGCTGTAGTTTCTGTCTGTAAAACTTTGTATTGATTCTCCCCATTTTTTTTTTTTTCTTTTATGGGTCAAAATTTGTGAATATCTGGTGAAAGAGTTACAGGATCCATGGTGTAAATTCTCAGACATAGAAGAAGAAATGTTTCTTTAATTACAAAATTTCCAAAACAAATATTGGAAATCTTGTATTGGTTTCTATGTGTTACTTTGTTTGCAGAGTACTAGTTACTGCTTTAGCAGCTTCTATCACCATATGTGTACAATAAGTAGATGAACACAATAATGAACACATAAAAGAAAGCTAAACCCACCCAGCTTAACAAATCCATTCTCCCACCCGCTGTGTGCTGGAACACGAACAGAGCATTGTTTGGATCATAAGGATTAGTAAAATAACAGTCTTGGTGAACAACATGGTCATGTGGATAAAATGCTTATTTCTTAAAGTCAGTGTATGATAGCTGGGATACCAGTGATTGTACTTACTTAACGCATTATTCTAATCCAATGGCTGTGGGAAGTGTATAATTATTTCAGTTGAACAGATCAACAATTATACACAAAATAAAGTTAAGAATATTTTATATAAATGAATTGTGATCCTCTTTTTTTTCTCTTTAGTTAAAAATGAAATTACTATAATTAAAATTTTTCTTACAAGCCATTTCTCTTTCAACAGTATTTCTCTGTGAGAAATTAAGAGTATAAAATATCTTTACCAGTAGAACTGGAAACAAGCTGGGATAGTTGTTATCTGTGTGGGCTATACTGAAGCTATAAAGCATCAAATTTCAAAAGTTATCATGATTGCTATTCTGTGATATTTTAATACTCAATGGGGCTTTGAAAATTGCATCCATGATGTAAAGAGTTTCATTACCACACCATTCCTGTGTGTTCTTCTAGCTCAATGTGAATTTAAACACACAATTGCAGACTTTATCTATTCCTTCTCTTTTCCATCTTTGGAACTGGGGTAACAACCACTTTTAAGGATTGCACGGTTAATTACTCAGAATGCTGAAAATAAGATAGGAGTATTCCTACACAAAACATTAGCAGTCTTCAGTTCATATTCCTGCTTTTAAAAAGTCTAAAGTCTTTATTTCTTCTAAAGTGTCTTTTATCATAGAATCATAGAATACTTTGGGTTGGAAGTGACCTTTAAAGGTCATCTAGTACAATGAACAGGGACATTTTCAACTAGGTCAGGTTGCTCAGAGCCCTGTCTAACTTGACCTTGAGTGTTTACAGGGATGGGGTATCCTCCATCTCCCTGGGCAGCCTGTGACAGTGTTTTATATCTGTCATTGTAATAAACGTCTTCCTTTTATCTAATCTAAACCAGCCCTCTTTTAGTAGAGCCTTGTCCTATTGCAACAGGCCCTGCTAAAATGTTTCTCTCCAACTTTCCTGTAAGCCTCCCTTAAGTACCAACAGTCTGGAACTCTTAGATATGGATAATTCACTCTTCCTTAAATTTCAATGTCTTTAAAATTTCTTTGACATTTTAAAATTTTAAATTATCTTTTACCTATCTCCAGAAAGGATCTCAGAGGCACACAACAGGTAACATATTTCTAACTCTGTGGTAATTCCATAAAAGTAATAGGAAAGAGGCAATGTTTTTGGCTTTTTCCCTAGTGACATTTAGTTTCCAATTTATTCTGTAATGTTTCCAGGCCATTTTACATTACAGACACTGACAGGTTTCCAACATAAATTCTTTTGTTACCACTATTCATTTCACATGAAAAGGAAAGGATTCACACATTAATGAAAAATTAAATCAGTGGAGAAGCTTATCACACTGTAGTGGATAGAAATAGCAATAACACCCTGTTTTTACCCCTTCAAGTCACAGTATTTGGAAGAGGAACCCTTCTGTATTACTTCTATAGGGCAAGATCTGCAAGTGATGTTTGGGAAGACAAGCAGAACCTTCAGGTACATTTTGCACTCTGTCATGAAATGAGTGGGGTGCCAAAGATATTTCCAAAACAAATTCTTTTTCTTCCCCTAAGTGATAACCTTTTTGTAAGGAAGAGAGACACAATATCCCCCTTTTGGCAATGAGACATCAACGTGAAACTCTTGACATCTCTTGTCAATGTTCTCACTTTTCTATCTTCAGCATGATAGAAGGATTTCCTTGAGCATGCTTTGCTGCTGTGACCTCAGTTTCTTTGCCATCACTATGGCTATTACTACTAATGTATGGCGTAAACACATCCTAACACATTGGAACAGACAGATGTGTGCAGATCATCTACTGCAGCAGGCAGGGACATACTTGGATTTAGGCAATGGAGTAAAATAAATGATGATTTATTCTTATTACGTTTCCTGAAGGTTCTTTTCAAAGGATTGTGGCTTGTGGATAGACTGTGTGGATAGAAATTTTTACATTCTATAAAAAAGGTGAGTGAACCCACAAATGAAGGATCCTGTAGACTGTGCTGTTGTATGTTTCAAGTAATATTTAGTTTACATATAGGGAACCAGCACAATCTCAAGACACTGGAAAGATGTGTCTCAGAAGAAGATGGTGAGATTGTGCTTTCAAATGTCTTCTGATAGAAAACTGTATATTTCAAATGCCTTGTGTGAATGAAGAATTGCTAAAAGGAGCAATTCTAGACTTGAGTACAAGAATGTCAGAGGGCTTATCTCTCATTATTTGAATTGACTTCAAGACTTAAACACTTTGAAGCAGTAAAGTCCAAATGAAAAAATACAAATACTCATTTTCTTCACACAATTCTTATTATATATATTTTTTTTTCACTATTCCTGTAGACTTACAGTTTAATTATTTCTGTTTCTGACATTAGTTTTAATATTTACAAACAAAACCAGCTAATTTATGCAATGCTTCTGAGATCCTAAGTCACACTTTAATTCAGCTGTCTTGAACCAAGGTATATTCCATACCGTTAAAGCTCTGGAAAACAATAGCTAACTTCATCCATGTTTTAGCAGTGACCTGAAATGATTTTAATACCACAGTCTTACATCCTGAAGTACACCAAACAAGTTTACACACAGTTTTGCCTTGGGTTCAAATATTAATTATGATGAAGTTACCAGTCTTAGTTTTTACTTTAACTTTGTGCTTAAATTTGAATTCTCACAATGTAAATGTTGCATGCTTTACTGAAGTTGCTGTGCTTTCAAAACTATTTATGTCTAGTGGCTAGCACTCAATTTTTTTAATGCATGAGTGAGGTTTGGAGATTATTCCCTAATTTTGCAAAAGCCTTTTAAGTCTGACTTAGAATGATGCTGGAATTTAAGTCAACAGTTGTTAAATTCATCGTAACAAATACTACTCTTATGGGTTTTTTTAGGATTATACTTGGAAATTAGAACTGAACGTTGAATTACAGAATTACCAAGGAAAATAGTAACTGTCAATACCACTATTAAACCTGTGAAATTCAGTACTATAAAATCAAATATTTCACAATTAAAGCTTTTTTCTTGTTTTCATTTTTTTGCAAGACACCATTGACTGTGACTTCAGAAAGCTAGGTGTCAAAGTTTCAAGAAAAGTTTTCTTCCTTGTATTTTTATTTTCAAACAAATATGGGAATGGCAGACTGTAAAATAAAGAATTACTGCCCTAACATTGCACTGTATCATGTCACTGAGTCACTATATGTTGATGTTGGATTATGTCATGTGATAACACATTAATCAAAATGTCATTTTTCATGATATTGCCACACAAGTTTGGTTATTTTGATTCACATTAAAATAGCTGTGCTGTTGTTCTAACCTCCCTCTCCCCCTGCCCCCAATAGTTTAAAAAACTTTTAAAGATATCAAAAACCTGTGGAAAGCTAAATCTTTTGTTTACAATTCCTACCAAAGTACAACTTTTAAATTTTTTTTACACAGTAAAATGCTATATTCTCAGAATCATTCAAACTGGAAAGGACCTCAGGAGACCTATAGTCCAGGTACCTGTTAAAAACAGGGTCTTTGAATTCAGAAATGATTGCGCAGTGCTTTGTCCAGTTGGGTCCTCAAAACAAAGGGCAGAAATGTCTCGGTCTCTTGGGCACCCAGTTCCATTGCTTAATTAATCTCACAGGGAAAAACATCTTCTCAGTCTATAACTGCAGCCTCTTGTTCTGACCCCACATCCTTGTTCATCTCTGTGTAGGTGCTGAAAGATTGCTTTTTGGTCTGTCCTTCCTCCAAGATGAACAAGCATTAACACCGCAACTTCTGCTGGCAGGCTAAATACTCCAGCCACTGACCATTCTGATTGCCCTCTGCCAAATTTGTTTCAGTTTCTTAACATTTTTCCTATGTCAGGTGGCCACAAACTGGTTACTGCATTTAGATGTAGTCTAAGAAGTGCTGAGAAGAGGGGAGATAATCGTCAGCCTCAATCTCATACCACTTTTCACACAGAAAATTCATTGCTGGCCTTTTATTCCTGCCTAGGTGCACAGCTAGCCCCTACTCACCTTGATGCTCGCCAGAGTTTCCAACCCATGTCCACAGAGTTTCTCACTAACTGAACCATCTCTAGCAGGTGTCACTGACAGCAGCTCTGCCTGTCCAAGGCTCAGCCTGTGTCATTGTCAAACTTCATCAGATTCTGTCTGGCCCCATTCATATTACCCACCTAGCTGCCTCTAAATGCCAACCCTGCCTTCAGGTGTGCTCACTTCCCCAAGGCTGATATTCACAAGCTTGGTGACAGTGCACTCTGCAGGACAGAACCTTGCAGTAGTCCACATGAAGCCAGACTCCAGGCAGAGGTCAAATTATGAATTACTACCTTTAGAGCCCAACGTTGAAATCAGTTTTCCAGTGTCTTGGTTTGGAAGACAGGCGTTCGCTAAGGCAGGTGGAAAACTGCCTTAGAGGATATGCCCCCCCTCCCTCCAAATTGTTATAGGGTCGAAATCAAAGGCTCTCAGGCAGAGATATGGGAAAAGGAATAACAATTCTTTACTCGTATCTATAACGAGGAAAACAAGCAACAATAACAGTAGCAATAACAAATAAACAAACCAGAACCCCGGTGGCAGCTTTCTCTGGGCTGCCAGACACCGCCCCTCCCCTTTGGTGCAGTTACGGTCACTGCCAGCAGGGGGCGCTGTGGCGCGAGCTCAGCTCCTCGGTGATGGCGGACGGAGCTGAGGGCGAGGCGGCTGCACGGCGAGCGGAGCTGCAGCAGGGAATCTCAGGGCAGCAAACTGGGCGGCAGGGCTTGTCCACTCGAGCCGGCGAACAAACGAGTAGCAGGGACTCCAGCAAGGAAGAAAAAACCCAGCAGCGCTGAGCTCCCGCGGCAGCAGCGAAGGGAAAAGAAGAAAACAGCAGCTGTCTCCTCCAACAAGTCCCGGGGACAAGTGTGTCTCTGCCCACGGCCAGCCACCTTTTTCTTCTCTCGCCACACCTGGCTATGTTTTTAGTCTCTTAAGTGCGCCTTTGTCCCTTAGGTACTCAGTCGTTATCTCTTAGGTACCCAATCGTTGTCTCTTAAGTACTGTCGTTAAGTCTCGTTAAAGTGTCTCTAGCCACAGGATGGAAAAATTCCCAACCTCCAACATCCAGTCATCTAGCTGGCCATCCATATAGACCTGAATATGTCAATATGCAATTAAGCATGTTGTGATGACCGTGTTGAAAGCCTTCCTAAAGTAAAAGTAGACCACATCTACTATTCTCCCATCATCTGCAAATACAGTAATTTCATTACTGAAGGAAATGAGGTGTTCAGGCATGATTTACACCTAGTACCTTCAGGTTAACATCCAAAACACCCTCTTCTCCTTCATGTACTCAAAAATGGGCTTAGTCCATGATTTTCCCAGAGACTGAAGCAAGACTGACAAGCCTGGACTTCTTTGGATCATTCTTTTGGCATGTTTCAAAGATGAATACAATATTTATCTTTTTCTAGGTGTCACAAAATTTCCCACATTTCCATGACATTTTAAAGATGATAGGGATCAGCTTTGAAAGAACATTAGACAACTCTGTCATCATCTTTAAATTCAAACCTCAATGCATGTACAAGACAAGGAGGTGATGAAAGACGGCCATCATGGCTGAAGTAAGGACAAATTGTGCCTGACCAACTTTGTGGCTTTCCACTGGAGCAATAGCAACAGTCAACAAGGGAAGACTGACCAGTGTCACATACCTAGAGTTCTGTAAGGCCCTCAACGAGGTCCCACATGTCACCCTCCTCTCTATATTTGAGAGGTATGAATTTGAAGGGTGTACAATTTCATGAATAAGGAATAAGGCTGCATGAACACAGCCAGAGCACTGGGGTCTGGCGCTGTGTCCAGGTAGAGGCTGGTGGTGAGTGGTGTCCCTCGGGGCATTTTGGGACCGGCACCCTTTAATATCTTCATCAATGACATATAGACAGGGATCGAGCGTTGCATCGGCAAGACTGCAGGTGATACAAGGCTGAGTGGTGCAGCTGACACAACAGAAGGGTGCCATTCAGAGTGGCAGACAAGAGTGACAAATGGGCCCATGAGAACCTCATGGAGTTCAATAAAGCCAAGTGCACCTGGGTCAGAGAAATTCCAGACATGAGTACAGACTGGGAGAATAACTCACTGAGAACACACATGTGGACAAGGACTTGGGGATTCTAGTGGAAGAAAAGCTGAAAATGACCCAGCAATGTGCATTTGCAGCCCAGAAAGCCAAGCACATGCTGGGCTGCATCAAAAGCAGTGTGGCCAGCAGGCTGAGGGAGGTGGTTTGATCCCCTTTTATCGGCTTTCATAAGACCCCACTGTGAGGGGCCAATTTAGTTTTGATTTGTCTCAACACTCATTGTCAGAAGCATGGGGGTGGGGGGGAGGGTTGCACATGAGCCACTTGCAGGAGTCAAGATGGGAGAAGGCCCTGTCTCTGGGGATACTTTGCCTGGCAACCATTTCATGTCTCATGGGGGACAGGCAGTGAGCAGGGGAACACCAAGGGCACTGTACCCTCCAGAGACATTCTCCAATTGGACGGCAAAATATCTCCACCAATGGATGGCAGTGGAACTCTGGACTGAGCCAATGGAATCCTGTCATCAGGCAGACCTTGGGAGGAACCAGGAGGCATCAAAAGTACCTGTGTCACAAACTCTATGGCTTGTTTTGGTTGGAACTTTGGAGCTGGGGCTTTTTGGCTTTGGTTTTTTTGGTTTTTTAAATCTTGTCTTTTGGGGCTTTTGCATGGGGGCTTTTGAGTTGGGGCTTTTGGGTCTTGTCTTTTTGCCCTGGCTCCACCCTGCTGAGGTCTGCTTTTCGTCCTGGCTCCACTATTGCCTTTCGGCTCTTCTGCCCTCTCTAGCCCTGGCTTGCCCTCACATCTGTCCTGCCTCCCTCTCTCCCTGACTGACACCCTGCCTGCCTCATTCCTGCATTCCTGCCTGAGCCACCTGCCTCCAACCCTGCCTGCCTCCAATCCAGCCCACCACTGTGATCTCCACCGTGAACCCGTCCAGGATTCTGGACCTCCTGCCTGAGCACCAACTCAGTCACTGCATGTTCAGTCGCCTGTCACTGCGGCAGCTGTACCTGTGGAACTGCAGCTCTCTGAGAGCTGCGCAGGGTCCACGGCAGGCAGCGTGCACACTCCTGCTGCCACATGGATGTTGATGGCACTCCCCAGCCCTCTGGTAGTAATGTCTGCTTTTTCTCTCTCTGTCTCCCGTCATCCTTCTTCATTTTTCCTTCCTCCTTTTCTGTCTTTTCTAGCCCTCTTTAGAGGGGACACAGTAATTACTTCTTTCTTTTTTTCTCAGAAAATGGTTCTCAGATACAGTGTTATCTTGGTTGACTTAATTTTGTCCTGGACCATCTATTTTTAAAAGAACTCCTCACAGGTCCCCACAGGGGAACATGACACTCACCTGGAATGCTGCATCGACCTCTGGGATCCTCAGCACAAGAAAGACGCCAACCTGATGGAGCAGGTCCAGAGTAGGGCCATAAAGACAATCTGAGAGCTGGAGAACTTCTCCTGTGAAGACAGGCTGAGAGAGTTGGACTTATTCAGCCTGGAGAAGAGAAGACTCCAGCAAGACTTTATCTCAGCCTTTCAGTACATAAAACTGTCTTATGAAAAGGTGGGAGAGGAACTTTTTATATGGGTGAATAGTGAAAGGGTGAGGACTATTGATTTAAACTAAAAGAGAAGAGATTTAGATTAGATGTGAGGAAGAAGTTCCGTACTCAGTGAATAATGAGACACTGGAACTAGTTAGGTAGAGAAAAGGTGGATTCCCCACTCTGGGAAGTATTCAGTGCCAGTTAGATACAGCCCTGAGCAACCTGATTTGGTAGGTGGCATCCCTGCTCATGGCACAGAGGTTGGAACTAAATAGATCTGTAAGGTCCCTTCCAACACAAAACATTCTATGGTTCTATGAAACCTGATTCCATGGACTAGAACTCTAACTTGCTTTTCACTAAATGTTGACAGCTTGTCTTCTGCTTGAACCCTGCCTTTACGCATAAAGACCTGAGACTCTGCTGGTGAAGACTAAGGCAAAGATATTGAGTACCTTATCTGCAGACATTTTCACTGGATGAAATCAGTCTTCCTGTTCAGGACTGGATCCACATTGTGGATTCATTTCACTGCTAGTGCAGGGATAGAAGTTTTCATGCTGAGACTCAAAGGGAGCCTTGTCTTTCCTAATAGTAATCCTGCACACTTGGGAAGTTCTACAGTGTTCCTTTGTAGCCTGTTCTCACTTACAACTCCTTCTTATATGTATTTGATACTTAACCTCAGTTATGTGTTCCACCTTTAGCCAAGCCAGTTTCCCAAGTCATCCTTATATTTTCCTGAATATTATGGTTGCTGCATTGGTTATCCCATCCCCAACTGGTTCTTCCTTGTTTGTAAGTATTGGGTCCAGGAGAGCTTCTGCCATTTCCTGACTCATCCAGTTTCTGTTACATATGGTTTTCCTCAGAATACGCTAACACCCTTATCCCCTCTATCACTTGTGTCCCAGTGAGTTGCCCTCGCAGCAGATGTCAGGGAAGTTAACATCTCCTGTAAACCAGGGAATAATGATACAGAGACTTCCTTGACTGCTTAAAATGGAACTTTGTCCACTTCTTCATTTGATAGGGTGGTTGGTAACAAACTTTCACCTCAAAGTTACCCTTCCTATTCTCTCTTATCATCCTAACACTCATAGTCTTAATCAGCCTGTTTCTCATTCCATGACTTATCCCAGAATGCTCAAGATGCCCAATGACATGAAGGAAGACACTTCCTCCTACCCCATTCCCTTCCTGAGAAGTTTGTATCCATCCCTTATAGAGCTACGGCCATACAATGTGTCAAAACATCCCACAGTTATGATGTTATAGTATGGTTCTGCATATCATGTGAAGGTCTCACACTGATTCTTTGTCTGTTTTTTCACAAAGTGTTTTCCACAATCTGAGTTGTGTAAATGACAAATATTTTACCTTTTTTTTTTTTTT
>VZRN01006078.1:177326-214826 GCA_013397935.1 Dasyornis broadbenti
TTTTTTTTTTTTTTTTTTTTTTTTTTTTTTAATTCCAGAGACTTTGTGTTCAATCATAATAAGGTTTTGTGTTCTCACATTGTAACACCGTAACACATTGTAACATTGGCTACCATTGAGCAGATCTATCTTCACATTTTCCATTAGCATATTCAAAAAAAAAACCCAGTGAAATTAATACAGGTTGAAGCTGAACTCTCTGGTGAATACAGACTAACATTTCTAATATTTTTAAGGACACCACTGCAAATAGTTCTGTTATCAGTGCAAGATATTATGGAATTCATTCTAGTCATGCGCTGAAATTGTGATTGCACAATTGGAAAGGCTCAAGGCTCTGAATGTTAAGAAGGACCTTTACAGACTGGTGTCCTAGTTTAAGACAATTTAAGGGGTGGACACTCCAAAATGAGTTACCTCCCCTTTAAAGTTTTAACCACTTCCTTTTCATTCAACAAGGAGAGAAGAATGTGAATTGATATAAATGGGGGGGGAAAAAAAAAAAACAAAAAAACCCAACAGTTTACTACAAACCAAAACAGCAACAGGCAAAAAATTACAGTGAAAAAAATGAGTTACAAGTCTGCTGAACCTGTCAAAACTCTAGAGAGTCTCTCAGAGAAGCAGAAAAAATGGCAGAGAAAGGCCTGCCCCAAGGTGGCACCCTCCACAGAGGACTTCATGGTGTTGGAGACAAAGGCAAAAAAATGGCAGATAAGCCCCTTTCAGCTCAACCTTCTTCCACAGGAGCTTATGAAGCACTTGTGGTGGCAGAAGGAGGGTGCTGGCATTGCCTGGAAGCTGGAGACCGGCAGAGTCAACCACGCTGATCCCTTGTGGTGGTGTGAGGTCAGTGGTGCTGCTCGCTGCCCCCTCCTGCCACCCGCTGGACTCTGCCAGTGTCGGTGCTGCTGTCTCAGGTCACTGCCCCGATGTGGGGAAGAAGAAGACAGTCTCGCTGAGCACCAAAAAACTGTGGCGCACCCGCGACCAGCTCTGCCTCAGCTCTGCGGACAGGCGTTGAGATATTCACTCTGAAACAAACGTGGATTGTGAAATGCAGCTTCTCGGGTTGCTACTGTTGCTACTCGGAGACCTGCCTCAGGAGCCCCAAAAGAAACAAAAGAAGGCTTCTGCCTTGCACTGTGTCAGTTTTCCTGGCAAGGACGGAAGGGAAAGAGCAAGAGAGCTTCTATCTGAGTGCCCCCGACCTTAAAAAGGGACCCCAGGGCTAACCCTTCCGTGACTCCATTTCCATCGACCAGTTCTTACACAAGTAACAGTTTTTGGCGTATGACATAGTGCAGATAGATATGGAATACAATAAAATTTTGGGTTACCTAAGACAACAGGTGAAAAAACACAGAAAAATCATGTGCTTTATGGTCAAAGATTGAATATGTACAGCTACAACAGGAAAGATGTTGATTGTTCCTAAATGAACAGTGGTAGAGCGTATTAATTATCTTGTCAGTTATTTCCTGAGCTTAGTTCTCTGTATGTCACAGGAAAATTCATTTCAAGTTCATCGGGATTGAGGTGATTATCTACACATCCATCAATCTGATTGCCAGGCAATTGGCAAAGTTGTTTCCTTCTGAATTCAAAGGTAAATGTTCTAAACAGGTTAAAATAGGCAACTAGGAGTTGCTAACTGCCCCTCCTGATATTTAAGTATTTTTAAAAGAAGTTCTAACTCTGAAAGGATAGAGCTGTCCTAAAAATGGGAATGTCACCTACTGAAATATCTTTCAGGCAGGATTCTGGCAGTTTCTCTATGCATAGCTTCCAACAGCTTCCTAGAAGGTGATCTGCACGTATTTCACTGGTGTTTCTAGATATGCAGAATAGAAATAGCCTACACCCACTTCTAGGGTGAAAACATTTGAAAATTGCTTCATATAAGAGCAATCCAGCCTGTCTTCCATGAAATAAATTATCTTTAAGGCAACACAGTTGCTGTGAGAAGTGTAAACAACATTTACAATAGCTAATTTACCCCTCCTCCTCAGTGTGCTTATAAAAATATATGCTTATAAAAACATATGCCTTTTTTTTTCTAAGAAGAAGACAGGGGGATGTCTTTTTCATCCTTCTTTTAGATCACAATTCTACTAGAACCAAACTCTCCCACTTCTTAAAACCCCAGTTTTTTCATCAAGCCTGAAAGCTCTTTTTACCTCATTTTATACAACATCCCCATAAAGTTCTCATGCTACAGAAGGTTTCAGTTTGAAAGAAGTCAATATCACTTTTTAATCAATTGCAAGAATCACTGCTAAGTCACCTAAAACTTAGTTCTCTTGTCCCTACAATTGCTTGAACTAAATATTCTGTTTTCACAATACTGCTAGCTCTTACTGCCTCAAGGAGTGAGGGAGACTGGAGCAGAGACATCAGACTAATGTCTCTGATGTGTCATTGCACAGTGTATTGCCATTAGGACATCAAGCCAGCATGATTTATAAGCAATTTTAATTAATTTTCTGAGTCATTTCCTAAGGGCTTAATTCTGTAATCTTATTACTATGAGCCTAACATGCTATAGTAAGACTATGCTTTCTAATCTTTCTTTTGTTGTTAAATACAATCTCTGCTTTCATTAGGAAACTCTTGAAATAAAGCAGATTGCTCTTTTGCATGGTGAAATTTGTCTCTGTTCATTAGAAATTAGTACTAGAAATTATATAGTGGAGTACATTAGTTCTTAGTACAGAACTCATCACCTACTCTTGTCCTTTATTCTTTTACTATAAAATCATGCTAGAAGTGACTGAGGTCCCTACTTTAAAGAAGTCACATAACTAGAACTTTAGATATGGAATAATCCCAGTCCCATATTATTTTATGCACACAGAACCAAATCTTAATCCCATTTAATCTAGTGAAATCTGGATTTCTTTTTAACCATTATAAGCAAATAAACTGTGCTCATGAAGACATGTACAGATTATGAACTGCAGAATAATGTGCTTTTACTGTTTGCTTTTTAGCCTCTGCTTTAAAAATGAAAAATAATCAGTAGATTACTTTCTAAAAGCAAAATACTTTTTAAATATTAGTATTTCCCCCTAAATTTACATGTGGTATGAGATGAGTTAATGGTATGGGGGTTTAGTGATATTTAAGTTATATTTATTTTATATATTAAGTTGTGTGTAGTGATATTTAGTTATATTTAAGTTATATTTATCACATCCCACTGTCCATAAGCAGTTTTTAGCTTTTGTAAATCTATATTATTCTGAAGGATCCTGATATAACAGGATCATCAAAATTTTGATGTTTAAGTTATCAGGGTATTTTATGTGACATAGGTTTTTAAAAATTATTTTTAAACGACAAATGTGTGATATCATTACTTTGATTTGACATGAATATTCTAATTATTCCCTTAATATAATATAATATGTTACTTAAAATATTAATACCCCCAGCACTGTCAAATACAGGCATAATTTCTGTTACGGAATTTAGAACATGTGGGAAATAAACACATTTTTAACATAAAAGACTGGGAGAACAGAGTCAAGGCTTACAACACTTGGGAAAGCAGGTGGATCTCTTACTCATGAAAGAACACAGCGATGTATGCCCTTATAAGAGTCCACAACAATAGAAAAGAGATATAACACTGTTATATAATGATCAGTAACATTCATATGCCCTCCAGACTGCCCTAAAAATAAAGTATAAGTACACAGTGAAGGAAGATGATTTGCCTGCCCATGAGCTTTACATCAGTTATGGGATAAAAAGAAATTCAGCTGTCATGTATGTATTGGAATCCTTCTGCCACCATTTATCACAATTTTCCCAATATTATTCTATTCCTACATGCAGGAAAACTAGCTGACCATAAACCAGAAATCATTCAAGACTGAAATATGTAAAATTTGAGTATGAAAATAAGTTTAGTTAGGCCATCAAATTTTAATGTGGAAGGTTTTAAATCTTTTTGTTTTGTTTTATTTTGTTTTGTTTTTGACAGTGTTATTATAATTAAAATTGGCTGTGATATTTTAAAGCAACTGATTCTCCCGTTTGTAAAAGCCATACTTATACCTTCCTCTCCTTCATACACGTTTATATTATTCACAATGTGCAGACAGATGTGAAGTGTAGTGCTTTTGTGAATATTAAAATCATATTAAGCAAGCTAATGTAATAAGAAAGCACTTTGATAGTGTACAAATTGTTGCAAGAGTTCTAGCAGTATAAGTTGAAGAAAAAGTCTTAAGGAATGATTTAAGTAATCTCATGATTATAAGGAAGGTAACACCTAACCTGTTTCTGTTCTCAAATGATGAAAAGTACAGAAATGAACAGTAACAACATCTGGTGAGATGGCAACAAGTAAAGCATAGGAGAGTGATTAACAATGACTTCACTGTATTTAAAAGCAAATACTTTTAAAATAGATGGACAATTGCAAAAGGCTTAACAGCTAACATTTTGTATCTGATCCTACACTCCCTCAAAAGACCTCTGAAAATCAGTTTCTGTTTTGTTCTGTGGAGCTCTAAAACATAGTACAGTGTCACAGGCTTTTCTGTGAAAACAAGTAATTCTACCTAGTTATTTAGTGTAGATTTTACTCGCTTCCTTACACTGACATTAGAGATGAAAATCTCCACGTAAGTGAGTAGAGTCACACTAGTGCACAAGTACTATGAATGGAACTAAAACTGGGCCATATTTTGTGTTTTGCGTGGTGATCTGATATTTGATAATTGATATTTTTCATTGAAATACCTTCAGAAAATTAATTTCCTTGATGGCTTTCATTACCGCAATAAAGAGCAGAGCTGATCTGCAGGGCAGTGAAGTACAGTTAAAGAGAACTATAAACAAGTGGACAGAGGTCAGTTTTCTGGACTCCAGGGAAAGCACACTGCAGAAAGACCCTCTGAAAGCAGCATGGAAATTATACTTTCTCCTTTGTAAAGGGAATTTGTTTTAAGGGAAAGACAGTCATTGATTTTTTTTTCTCTTGATACATAGAGGTCAAAAACATTAGCAGAAGACTCTCTTTAATGGAAAAGTTGGTATTTTTTCTTTTTCAGGGAAAAAACCCACCCTGAATATTTTTGTATCTTTAATGACAATTTTACTTCCATCTCATTATAATACACAAAGACATGTTATTTGAGAATGTCTTAATTAACCTTAAAAAAAACCCAAAAATACAGTTTTCAGAAGGGTGACATTCTACCTCAGTCATGTCAAGTACTGCTCTGTTACTGAAGGGAAGATGGGAGAAGCTGTTCCTGAGGAATGGCTGTCTGAGTTCGATTAATGACTCCATAGGACCAGCAAGAGTTTACTTCATTAACTATTGGTAACATTTCCCATGCCTTCAATTAACAGTGGTTTTACTTAATCTAATATTAGTTAAGACACGATATGATCAGAAAACATCATTGCCAGCCAAGTGTTCCTCAAACACAACTGATTTATCTCCTTGGCACCTCATTAAAATGCAAACTATATTGAAATTGATTTTCAGCACTTTCAGGCAGGAATGTTTGTAATAATGTTAATTTGCAAATTTGCTCTTTTTTATATGTATTCTGTATGCTGTGGTTGCCATGTTCAGCCCAAGGCTATTTGTATTGTGCAGACAGAAAATGAAGAGTGAACATTTATTTCTCATATCTTTGTGAGGAACCTGAGGCACATGAAGATATTTGTGCTGTAACAGGCACAGTCAATCTCCTTCACTCCCTTTAGTCACTATATATCAACAGCAAACTCCCAGCTAGTCTTGCTGCAGCAATTAACCTGCCAGGGCTTTCTGCTGTCAGACTCAGTAATAATAAACTACCCCCAGTGAGAGATAGAGCTATAGATTCTCGCCACTTCCACAGTGGGTGAATTATTCAGAATCAGCATGATTAAAGAGATGACATGGTATTAGTTAAAAACACGTACTTTTTTCTCCCTGACTGAGATTTAAACCTGTTAAGGAATAACAGTGGAAGAAAATGGGTCTTTATACCATCCATTCATAGGTCGTGGAAAAGGGATTTCTAGAAAAGTTGTTTATAACGCCTATAAATTTCAAGAATTTAAGTTTAAGAATAAAAATGTAAATAACAAAGGAGTTAGCATAGTTAAATCATAAAGCATCTGTAAGTCCAAGAACCAAATAAATCAGAGTGAAAAAGCATTAGGAACATAGAAACATACATATTACTTGGGAAAAAATTATAATGTAGAATCGGTTTTTTAAAAGTAAAAGATAGCCTCATTATTCATATTTTTATTCAGAATTATTATATTGAACCTTTTAAGAAGATATATTGAGAAATATGAAGGCTGTCCCTTATTAATAATTTTTCCTTTTTTTTAAAAGATAAAAAAGAGAAGGAAAAAAGACAACATTTTTATAAATACTGTAATATATTACCAACAAACCAAGTGTTTACATTTCCTGGTGCCAGGGCAGCAGTGTGATGTTATACATGCATTACAATGGAGTTTACTAAAACAAAGTCATGGAAAAATGAACTTAGCTTACACACTTCTAGTCCCATTAAAATCATAATTCATTTGCCAATCTCAGTTTGCTCAGCCACCTGATAACACATTCTTAACTAATATGCCTAGTGATTCCCTGGGGAATGATCTCTCTAAAATGCAGGACTGGGCCTATGTGTTAGAAGTGGTGCTAAATGCAGTCAAATCCATATTCTGTGACTACTAGACCAAAGTGAATTATATTATTTGCCATGCTTATCTGTATGAAATGGAACTAATCTGTTGATAGAGAAGAACAGAGATAAATAAGAACCAATTTTTTGGTTTGTCCCAACCTTCAATGTAAGTTCATACAAATGAATTAAGCATGCATTCCATACTAATGCATTTTTCTTAAAATTACACCAGGTAAGTGGTTAAAGAATGCAGGTGGAAAGCTGCATACAGACAAAACTAATATCTGCCCTACAGTGTGCTGGTCAAATGTAATATAACCTTATAAATCTCAGCAATGGATAAACTCATTCAAAATAAAATAAACTTCTTGAAATTCAGTATAGGAGGAAGTACTGATTTACCTCTCTTCAGAATACTTTAATGTTTACATATAGAACCAAATGAACTGCCATTTTCCATAGAAAGGAGAATGAATTTCATAGTACAGTACTCTGTACTATGCTGATTGTACAAACTGATGTTCTAAAGTTTGTGTTCTGTCTTTGCATCATATGTGATCATTTATGAAACTTATCTAAATCAGTCTACTAAAGTATAGAAGTCTACACAGAGAATTCAAATAGAGTTATAAATTGTATTTTGAGTCTACAAATGGATGAAATAGACCAAACATCATGAATCCCATATAAAAACAACAAATGCAAAATGTAGTTTTACATGTCTATTCTAAATTTTCCATTTACTAAACATTTGGGAGTACATTCTTTCACATTTATGTTAGCCAGAAATTAAAAAGGGGATCTCAAACTCTTAACTCCAAGGCATTTCATATTATTACTGAAAATACTCACAGTGTTTTTTATTAGGAGAAATCTGTATTTCTTTGTTTTGCTAAAGTAGCCTACGCAGTAATGTATATTTCACAGAGTTGAGGTACTGCAAATATAGAGACTTCATGTGTCAAAATGGTTCAAATACTAGGACAGATTACATTTCAGGAAACTGACCATCATCAAATTTTCAAAACTGAATGCTAAAACCTAAACCTCTGAAAAATAAAAATATTTTAAAACTATTTAAAAAAAGACCACATTTTACCACCACATTTTGATGAGCAGATGATTATAATCTAGAAATTATGTTTGTCTTTGTTTTAGTGGATTTTCTTGTGAGCTTTTTTCCTCAGTTAGTTGTGAGAAAACAAAAAGGACAAAGGCTTCTAAATTTCTACATCCTAAATTCATATTTATGTATTTAAATAAATGACAAAGTCTCCAAATGTGCTGCCCTTGCCTCTGCTCCCAGTAAAATTGCTTAACTTTAATGAAAGTGCAGTATGGCTGAAATACAGGCAATGTGCCTGTGCCAAGTAGAGAATGTAGGATATTATCATCACTACTCAGAATGCATATTGAGTAAGAACCAAGAGCCTTTTCTTTTGCTGACTGGTAATATGTTTGTCATTTTTGAAGGGTCTCTACAGACTTTAGTGTGATAATCTGTTGGAGTAAAGATGTGAGAACATAATATTTTTGCCTTTCTGCATCTTTTGGCCTTACTGATGTCCTTTAAAAGTGTCAACTGTCCACCTTTCCCCTCAAGAGTTTTATGTTGTTTGGTCTCCTGAAAAGCAAAACCAAAGTTAGTGTAGGGACTATAATTCTCAAGATTTTATTACTGTGTTCAAAGTGACAGTCGTAATCTAGACCCACTTCTTTTGTTCATGTTAATATGACATACATCAAGAACATATTAAATAAAATGTCGACAAAAATATTTAACATTCATAGGAAAAAGAAATTAATGTGTACTTTCATGACCATGGTTAAACAAATTCTCCTTTGCTAATCCCCTAAACTTTGTGTTTGTTAGATGGCGACAGGAATTTTAAAAATTTAGAGCACAATTTTTCCTACCTGCATAAAGCATGAGTTTTAACATGGAATGAGTTATTTCTGGCTTGTCAAAACCCATTTCTTTCCAGTTGCCTATAAAGAATGCGTAGGTAACCAGCATAGATGAGATATTTAGGTTTAGAAGGCATTATCTTGCCTTACACAACGTAAGAGTACATATTTTCTGTGAGTTTCAAGTTCATCCAGCTTGAGAAGGAGCTTGGCATAGGTGACCTCAAGAGGTCCTGTCACATCTAATTGTTTTCTGTTATTTTAAGATATTTGTTTCCAAATCATTTAGGTTACGTTAACAACCTTGACTGGGCTTAACGTTGTATAAATCTATGATATAAATTACATCAATAAAATTAACTATTTATTAGTAACAAACTGGATCCTCTCACCCTTTTTTGATTTTTTCCCATGTGTTTTTGATGAAACTACTTTTGAATTTATTTTAATTTTTAGGTGATGTTCTCTTTCTCTCCATAAATTCAATGGGTTTTTTGCTTTTTTGTCTTTTACTATTTCAGAGATTTAGTCATGAAATAGTAGCTTGAGTGCCATCCAAAGGGCACTCAAATAAGCATTTAACACACAGTAAAAAAAGCACAAGTTTTTCAACTCATTTTAAAATTTAGTGGGTTTTGTTCAACAGTATGAGAAACACATATAGCTACAAAAATACACTATTCTTCATTCTTACAAAATTATCTCATAAACTAAGATAGATGCCCAAATCTTCATACTTCTCACTGATGATAAAATAGCAATGTAAGATACACGGTAAATATTACATTGTACTATGCAGAATTTTGTTTTCCTATCCCATTTAAACCGTGTGGAAAAAGCCTCATCTTCTAACTCAGACACAAACTTTTAGTGAGTTTAAAATTCTTGATGTGCCAGGTAAGCTGACAAACCCAGAACGCTCCCACTCTGGAAGAGACTGATTTTGACTTCCTGTGAGAAATTTGTTTTCTATAAAGGAGGTGTCAAAGTCTATCCAGAGCTATCTGGCTGGTGCTGTGTGACAGGTGAATGTTTCATTTCATTCTGTGACACTGATTAGATTCTGAGATTTTTCATCTATCCAAGTTACAGATTGGATTTCTTCCCAATTAATAAAATATTCAGTGTCGTTTTGGACCTACTAATATGTTCCCTTTGGAAATGCAGAACTGTGGTAGTCCTATATTATGATATGTTTAAGCTTTTTCTGGAAAATCTATCTCAAAATTAGCAATCAAAATTGATGCTTGGTGTTACTTTACTGAAAAGGGATAGACAGCAATATGTCTTGACTATGGAAATAAAATGCACTGGTTTTCTGTAAACAAAGTCTTGTATAGCCTCCTGGCCCCAGCAGAAATTAAGTGAATGGTTATGCCCTTTGTTTTTTGGGGAAGGGAAGATATTTTCTTTACTTTTAAATGTCTCTGGAGTAGGACAATAAAGATTCTCTAATTCTTAATGCAACTTGTACTGCTATTATTTTAAAGAGCTTTTTTTTTTATTATTTTAGAATCATGTTTTAGGATTCTTCATTCTTTCTTTTAACATACATTGCAAGCTTACTGACATCAATTTCAAAATGCTGTTCTCTTAACATATTTACAATTTTCCGTTATGTATATTGTTTGGGGTTTTTTTAAAGTAGCTTTGAATTTATTTAGCAGATGCAGTCCTCACACTACTTTCAGGCTTATTATCATCACGCCTCTCTCTATTCAATATTATCAACATCATCCCACTCATTACAATCTTGCCTGAATCAAAGGCAACTTGTTTCTTGTTGGTGGAAGCTTTGAATGAATAATTCATCTGGAAAAGCCTTCTATGTTGTACATTTCCAGAAGACAGAGCAATTCTCTTGTCAATCACAGTGGCTCTGTCAGTACTAAGTTCCATACAGTATGTGCTCCAAATGTACGGGGGATGACAAGCAGCTGAGATTACCAACTGTGTTAGTCCTGGCCATCCTTTTAGCTTTTCTTTGACAGAACATTCAAATTCAAGTCTCACTCTAACACTGCATTGAGAAATCAGTGTCAAAATTTCCTCTCTGTTCTCACCAATACAGTTTGGTTGAAAGCTCTGACATATATTGCAACCAAACTGGTCACAAGCCACAGTTACTCATCTCCAGATAGCTACATTTCGTTTTGGCTCCTGAGTTTTCTTATGCCTAGACAGCCTGGGTCTGGGCTCAGGCTGGCTCAGTATGAAGGCAAAGCTTCAACTGCTACTGCAGAGATCTTAATATGTGGAGACATCTAGGCCTAAACATATCCCTGCTAACACAGGTTGTGCTCTATTTTAGTTTCTTGGAAGATGGACTCCCTGTCATTTCTCTGAAGATTAATCTTCAGAAGACTAGGTGTTTCTAATTGATTGGAGTACAGCCAGAAGCACAAAGTAATAGGAAGAGAAGTAATACTCTTAAGAATCTTTCACTCTGAAACAAACACAAACATAGGCAGAAATATGATGTTGCACTTCAAAATGGAGGACATTAACGTACTGTTGAAGTCCAAAAGTAGAGATTTTAAAAGCATATGGTTTTTGTTTTAAAATCTTTACACTCTTTTCTTAAAATGATCTTTGTCAATGTGACAGAGATATGGCTAATACACTAAGAACAATTTGAGTGACTAGCATTAACTAGGTATGACTCTCTGTTCCCATCCCATGGAAGCATTTGTGAGTAAGTCTTTATCTACACTACCAAGTAATGCAACATTAAAGCAGCGGCTCTCTACAGTATGGATCTAACATTCACACCATAAATGTCTTACAAGGAATTGCTTCAGATTAGCTATAGTCTTATTCTGTGAGATGAACACTCAATAGAACTTGCAGCATATTTGACATGCTTCTGATTTGGCTTTGTAGAAAAGTAACACAGTTCATGTAGTCCAGGACTGAAAGAAAAATCAGTGGAAATATAGGAGACCTATTTTAAAATCGTGCGCATGTTCTGAGCTAAAATCCCAATGTAATACACAAAGCTACTAGTTCTGAGAAAATGAGACGTTAAAAGAGTATGCAGGTGGAGAACAGATCTAAGACCTCTTACGATTCATGAGGATGGATAAACTGCCAGGCCTTTTATTTCTCTTATCATTTATGAATTTGTAAAATTTGATGAATAGATATGGAATTGCTGTTTACCCCTATGCAAGATAATGTCATCAGGAAGAAACAGAGTGCCAAATAAATAAATATATCAGTCTGTGCATATGTAATAACAGTGAATAATTCAACTCCTTAAAGTAATGACATTTCTAGCATATATTCTTAACAATGAGATGTCTTTTAGATAGACTGGTGCAATGTGCTGCAAGACTTCCATTTAAAAGGTACTGTTGAGTATGAACATATTTAGTCTATTAATTAAAGTTGGTTTTTCCCTTTAGAATGGGGATTAGAGACAGCTTATTGTAAGAAACTTTCTGACACAGGTAGTATAAGTTTCTGTAGCTGGCCTGATATGCAGAAAAGATGCCCTCCTAGATTTTTTTGCTTGTAAACAGCAAAAAGAATAGGTGGGTGAAATGGTGATTAGTGGCTTAGTCATAGTGACCATGAAGTAGTTGAGTTTCAAATTGTTGGCAATAGGAAAAAGTCTGCCAACAAACTTCAGCCCTGGATAAGGGGAGACCTGAAGAACACAGTAAGGGTCCATGGGAATCTGTTTTGAAGGTATTGGGGCCCATGAATGATGGTCAGTCTTTAAAACCGATCCCTTAAGAGCATAGAAACAGACAATTTGAAAGTGTCAGAAGTCAGCTATCTGGGGCAGAAGGCTGCCTTAGCTGGGTGGGAATTTTCTGCTAGAACTCAGGCAGAAAAGGAGCAAGGACAGGTGACATGGGAAGGCTAAGGACATGCTGTTGAGCCCCATAAGGAGAAAATTTGTACAGCCAAAGCTCTACTGTTTGCGCTGGCCAGCACTGTGAAAAACAATGAAAAAGGGTTTTTAAAAAAATATGTTCACAGGAAAAGGACGTACAGAGATAACACTGGTCCCTTACTTGATGAGGTTGGTCACCTCACAAATAGGGACATAGACAAAGCAGAACTACTTCATGTCTTCTTGACTCTAACACCTGCAGTCTCTGGATGACTGTGCAGAAGACTGACTGCAGATATAACAAACTCCCAGGTGATTCTGAAATTGCTACTCCAGCTAGATCAATCTATGGGTCCTGACGGGATTCATCTCAGTGTACTGAAAGACCTGGCCACTGTCATCTTAGGATCTCAACATTTTTCTAATGGTCTGAGGAGTCTGGAGAGGAGAGATTTGAGTCAACTGGAAGTTGGTAAATTGTGGAGGCCTGTGGGCTTGCTGCCCCACGTCGGAGAGGCAGGTCCTTTTTCTCTTTTGCCACTCCTTCGGATCTTACTTATTGGCTCTCGTATCCTAACCCCACCTGTGTACTGTCCCTATGCCCTCAGACCATTGGATCCCTTATGCTCTCTCCGCCCCACCAACCCCATATAAAATCCTAGACCTCTTCCTTGTGCTCTCTCTTCTGCTCATCTCCTCACATGCATGGCTGGAATGAACTTCTCCCATGGACTCTTCTCGCCTCGCTGCTGTCAACCATGCTATCAGCTATTTGGTGTGTGCTTGTGAGTGCGTTATATGTGGCAACCTTGCCAAGTGGCTTTGCAGCTGAGACGTTCCTAGAAGGTTGCAGCACTCACTATCGCACGCTGCAACAGTAAATGTCTGTTTCCATGAAGAGAATGAAGGAAGACCCTGGTAATTAAAAGCCTGTCAGTAAGTGCCTGCTAAAAAAACTGGTGAAGGTTTTTTCTGGGAGTTACTGAGAAAATATTTGTGGAACAACACTTTCGTTGGTCATAGCTAGCAAGGGTTCACAAGGGGAAGATCTCAGAATTACAGAATCACAGAATGGGCAAGATTAGCAGGGGCAACAGGGCACCATCTCGTCCAACATCCTTACTCAAGCACAGGGTCATCCGAAAGCACACAGCACAGAATTGCATCCAGAAATTTAATAAATATCCCAATGTGGGAGACTCCTGTCTGGAAAGTCAGTTTCAGTGGTCAGCCACCTGTACACAAAAGAAGTTCTTCGTCATATTCAGATGTATCTTCCTGTGCATCTGTTTCTGCCAATTGTCCCTTTTCTTAATGCTCAGAACCCCTGAGAGGAGCCTGGATCCATCCTCAACATCCTCCCTTCAGATGTTTGTGTACATGGATGAGGTCCACTCTCTGTCATCTCTTCCCAAGGCTGAAAGGGCCTTTAGCCATGTGGCCTGACCCTGCTTCCATCTCCTGTGTATTTTCCACTTACGCTTGAGGAATGACAGGAGCTCTTCTTTATCCACAGATATCTCTGGCCCCTTGGTCCAACTTCTTTCTCATCAGTATGCATTGTTCTTGAGCCTGGAGGAAGTGACTGTGGAATATCAACCCTTTTCCCTGCAGTGCCTGTCCCCATAGTATTCTTTGAAGAATATTACCTAATGATATCCTTCAAGTTCTCTCTCCCAAAGTCCAATGATTGCAGACTTATTTGCTGCCCTGACTTCTTCTCGCCCAATACTGAGCTCCACATTCGCAGGATCACCGCAGCCAAGGCTTTCCTCAACCTTCACATTCCCAACAAGGCCTTCCCAGTTTGTTAGTGTGAGGTCAAACAGCACAACATTCCATGTGGGATCTTCCACTATCCATTACAGGAAGCTGTGGTCAATGCATTTCAGGAACCTCCTGTGCTCTTTGTGCTTCACGGTGCTGGTTCTGCAGCAGATGTCAGGGTAGCTAAGATCCCTTACAAGAACCAGTGCTGCTACTGGAAGAAGGCTGTAGAAGGCCTCATCTATAAATTTACTACTTTTATCCCAAACAAGAAAGAAGGCCAGTGGAAAAGCAAATTAAATATTTTGAAACATACTCTTGAAGAATTTCTACCTTAAATAATGGCAAATATCTTCTTATTTTCTATTTCTCCATGCCAGCTGATTCCCTCCAAAAGTTGTTCCTTTATGACTCAAAAATGAATGGTATCTCTTTTGTCTGTTATTTTCCTCTCTTGATGGTATCCAAATAGCAAGCTGCTTGATAGTTATTCAAAAATTATGATGCAAAAATGGCTGAAAATTTTTTAGCTACTAATTTTCCTCCACATGAGTCTGTTCATCTATAAGGAGGAGGGAAAAAGGCAGAACGTATGTCTTGCTACAGCATTAAATATCTGTCTTGTGGTATGTTCTCTGTATCTTTTTACAGCTGTTCTTTCATAGATAAAATAATTTTGAAGATGCCTTTATTGTCACCATGTTTTTCCTTAATGGGATTGTTTAGTTACAGCTATGTCTAAATGAAAAGGGAGTCAAATACCTGGCTAATCATAGTGATTGTACTACTCCTGAGTTGCTGCATAGCCTTGGGCCAGTCTTTAAATCTCCAAGAACATTAATTTTATTCTCATTTCCTAAGAAGAACCATAGAAAAGAGCTTTAAGATCACATACTAAAATGATTGATGGTAAAGAGAGAAGATAGATATAGAACAATTATGTTTGAACTTCTAAGTGACAGTTAATTGATGTGTTATTATCCATCAAGACACATTATAATTATTTAAAGATCTGGTTATTCACATTTGTCCCAAGTCCACAACAAAGAAAATAATAGAAAAATCCATACTGTTTAGCCACAAATACAACAATCTATCAACACAATTAATTAAGTGCTAATTTTTAAGCCTTTTTCCTGATGCTTAAGCCTAGAGAATCTTTTTGGAGAGTTTCTTTTCTTAACTCAGCTTACAAAGAAGAAAATGTGCAACAGGAAAAACTTCTGTTCAAAAGCAAAGCTTGTATGCTGGATTTTAAAAACATATTCTTTAAATATTAAAAAACAAATTAGTCTTTCAATTTATTCAACATCTACTTCCCTTTTTATGGAGCTCAGACTTCCAATTTTTATACATGATAATGTAATTCTGCTATTAAATTTTTTTTTAAAATCATGCAGAATGAAGAATTAGTATTCTGTTTTTGCTAGAATTTGATGAAAAATGTCAAAAAACTGGTGTCTTTAATTTTGTATGCAGTACTTTTATTTCTAGTACATTTGTAGGGAGAAGCTCTTCATTCTGGAATTATGATTTCTTCCTAGACAATAGTGATGCCAACTCATTGCCTTTTTATAGTTACCTCCAAATCATTAGAAAACAAGATTCTAAAGCAGGTGCACAAAATTTTAAATTTTAACTTTATTAAAGGTTCATGATGATGTAGAAGTTAATGAAAAATTTTAACCATGTTAAAAATTTTTCGTATATATTTCATAATTCATGGACTTTTAAAATGCCTTTGTGCTGTAAAGTAGCTTCAAAAGATGCTTACATTCAGATAAATGACCCTTCAAATTACTGGTACATGGGTATCTTTATCCACATTGTGGCTGAAACATTCATTGTGACAGGTGATAGACTAGAGAAAGAATTTTCCTACTTATCTGTAGCATGGATATTGTATTAGCATTGTAAATTTAAGATTTGTTGAACAGTTCTTTCTACTGCCCATCTCGTTCTGAGACATAAATGACAATAAATTAATGCCTTTAATATGCACAGTAATTTATATTTATTTTTGATACATCGTAAAGAACTACATAGAGGCAACTGGACATACAGCTCAACTGCTTCAAAGTCTGATTAACATCACAGCCTCTTTACATGGCCAACAGTAAGCTGCTTCAAATAAGGATTTTTTTTGTTATTACTAAAATCATACAGTTTCTAAGCAAAATATGTGGTACCCCAAATAAAAGAAGTGGCTTGGAAGTATGTCCTTCTGAAACTATAGTGTGTGCACACAGGCATGACACATTCCCAACAGCACAAAAAAATTGTACCTTCCTCCTCTAGTAATACCTATTTCTCCAAGGAAGCTTTCCATTTTTTGAGAGCTTCCCTAGCATAACAAATTTCACACATGTCCTTGCAGCTAGTAGAGGATTATTAAAACATGGGTTACACTGCTCTCTTCCGACTTGTGTTCAGTGGCTACAGTCATGTGTCCTCTGAAAGCAGTGTACTGTAAATTGTTTGCTTCTCTTTCCATCTGCAATTCACATTTATCTGTTGCGATGTCTGTAGTAGTAACAAGCTTAACCACAACCACCACAGAGTTTATTTAATTTAGAATAGTTGAATGACCATGTTTCTTTTTCTCACATAGCAGAATTGAATCCTTTTCCTGCATGCTCTGAGCCACAGACCTCTAACAGGAGGACTAAATATGCTCTGAAGAGACACCAGTACTTCAGATTTATTCAATTTAGAAAGAACCGAGCCAAAAGCCAATGCCGAGCCAGATTAATCAGCTTAGAAAGAACTGAGTCAAAAGCCAATGCCATCACCAGTCTCAGAAAAGTCAATGAGCTTTACTAGGAAAGGTGAGAAGCTGGAACTCAGAACCAGCTGACCACCCCTAGTTTAAAACTCCCTATTGTCAGTAAATTGCTTTGGAGCATCAGGCAAGGTTTGTCATTCATGTCAGCCTTGTGACTGTGCTTGTCTGGTCTGGCTTTAGCATCTCAGAAGCCAACACCAAGATGCTTTAAGAAAGTCAGAGAAATAAGTTTTAGAGGCTACAAATTAAAAATTAACTAAGTCATCAATGAAAACATAAATTGAATGAATGAAATTTAATCAGCCATTTATTGTTGATCTTGGAAAGACACTGTCGTCAACTCATTGTATTCCAAAGTAGTGTACTTGGCTTATCTTTCTGCCTTACAGACCTGTTACAGAACTTCACACAGAGATAAAAAGACATATGTTCAGTGAGATGTATGTCCTCAATGTGACCTCAACAAGTCCTCACTATGACTTGAAATGATCTCAAGTAGCACCAGCAGATTGGATTGGATTAGGTTGTATAAGGATACTGGAAATTGTCAAGTACTGGAATAGACTGCTCAGGAAAGTGGTAGAATCAGCATCCCTGCAAGTGTTCAAAATACATGTGGATGTGGGACTTGATGATATGGTTTAGTCATTTACATGGCAATGCTGAGTGAACAGTGGCACTTGATGATTTTAGAAGTCTTTTCCAACTTAAATGATTCTATGATTCTAAAGTTATATTAATTTTTAAAACAACAAAAAGAAATAAATGTATTTAACAGATTTTTTTTTTTTTTTTTTTTTTTTTTTTTGAGAGTTTTTCAAATTACTTANTTTTACTTTGAGAGTTATTTCAAATCATGATAAGATAATTGGAGGATGAGTAAGTAATATCAGTGGTCTTCAAGATTTGGATAACACAGCATTTCATTTTTAGAGCAATTTTTCTTTTTTAATGCAAAAATAATCTGAGGTCAAATGTTATCTAGTATTAAATAGAAGACTTTCTGTTCCATGCAAGCAGCAGAATTCTTATGATTAGAAAGAGATCACACAAGATATGGTCTCATGTGAAGAAGTATTGAACCATAATAAGAGACTTCTCCTTCACTGTTCCTCTCTCTTCTGCCAGTTCTTGGCCCTATCAGTTGTCCTCCACTTCAGCTCAGTTTCCCTGCAGAAAGGGCACACCCTAGTATCAGACTGATAAAAATTGTCACAAGACACTCTCAGGTTTATTCGTGACAAATCCTGACTAAAATGAAAGGAAGACTATGAAACTATTTCAAAATGCACAAGGCTCCTAAGAACTGCTGAAAAAAAATATTTTCATGCAGGAGGGTTTTATTCTGCTGAAACCAGAATATGCACAGATCCCAGTAAGGAATTCAAGCCTTCTTATTTGCTAGTATCTTCTGCCAAAAAAAAAAAAAAAAAAAAAAAAAAAATTTCCCTGCAAATTATTTGAATCTCCCACGTAAGAAAGAAAAACCTGAAAACCTGTTTTAATACAAAATTTTCCATTATGATTCTAAAAAAAAAAAACTTTCTGTCATGAATTCATGTGTATTTTTGCTACTTTACAAAAGCTTAACAATATTGTTAATTAACTGGGTTTTGGTTGTTTTCTAGAAGAAAAATAAATTTCATTAAATTGGTGATTGTTATCAGTAGTGCTGAAGATCCTTAAATTCTTTAAAACAAAAAAACATGTCATTGTTGTAGTCTTTCAAGAGTTACAGGGTACGAACTTGACTCAAAACAATTGAAAAATGACACCTCCAAATCCAAGCTCTATCTAGACATGAACCAGCGGATGTGGGACTGTCTTTTTTTTGTGTCCTTACTAAAGAACTTTGCCCCGGCTTTGCTTCTGCTATTTGCTTGATCTCACTTCTTTTATATTTTTCCTAGTATCACTGTCTTCATACCAAAACTACTTGAATGTTTATCACCCACATCAGAAGTAGGTAACACCCACCATTGGGAAGCACAGAAAAAGCTTGGTAGATAAGGAGACATAGTAAGGTCTTCTGAGAAAGAAGTAAGGTCTTATAGAAATGTGGCTCTAAATCAAACTATCTGCTTTATGAGGAGAAGCAAGTGATGTAATAAGAGAAAATAAATAAATTTAAAAGTCACGCCTGTTATTATTATTATTATTATTATTATTGATTTTTTTTTTTTTTTAGGAGAAAAAATTAATTGATTTCAGAGAAAGCTCAGCATAACAAGACATCAGGTCATGTACCACACTGGCAAGGAATAAAAAAAGTCTATAAATAAACTGGAAGAAATATAACATGAAACACAGTAAAAACTGCAAACTCTGCAACCACAGCATTGTCCAGCATGTCATACCCTTCCAGAGAATTACCTTACCTTAATTAAAATATTGCTTTTGCAATTTCTCTAGATACCCTAAAACTGTTTCTAAAGACATACACAGCAATTCATGCTAAGCTAACTGGTCTGTAATTTCCTATTATAGCACAAGATCCTTTCCTCAATGATTGGATTATGCTGGCCACTCTTCATCCTTCCGGGACTTCTCCTAAACTGAGTGAATTGGAACAACATATGATAAAGCTTTTCCAATTCCTTTCCTCACTTCTTTTAGTCCTCTTTGAAGACTGCTATCTAGTCCTGTGGGCTATATGAATTTCAGGTATTATCTTTATCAAATTCTTTATAGGAATCATGGTCTTTATTATCTATATTAGTAATCTGAATTATGATGGTTGCTACCACCCCAAAATATAGTACAAAACATGTTTTGCTTTCTTTTTTTACCCCTATAAAGGATCAAGTAGAAAGTCTGTGAAATAAAAGCCTGAATAAGAAATGATCTGGAGATTTTTCTACCATTGCAGAAGTTTCAGCTGGAGGGTGTGCACCATCTATCCTGGGGATGTCTGACAACTCTACCCAAATGGAGTTGCTGAAGAGTCTGTAGTGCAGACTACAAACTGGAGGAAGTGCCCCTAAACCCTTTTTGTGAATCAGGGACAGGCAGCAGAGCCACCTAGGGAAGATGTGTCCACATGGAGAACCCGCTATAGAAGATGGCTGAACTGCAGGAGGCAGTGAGAAGGTGCCTAGCATCAGAAAGACTAAAAGGAGTGAAACAGCTGATTCCAAACATGATCTACAGGGAGTCCAAAGCACATAGCCAAATAGCCAAAGACTCCTCCAGCAGCAAACCAGCAGGGAGAGGGAGCAATAATGCAGCAGTACAGAAGCTTGCCATGGCAAGGACCCGCAGGAAGAACACATTTCCCCCGAAAACCTGAGATCCCCTTGAAGAACCACTTTTCTGCTCTGCAGACTGAAGAGGCTGTGGACATTGACTATGTAGATTTCAGTAAAGCATTTACCACAATGTCCCACAGCAATCTCCTGAAGAAACTGGCTACATGTGGCTTGGACAAGGGTACTCTTTGTTGGGCAAAAAAATGTTTGGATGGCTGGGCCCAGAGAGTGGTGGTGAATGGAGTTATAGCCAACCGGCAGCTGGTCACTAGAGGTGTTTCCCAGAGTTTAGTGTTAGGGCCCGTCATGTTTAACACCTTCATTGGTGATCTGGAGTGGGGATTGAGTGTATCCTCAGTAAGTTCGCAGAAAACACCAAGTTAGGTGGGAGTGTTGATCTGCCCAAGGGCTGGAAGACTCCATAGAAAGATCTTGACTAACTGGATTGATGGACAAAGGACAACTCCATGGGGATCAATAAGGCAAAGTGCCAGGTCCTCTCTTTGGGTCACAACAAGCCCATGCATCACTACAGACGTGGGGAAGAGTGCTTTAAAGCTGCTCAGCTGAAAAAGACTTGGGCGTGCTGATCAACAGCCAGGAGTGTGTCTGGGTTGCCAAGAAGGCCAACAGCATCTTGGCCCGTATCAAGAACAGTGTGGCCAGCAGGGCCAGGGAAGTGATCATCCTGCTGTACTTGGCGCTGGTGAGGCCACAGTTCAAATCCTGTGTTCAGTTTTGGGACTCTTACCTCTGAAAGAACATTGAGATGGTGGAGCACATCCACAAAGGTTAATGGAGCTGGTGAAGGATCTAGAAAACATGCGAAGCAGCTGAGGGAACTGGGGTCGTTTAGCCTGGAGAACTCTCAGAGAGGACATCATTCTGTCACATCTCAAGTGAAAGGTGAGAGGAAATGACCTTAAGCTGTGCCAGGGAGGTGCAGATTAGATACTAGAAAAACTTCTCTTAGGCATTGGAATAAAGTTGCCCAGGAACATTGTGGAGTCACAGTCTCTGCAAGTGTTAAAGAGGCGTCTGGATGTGGCACTTGGGGATATGGCTTAGGGGTGGTTATGATGGTGCTGGGCTGATGGTTTAACTTAATGGTCTTGAAGGTCTCTTCCAAACCTGATGATTCTGTGATTCTGTATTATCTCTTTGAGGTAAAATACAAAAGCACACAAGCAGTTCAGGAGGTTCCTGGATAATATTGATGATAACTTACTTCTTCAAATAATAAAGGAGTCAACAAATAGAGGTGCTATGCTGCACCTTGTTCTCACAAAAAAGGAGGAATGGTAAATTTAAGGGCAGCCATGAAAATGGTGGAATTTTAAGGTAGCAAGAAGAGCACACGACAAGATTACTTCCCTGGAATTCAGGATAGCAGATTTTGGTCTCTTCAAGGCTCTGCTTTAAATGGAAAAAGGACCCAAGAGAGCTGGTTAATATTAAAGGATCATCTCCAGAAAACTCTAGAGGGATGAAATAAAGAGGAAGTCAGGCAAAGGCAAAACAAAAGATCTTCTATAGTTATGTGGTAGATTGAAGACTAGGGAAAAAGTGGGCCCTCTCTGGTAGGAAATGGGAAACCTGGTTTTCCAGGACATGGAAAAGGTTGGGGTACTCAACAATTTTTTGCCTCAGTCTTCACCATCAAGATTTCCAGCCACACCACCCAAGTTGCAAGATGTAAAGGGAGGGATTGGGAGAATGACGAACCGCCCTCTGTAAAAGATCAGCTTCAAGACATCTAAGCAACCTGAAGGAGTTAAAGTCCATGAGATCTGAAGAGATTAATTTCAGGTGCTGGGGGAACCTGCAGATGAAATGGCTAAGCCACTATCAATCATATTTGAGAAGTTTTGGAAGTCTGGCAAAGTTCCCACTGACTAGAAGAGGGGAAACAAAACTTCCACCTTTAAAAAGGGGGGGGGGAAGGAAGAGCTGTGGAACTACAGGCAAAGAAGTCTCATCTCTGTGCCCAGCAAGATTATGGAATAGGTCTTTCTGAAAACTATACTAAGACTCATGTAAAGTAAGGAGGTGATTGGTGACAATCCTCACAGCTTTACCAAGGGCAAATTGTTCTTGACAAATTTGGGGGCCTCTTAGGATGGGGTTACAGCTTTGGTGGATAAGAGGAGAGGATCTGACATATCTACCTAGATTTGTGCAAAGATTTTAACACTGCCCTGTATGACATCCTTCTCTCAAAATTGAAGAGGCATGGCTTTGATGGATGGACCACTTGGTGAGTAAGGAACCGGCTGGATAGTCACACTCAAAGAATTGCTGTCAGTGGCTCAAAGTGGAGATTGGTTTCTCTCAGAGCTCAGGATTGGGACTGACACTGTTGGTGACATGTACAGTGGGATTGAGTGCGTCCAGAACAAGTTTGTTGATGACACAAAGCTGTGTGTTGGAGTTGGCATACTGGAGAGACAAGACACCAGCCAGAGGGACCTTGACAAGCTTGAGAGGTGGGACCATGTGAACTTAATCAAGAAAAGAAGGTCAAATAAAATGTCTTGTATCTGGTTCAAGGCAACCCCAAGCACAAACACAGCCTGGGCAGAGACTGAGTGAAGTCCTGGGGGTGTTAGCTGATGAGAAACCAATGTGGCTGGACAATCTGTGCTTACAGCCTAGAAAGTCAAATGCCTCCTGGGCAGCTTCAGAAGATGTGTGACAGCAGGTAGAAGGATATGATTCTGCCCATTTAATCCAGTCTCATGTGACTCCACCTGAAGGGCTATGTTCAGCTCTAGAGCCTTCAACAGGACTGTTGAAGTGAGTGCAGAGGATGGACAACAACGAGATTAGAGGAACTGAAGCACTTCTATGGGGACAGGCTGAAATGGGGCTGTTCAGCCTGGAGAGGAGGCTCTGGGGAGACCTTACAGATGTTATAGGTACACAAAGGGGGTTACAAGAAACCTGGAGAGGGACTATTTGCAAGGACATGTAGTGACACAACAAGAGGTTATGACTTTAAATGGAAGTAGCATAGGTTTGGATTAGATATGAGGAAGAAATTCTTTACTGTGAAGGTGGTGAGACACTGGAACAGATACCCCAGAGAAGCTCCATCTCTGGAAATGTTCAAGGTCGGTTAGACGAGACTTTGTGCAACTTGGTCTAATGGGTGGTATCCCCACCCATTGCAGGGGGGTTGGCATCCCTGCCCTTTGCAGAAAGGTTGGAAATAGACAATCTTAATCCTTTGCTATCATTCTGTGGTTCAATGATACAATTTATTTACAGAATTTTCTTTTTGAAATATCTTGGGGTGCCTGCCAGCCTGCTGTCTTCAAGACAGATGACAGCAGATACTGGCCCGGCATCTTGGGAATGTCTGCCCCATGGCAAAGACCAATTGTTCTCAGACAAGCAGGATGAGTAGTTCTGAAAACTGCATCTAGCCTTTCTAACTTGTAAGAAAAGTTTTCTTAACTTATTTTTAAAGTTCTGGCTCTAGATACAGCCATCACCAAAGGTTTTTCCTGAGCAAAAGGAAAGTTAAATCATGTTTCTTTTAGAAGAATTTTTAAAACATTAGTCTGGACAAAGCACAAAATGTTAAGATCATAAATATCTCTTAATTGTTTTATTAAATGTGACTTAAAGTCTTCTTATTGGGATCAGTGGAAGTTAGATCCTCAACACTTTTGAAAGATTTTGCTTCGTCTTTTGCAAGCAATTTGAGTAATACCAAAGGAGTCTGAACATTTTTATAGATTTTATCCTTCACAGACCTATGGATATTAACTGAGGTTAATGATTTCACTCTAATGATGTTATTTGCTCCCTGGAGATTAACTTATAACCATGCACTCTGATTTCACTGATTTCTACTGAATTACCTTGTAGTTGTGAAAGCAAAGCAAAGCTAGATGTTGTCATATCTATTGGCCATATCTAGCAGATAATTATTTATTGTAGCTTGAATATTCAGGATATTGGACTCAGAATATTAGCATTGAATGTCTGTCCCCTTCTTATGGAACTTTACAGAAAATATGGCTATTAAAACAATGCTTGTTCCATTTTTAGCAGTGTCATTTTATGCTACTGAATTTTCTAGATGATTAGATTTTCCTTTGATGTTAAAAGTACAATGCAAGGGTATTTGTCTCTCTAGACTTTTAGTGTAATTCCATGGCATGTTTATTTAGAAGGCTTCTGGTGAGTCCTGCGATACCAAGTACATTACGTTTTTTCACCCACAGACCTCTTTCACCTTTTCCTTTTCCCTTGGATTATGAATTAATAATCCATGCATTCATATTTTCCACTTGTCAAACTCAGGAAGCAGTGAAAATAAGCAGCACAAATTGGCAGATAATGCACCTTATTTCCATGTAGAAGCAGGTGCATTTTCTTCAGCATAAGTGGCAAGATGACACTGATCCACTTTGACAGGCAGGCAGATCTAAAATTACTCAGCACACTTTGCCACTGGTTCGGGGAAAGTCTCCCATGAGCTTGTTCTGCAATTCTTCAGTCCCCAGAGTGTTAATTAAAATTTACTGGATAATATTTTCAAGGCTCAATGGTTCTAGTTACAGCAATTATCAGTTACTAAATGTTAGTGGCAGAGATGACACCTGATGATTGGATGCTTTATTTAAGATATTCAAGAGGGTTTCTCCTTGCCTTCTTTTTTTTTTTTAATTTTTCCTTTAGTTCTTGAAAAAGCTAGATCAGCTAAGTGTCTCAATCAGCCTTTAAACTAAAAATTACCCAGATAGGAATTTAATTATCTATTTATCCCTGAGTTTCTTTTCAGATTCCAGTTAAAGTCTTGCAAAAGAGGAACAGAGTTGTTACAAAAACCCTTACAAATGCAGAAGCTCAAAGCCCCCATATATTATAATTTTAGTAAGCAAAACCAGGGGTCAGCTCAGGACAGTGAAAGGAAGAGAGTGCCTTCTAAATAAGCTTGCTGCTCAACAAAGTCTCAGACTGGAGACTTATGCAATAAACTTACGCACACATGCAATAAACAACAGCCTCCTTCAACTTACTGAAGTCCAAGTATCAATAAAATTTACTGCCTAGATTTCTGCCAGTGACTTCTTTCTCTCTCCGCTTTAAGTTTCATCAACATATTGAAACACAATCACTCCAAAAGAAATATTTTTACAATTTTTTTATTACTAACAGAAGAAAGTTTCCTTAGACTTTGATTTATTTTTATTTAGATAATTAATACTTCAGCAACTTTTTCCCAAAATCCAGTCAGTTTCTCTCAATGGTGCAGCATTCCTGCTCGCCAGGAACCTGCTCTTCCTGGTCTCTCTAATACAATGTGGTCATGTCCTTTTTTATGCCTAGGACTGGCCAACTCCATGAATGAGGGCACACTGAAATGGCTAAATAGTTGCAAGCTCTACAGACAGTTTTCAACGATAGGTCATATTGTCTCTGACCCTCGTGCCTCTGCAATAATCCCAGAAGAGGCCCAAAGCTGGTAGGCTTTGTCTCTGACTAGGTACTTCCACAACCTACCTAAAAGGCCAGAAATGTCACTGCAATATTTGTCAGAGAGAGGCAATACAAAAAAGTCAGCACGCGAAACAGAGTGGAAAAAGCATAAAAACTGCAAGCTTATGACCCCCTTCCAGGTGTTAAGTCCCAGGATATAGTTTTCTTCATTTAACTGAAACTGCTTCTTCTGGGCAAGAAAAAAAGAAAAAGAAAAAAAATGCCAGGGAGTGTGAGAATGTAGGACTTAACACAACAAAACTATTTTAAGTTCAACTTGAAAGTCATATCACATAACAAAGTATGGCCTAATGTGAAAGGCAATAGGTTAGCTCCGGGTTCATTAGGTAAGTTGAGCTGACTGAACCAGCACCTGTGTGTCGCTAGGCTTTCCAAATGGCTGAATAGAATTATCATCCCATTTCAGGTGATTCTATGGGAAGAACTGTGTTCTGTGCAGCAAAACAATCTGACAGATCTAGTCAGAAGACAAGATAAAGGCAAAAAGAGAGCCAAAAAGAAAATTAAAATCGTGGAAGACAGCAACAACAACAACAAATCAAAGAATGAGAAGAAAGAGATGGGGAGGGAGCAAAGTTTGACCTTACAGGGGTGAAACATATTCAGAGAAAAAAAAATGAGAAAAATAGATAGTAGACATAAATGCCTTACATAATTTCAAATCTTAAGAAACAACAAAAACCCCTTAATTCCTCTTGTTCAATTGTATTCCATGATGGACATGGTTTGTATCCATTCACATTATGTAAACTACTGAATATCATATTTGACAAATATTCTAGGTACACAGATGGTTTTTCAAAGCTTCTTCAGACCACAAAAATAACATGTTCATCCCATAACATGCTTATGTGCCTACGTCTGAGAGCATTGGAATAAACTTCAACATCAGAATCTCACTAAGCACAAGAGAAAGTGCAGCTACTCAGGATTATTTCAACCAATTTTTTTTTTCTGAGCTGTAAGCAGAGATCCATTGAAATGTGCATTTATTCCTGGGAGCATATTAGTGTCTGTAATGCTTCTGATCAAGAAGTGAGCATAGACACAGGTCTGGAATTAAACAGCAACTAGATATTCCCAGAAATAAGAGGTGATTAGCATTTAAAAAAAAAATACAGCCATACATTGGACTTCCCTTAATTCTAAACCCGTGTTAAGATCTCTTCTAGTATTAGAGAAATTATGCTAAGTAGAGACTAGGAGAAAAAAGCTCAGAGAAAGGAAGGGTGGTAAGTTTAGGTGTGGGCGACTGAGGACCATGAGGTTTATCTCCATCAGACTCAGCAGGACAGTGCTTCAAGGTCACTCTCTCTTACCTCTTTTTAAGCCTGTAGTGAGGATTCTAACCTAGGGAATAAAATAATTTACTCTAGGTTGTTAAATCCTGAAGCAAAATTCTGTTGTCACCCAATTTTCCTTGAGAAAAAAAAAAAAACTGAGGCATCACAACAGTTTGGAGAAATGGGCAGACAGGAACCTCTTGAAGTTCAACAAAGGGAAGAACACAGTTCTGCTCTTGGGAAGGCATAGGCCCCTGCACCACTACATGAAAAAGATGAACATATAAGAAGAAGCATGAAGAAAAGGATCCAGGAGATCTGAAGAAGAGAGAGACGAAGAAAAGCCAACACTGTTGTGTTATGGTAAAGAAGGCCAGCAGTCTGCTGGGCTGCATAAGAACCAGTGTTACCTGCAGGTTGAGGTATATGATCCTTCACTGCTCCTCAGCATTGGTGAGGCCACCACTGGTGTACTGCGCCAACTTCTGGGCTCTCCTGTACTGGAGACACATGAATATACTTGGAGACCATCTAGACAGGAATTAGGATGATGAAGAGGTTGGAGTAACTAACATAGGAGGAACTTCAAAGACAGCTCAGGTTGTTGAGCCTGGAGAACACTCAGGGTGAAATTCATCAAGGTACCTGGCTACCTGAAAGGAGGCTGTAAAGATGACAGATCTAGTACCTGGTAGGTGGTGCCCAGTGACAGAGTGAAAACAATAGGCACAAGCTGAAACATGGCAAGTTTCTCCTCAACAGAAGGAGATACCCTTTCATTTGAAGGATGACTGAGCCTAGCAACAGGTTGCCTCCAAACAGCTGGTGGACTCTGTCCTTGGAGACCTTCAAAGCCATCTGGACAAGGTCTTGGACAACCTGCTCTATGTGAACATATTTGAACAGGGACATTGTTACCTCCTGAGGTCCCTTCAAACTATAACCTATCATCTCCAGTGGCAAGGGACAAAAAGGTCATTCTTCTGTAAGAGCCCTTGGAGAAGATGAGCTGTAGTGCTCCCTCTACTGGCTCACTGGAGCTCGCCAGGAGCTGCCCTGCCACATTGCTGGGCTCCCTGTTTCGAATGTTTGGGTTTGAGGCACCAAGCTCTCATCACAGGACCATGAGGTTCAAACTCACTCACAAGGCCACGAGCAGGCAGCATCTGTACCCACTGTAGGGAATGCTTCCCAATGTTGTGTTGCAGTGAGCTGCCCAGGACTGTGAACTGCATACATTGCAAGTGAAGAACAACCATTGGGAATATGAAGGTTGCTCTTATGCCTGCTGTCAGTGTGTATTGTAGGGGTGTGGGTGTGGGTGGGTGTGTGTGTGTGTGTGTGTATATATGTATATATATACAGATACACATACATCAGTGTGAGAGCATAGTGCCCAAATTGTCCTTGGTGATTCTCAAAAGCTGTCTGGACATGATTCTGGCCAACCTCCTCTGTAGTGATAGCCTTCAGAGGTCCCTTCCAGCCTGTGACTCTGTGGTCTGAAACTCAGTGAGTGGAATCACAATTTTTGTTCCTTGCCTAAAATGTCAACCAGAATAAGCTTGTTATGGAGATATCATTACAGATGCTTCCCCTTTCCATTTTGCTCTTATATCATAAATACTTGGCTAGTATTTGCCACAAAGCTTTTATCTTCATCCTATACTGAATACTGTAATATTTTAGAGATTTCTAAAATATTACAGTCCATTAGTATAGAACAATGAGATATCATTCTGAAAAAATATGCCAACACCACCTAGTTATGTTGTTGAGTGCTGATTTTTTGTTAGGTATGCCTTGTTGCTTTCTAAAACATGGCTTGAAATAGTCATAGGAAGTCTGGAGAATCTGTCAGGAAACATTAGTCCTGTTTTTGACACTGACGGTACTTGGCAGTGCTGTAGCTGGGTTCCAAAAATATTGACAAGATGGTTGAACTGGTGTCTGGATAGCTCTTCAAACTGAATTTGGGCCATTCTGCAAAGTGTGTTGAGTGGGCATTTTACCTAAAAGCATATTTCTTTCTTGCTGTGTGAATGGTTTCTGACTATGTGTGTAGTTGCCAAAATAAATTCTTCTGGAAATAGGAAGATCATCCTTCCTATGTAGAAGAACAGCTAACATTTGGTTGGCAATATGAAGTGAAGGGTTTACTAATGCCAGGAAAGAGTGTTGAGTGAAATACAGGAAATGTTACTTTATATCCACTTCTTTGGCAACACAAAGATCTTGTCAGAGGTTTTTGGTCTAGCTTACTTTTCTTTTTTAGATGTCTTTCTTTGTCTGTTGAATTCCTTAAGAGGGGCTTTTCTTAGAGATCTTTTAATTTGTTGGCCCTTAATCTGTGGAAGTTCACTGCCTTCCAAGGAAGCATTTCATTCATCTTTCATTCATCTTCACTATCTTAAATCAGATTCAATATCAAACACTTTTTGAAAGGAACAAGTTTGTAGACAATCAGCTCTATGACTACAATGACTACAACACAGAGGGTTTATGCACACATTCCTTTCTTTTCCCTGTTTTTTTTTTTTTTTTTTTTTTACATGCTTTTTTCAAGACACCATTATAATTTAAAAGCCCTCCATTCTTAATATTTTCCACAATAAATTTGGGCCTTTACATTAGTTGAAAATATATTCATATATTTCATATGTTTTAAAACAACAACAACACAATAATAATTTTTGAAAATTTGAGGGGAAAAAAAATCAGTGTATAAAAGTCCTGTTAGTATTATAAATAACTTTTTTTCATCCACCTATATTTGCTAGGAGCTGAGTATAGCTTCACTTGCCAAATGGCTTCTGAAGTTTTATAACTCAAGCCACAACATGTTTTATGCTACTTCTCATGTGAAATTAAGGTCTCAACATCATTTACCATTTAGGAAATTTGGCTTTGGTACAATCAAAGAAATGAGAATATATTACAGTTTTGTATGTTTAGGGTGCAGCTAGTCCATGGAGCAAGAAAAAGATCTTAATACGTCTTTTCTTTGCTTATTGTTCTTCTGGAATGTTGATAGTATTGCCAGGCCTTGGTAATGCCTGCTATTTGGTTTTGTGAAAAGACAATAGCTAGTAATGTCTTCCACAACCACTCAAACCTTTTCTGCCCTCTCTACATTAAGCTACGCTGCAATGAAAACTGGTTTTCGTCCAGATGAATTATTTAGCTCTTAACATTATTCCACATTTAAAAGGGTTCTTCAGAGAAAATATTCCTTCTTCACTTCTTTATTTGTTTGGGTTTTTTGAAACAACCTTTTTTCAGTCAATATTCTCCATTAAAAGGTTTTAGCTATAAACCACTATCAACAATTCTAAAAGCAACAAGCAAATAATGTAAATGTTACCTCCTGACATGGGCAAAATACTGCCTTTGAAAAGGTATTGAGCAACAGAAGTATTTCAAAATTTTTAGAAGAAATAGCAATGAGAAAACTTTTTCCCACAATTCTCAAAAAAAAAAAAAAAAAAGAAAGAAAAAAAAAATGTATACACACTGTATAGTGCAGGAGCTAAAAGTCTGTTTTTCCAGATGCGTAAGACCTTGTGTATGTGTTAAACTGATATTTCAATTCTGGAGGAAGTGACAAGGTACAGAATTAAGGAATAAAGTTGTGACAAGGGAGAGGAACAGTGTGGGGGTAAGATGTTTTAAGATTCATTATTATGTACTCATTATCCTTCTGTGATTTTAGTTGGTGATAGAGTGAGCTGTTTTTCCTCAAATTGAGTCTCTTTTGCCTGCAACAGCTATTGGTGAGTGATCTCTTCCTTCCCTTATCTAGAACCTATGAGCCTTTCATTGTCTTCTGTCTTCTGCCCTGTTCAGAAGTGATAGAGCCACTTTGGAGGGCATTTTTCATCCAGCCAAGGTCAACCTGCCACAGAAAGTAAGGCCTTTATGGTATGTACAGTACGAACAATATTGTGTGAGCAAGAAAAATAAATTAGAGAGTGGATGGAGTCCTCATGTGTGCATACATGGGCTTGGAAGAAAATGAATCGCATTAAAAGAACATTAAAAGAACTCCATGCTGAACATCCGAAAAAATAGACAAGTATTGGATTTTCTCTCTCCCAATAAAGACCTCAGACACTATCCATGTTTTTCAGCTGTCGGCTTTATAAAGACTCTTATATATATATAGTGTCTCTTATAGTATAGCATCTCTGTACATGACAGTGTTGACACCAGCTAAAATATCTCAGGCTAAGGTCCAGGAAATGAAGTCACACCAGCAGTCAGAACTGAATCCCAGCCTCTGGCTGGATAAAAATATTTCTTCAGCTCTTCAGCTGCACAAAAGCAGCTTTTAGCAGTACATAAATATATGGACACATACACTTTTTAATTTCACTTAAATACACTTCTCTTCATGATGAGGATAAACAATTTCCAAAAGAAAGTAGTGTGATTATAAGTGCACATTCTTCTTCCTAAAGTGAGCACAAATGAGGTCAGACATTTCCAACATTCTTCACTTCTGGGGATTACAGATTTTAGGAGACACGTTCCCATTTCTCACATTCTGACTCTAGTTATGAAACATATCAAAGCTACACCAAAGAGTCAGCAATTTATATTCATGATATAGGAGGTGACCTTTTCATTCATGAGTGGTGTAGTCATATGGAGTGGCTAATGAGAGAACCCCTACTGAGCACACATAAATTTGAAACCTTCTCAATAATTATTAGACATTTCATTGTATTTATAAACTTCCCTCATTTCAAACTGTCCCTTGATTTATAAAGCTGTCTTAGTTTTGTAAACAGTAATGATAATCTCAGCCAATGCCAAAGACTGATGAACTGTCAGTGTAGGGGCTTCTCTTCCTGGTACTGAATGCCAGAGATACGCAGTGAAGAGTTAAAAACAGAACTGTAGGGGAAAAGAGAGGACAGAGAAGGATGAAAGATGAGTTAGAAGGAATGAGGGAGGGAATATCTGTACTGCATTTCACTGATGATAATCTTTGCACAGTTTATGACACAGAGGCAGTGGGAAGAGTGAGGTAATCATTTTACTTGCCTGTCATCTGCAGAGAGTATTTCAAATTGCAGGGTGAAATTCTGGCTCCATTGAAGTGAGAGACAAAGCTCCTGTTGATTTAAATGAAGGCAAGGATTTCTATGGATTCCCAGAGAGGGGCAGACGGGCAGAGTGGCAGCTGTGCCATCTCCATGGCTGCGTCAGTCTTCATCAGGATCTTAAAAGCTTTTCTTCAGCTCAGTTTCCAAAAATCTATGAAACATTTGATAACACAGATACTTTCTCAAACAAGCTAAACTTTAAAAGTATGATCTCAGAGAATCTGACCCAAATTTGGAACATCTGTGAACAATAAACAGTGTCCTTACAAGTTAATGCATGAGTCTATACATATTTTATTTAACACTTCTGTATTTTTTTTTTATTTTTCCCTTTCCTTTAGCTTTAATCTATACAAAAATGGGCTCAGAGCATGTAACAGATGAAAAAGTACTATCAGTTATGGTTGGCAAACTAGAGAAAGTCCTCCTGTCATGACCGCAAGAAATTTACATCTCAGAGGCAGAAGTTGTCCCAAAATATCTGAGAGTATACAGCTATGAATTTCACTGAACAAACCTTTCTCCTGATTAAAAAGCAATGCGTGGACACACAGGCTGGGGAGGACAGACCTGGTAGGCTTCAGTGCAATGCATTTACAGAAGCAAACTTTTTTGCAGAGGATTTTAATAGATGGAGGATCATGGTAAGTGAAAAATGACATTCAAAAGAGGAAAGTGCCTAACCATGGCATTAGATCTGCTGTGAGAAAGAGAATCTGGAAGAACAAGAGGGAGAAGCTAAGAAATTGGATAAATGAAAACCCAAATGTAGTCTTCCTATAAGCCCCTATTGTATTGCAGGGGGGTATATATTCACAACTTAAATACTAATCTGGTGATAACACAGAGGTGTGATCAGTCAATACGCTAACTGAGTCACCCAACAAAAATCTCTGTTTAATAAAAAGCTGCTGGTATATATTCCTTATCACCTTCAAAACATGAAGAGCTACCTATTTACACTGACACTGACAGCCTACCCAGTACACACATCTTGCAGACACTACTGGGTAGCAATGAGAACGGATGGTGTGGCAAGAAAATACTTTCAACTAGACTATAACAATATCTTTTTGTATGTACAGTATTATGTATTTACATCTATACACACAAGTATCTGTACACGCATTTGGATGTGTGTATATAAAAGATTCTAAAATTACTTAAGTCAGGAAGTGACTTCAGTGTGTCCAGAATATATAAACATACTAATACACACCTATGTACACACATACACACCATACACATGCATGCCAGTATATCTTGAGCATCTGATAGCTATGTTAAAAGTTATTTTGGTTGAAGTCCACCAAAAAATGGGAAGAAGCTGATAATGCCCAATTTTATTTAACAGGGAAAATAGACATCAGATAAAATGTGGGGTTAAACCTTTAGTCTAACTGAATTAATTATTCCTAAGTGAATCAATAGAAAGGGAAATAAAAAAGGATCAAGATGCTTACTTCTGTTTTGAAAGGATAGTAGCAATATATTGGTGAGAGATAGGAAGTTTATGTGAATCAAAAGCCTGTGAATAGGTGATCCAAGATTCTGCGCTATACCAAATATGCCACGATATAATTACATACTCTCACATTTCGTGATCTGTAGAAAGTGGAAAAGCCTTCTGAAGAGACTAAATCTGAATCACAACAAGTTATTTTCATGGTTTCAGACCAGTACAACTACCTGACTTGCCTTCTTGCTTTCTAGGCTTATCTTCTGTGGACTTGGGGTCGGATTTGGAACTTCTTAAATTCACATAGTCTCTATTTATATTCATGAGCAACACTGTTTGCCTTGGATGTCTATGCTGTATATATGACTATTCTGTTTTTGGGAGATGGGAGATATTTGCTTAAGAGAAGAAAGTCTTTTAAATTGAGTGAATATTCATACAGAAAGTGTTCTCTTAGATAGTCACCTATGGGCAAGGTTAAGATGTTCCGCATTTGTGCCAAATATTTATTTGTTCTCATCAGCACAGTGCCATATAATGACTGCTTAACTGTTGTTGTGCTTTAACCCCAGTTGGCAACGAAGACCCAGGCAGCACTTCCCTCACCCCTCACCCAGTGGCATGGCAGAGAAATTGGTGGGTTGAGATAAAGACACTTTAGTAGGTAAAGCAGAAGCTGTGCACACAAGCAAAGCAAAACTTGACATTTAGTTACTGCTTCCAGTGGGCAGACAGGCATTCAGCCATCCTCAGGAAAGCAGGGCTCCATCCTGCACAGTAGTTATGTTGTCCTGAACGTGAGTTAGTTACCTGGCATGCAGCACCAATTCATACACAGAGGGAAGGAGTTTCCATTTTTTGTTCTAGTTGGCACAAAATAGTGAAGTAGGTGGTAATCCACAAAAGGCTGGTTCACTGATCATCAAACCTTTGTGCAGTTTCTATATTTTCACAAGCAAAGATATCAGCATTCATTGATTACAAATTACACAGCTTTTCTATTAATTAGTACTCAAATCCCTATTTGCTTTTCTTTTTGATTTTTCAAATCCCTATTTACGTTTCTTGCTTCTCATGCTAATTAGTCCACATGTGGAATCCTTGTCTCCATTTGTGTCTGGGGTCCATTTGGAGTAGGTAGCCATCACTCAGTGGTTGCTGTCACCCACTGCTGGAATTACCTTAACCCCAGCTACTGCTTGGTTCTGCTGACTTCACTCCTGGTGGCTTTTGCCCAAAAGCCCATTCATCTTGGACTGTCTTCTCTTTTCCTTAGAGCAAAAGATTAGCCAAGCATACAATGTTCACAGTGCAGTTTTTTAATCATAACTTTCCAACTGTAGCTACTGATTTACAACAAAAAAATGTTCAAAGTTAGAATCAAACCTTAAGACTCTGAGACACTGAGGAGCTCAGTATCAGCTAATTAAGGAGACAAATACCACCACTCCAAACATCTCCCCCTTCTTCTTCCAGTAAGCTGAGTATGAAGCTGTATGATCTGGAATATCCTCGGTTACTTGGTATCAGTTGTCCCAACTGTGCCCCTCCCAACTCTCTGTCTACACCCAGCCCACTTGCTGATGTAGTGGGGTGAGGAGCAGAAAAGTCCTTTATACCGGGTAAGCCCTGCTCAGCAATAACAAAAGCATCCCTGAGTTATCAATGCTCTTTCCAGCACAAATCCAGAACACAGCTCCATACTACGTACTTTGGAGAAACTAAATCTACCCCAGCCAAAATCAGAACAACTAGCTTTTTATCAGCATTGCATTTTCCTCCCTTTTTTTTTTTTTCTTCATGTGAATCAGTTTGTTTGATTGCAAAGGCATCAATTTGGTTTGCAAAGAAAAAGCTCGAAGTTTTTCTTATATAAATGTTTTAGGAAAATTAGTGATTAGTGTCACCTGAGCTAGTTTTCTTAAAATTCAACAGACATTTCCATTTTCATAAATTCAAAGTAACCACAAATTTTTCGGTTTGATTCTCAAAAAAGAGAGAATACCTGCTCTAAGAATTGGCACTTTGTACCTTTTTCTTCCACTCCTCTACAGTCTTGAAATCAGATCTAAAGTTAAATGCACAGCTGAAGACCTCAAGCCCTGTTAATGGAAGACAAAGCAAGTATATGAGAACATCAAGAAGAAGCATTTCTCTAATCCTGCTGTGGTAAGTATTTGATATTCTATTCCTCTCACACATACTTTTAATATTATCTGCCCTTGATTCAATAATGGTGAAATAGCAGATATTGGTTTTATATAGGTATGTTACTTCATTTTTATACCAAGAATATGTGAATGCAGATGGTAGAGGATGGCAGTCAATTTTCCTATTGTTAACACTGATGTTATATTTATACTGCTTTACTTCTTTATAGAATATATTTCAACATCTGAAGGTTTTGATATCTGGTACAGTAAACAACACTCTGTCTCTATCTATTATTAATTATGTCAACTTGCTGTCTGCCTAATATTAGGTACAAAGAAGAACAATTCCATATTATTATTCAATATAATTAAAATTATCCTGCATTAAAACCATTCCTGGATTGCAAGGGCAAACACCACAAATGGCAAACAATTTTATTCACTTAAGATTAAATGTAGAACCTTGATTTGGTACCTTTTGTAGGTGTGCTGTGGTAGAGTTAATATAAATTGACACCACATCTATCCTCCAGAGCTTCCTGTTTCACTCCATAAATGGACAATATGGTACCAAGAATAGAACTTTAATGCTAATCATTTACCATAAATGGTTTTATAATAGTTGTACAAACTGTTGCTGTGAGCAACAGGCTAAGGCAAAAAAATTGAAGATCCTGATTTCTTTTCCCTTTCTCATGTGCTGAAAAACCTTGTGAAACCCACTTCATTCTATTGTGCTCTTATTTACCCACCTCTCAAGTAAAAGAGTAATACATTTCATTCATATTTTTAAGTACTTTAAAATCCTCATTCTAAAGGAACCACAGAAGGGATTTATTATTCTTTTATGATATAACAGCTGAAAGTCAAAAGATATAAGCTTTTCTCACATGATGGATGCTAATACATGACTCTAGCAAAGTGGCAAAAGTGGCGTCCTGTACTAAGGATGTGAGCAGCACAAATGGATTTCACTTTCTCACTATTGAACCAGAGCAACAAAGTTCAGTAAAGTTGCTTAAGCATGCAAAGAATACTACTCCTGTGTGGATTAGTGCTATACTTCACAGCAATCCAAACAACCCAAATGCCCATCAGTCACAGGAGACAATAAGAGGTTAAGTTCCAGTAAGTGGTGTTGAGAGCGCTGTGTGAAAAAACTAAAAGTTCTTCCAGAAATGATAATGTATTTGCAACCCTAAGAGCTGGACTGAGCAAAGTCCATGTTATTCGTTTTTTGACATCTTCATTTTAGCAAAGCTCTCAAGTTTTAGTTAGAGCTAGATCTGCTTAACTTTGGGGGGTAGTGGAATGGAATGGAATGGAATGGAATGGAATGGAATGGAATGGAATGGGGAGTCTTACTAAAATAATTTTGCCAGGCTCCTGAGAGAGGATCCTCAGGCATAGGTCATTAAAGTCAATGTAAAAAAGTGAAATGAAGCAGCCAGCAGAGATACCGTAAAGCACATTCCTGCTGTATTTAACAACAACAAAAAAAAAGACAAAGGAAACAAACAAAAAAAACCAACAACAAATAAAGGTGCCATTCAAAGGGGCAGATGAAATCCTGTATTTACCCTGAATTCCTGCTGGAGAGCAACACTGCTGAAAGTCATCTGAGTGTCCTACTCAATGGCAAGTTGAATATGGTAGCCAGGAGGGCCAACCCTGTCCTGGGGGGCATCAGGCACAGCATTGTGACCCAGACAAGGGAGGGGATTGTCCTGCTCTGCTCTGCACTGGGGTAGCCTCACCTCGAGTGCTGG
>VZRN01006078.1:219826-232203 GCA_013397935.1 Dasyornis broadbenti
TCATGCATGATATTCTGAAAAAATCTCATTATTTCTCTTAGTTATACTGATCTATCATAACAGAATGTGTGTGATTCAATCGGGAGACTTACTGCTCCTCTTATTTACAGTCATCATGTATCCATGACATCTGAACATTCAGCTTTAGTTCAGGTTATTAAGTCTTCTCATGAAAATATTTTGTAATTAAATTAGTTTTAAATTATGAGAATTAAGCACTGAAGATAGAGTTTCTGAGACAGAAACAGAAATGGTAAAGAAATCAAAGTTAGATAAGGAGGACACATTGGAACTCTCAACCCTAGATACACAGAACTTCTTTTCCTTTAGGCTAAATGGGCTACCAACCCTCTGCAATGACTTTAAAATATAAAGGTATTGTTTTGACCCACCAGAGGGAGCCCATAATGAATGCAAAAAGAGCACAATGACAATTGAATAGAAAAAATAAATAAATTTCATAGGTACAGTAAATAAATATATATGTGTGTATACTCACACCTTTGCTATGTATCGTATAGCTTTCCTGAGATCTTAGTACTGAAACCAGAGCATCAGAAATAGAGTTTGATAGGAAGTGTGTTTCCATAAAACACCACCAGGGACAGATATGAACAACTAATCTTTAGAATCACAGAATCATAGAATAATATGAGTTGGAAAGGATGCACAAGCATCATAGAAGTCCACCTGCTGGCCCTTGATTCTTGAATCACTCCAAGAATCACACCATGTGCTTTCATCTTTAGATGAAGACTAGACAGCAGTGTTATGTTGAACAGGAACAAAGACCAATTTGATCTGTATTTAATGTCAATGTAGACTACGGATAAAATATTGTATATATTAGAACTTACCAAACGAAAAGAGGAGCTGACTTTGAGTTTGACCTTCCCATAAAGGTCTTAGGGTTTCAGCTAAATTCCAGATTAGTTTGCTTTCTGAAAAGGTGCTACATTAATCATGTATCTGTCACTCACTTTTTCTTTCACATGGAAATCTGTATGTACTGTAAAAAAGCAGGACAAACAAGAACTGAGACTTGTATGTGCATGGGCAGTATCTAGGCAAGGTGAAGCAAGAGTTTCAGTTACTTCTTGCCATCTCTGTAATGTGGAAACCAAAGGTGTGAGTCAGGGGCACAGTAATGCTGAATGTGACACAGTAATAAATACTGACGGAGAAATCTTATTCTCCTTAGTTGCTCCTAGTAATGTCACTGCCAAAACCTTCCTTCTTCCAAAAATAATTTCTTTTCCTAGTGTCTTAGTATTTTCCACACCAATATTTTCATATGCAGAGAAGGCCAAGCAGCATTTACTTGTATAAACTGTGACTCGTTTTGGATTTCTGCTTTTAGGCATGTAGAGTGAAAACTCTGCAAGCAGTGTGACCTAACCATGTCCAAATCCAACAGTAGGGTTTGTTTTTCTTTTTTAATTTTTTGCTATCAAGTAATAAGAAGGTGACCTAAAAATGTTCTAGGCCTTTGGTGATTTCTGGAAGAGAAATAACAACAGACTTAAATGCCCAGCAATTTTGTATGAACAGACTATCAGCTCTTTGCAAAATTGACACTTCTGAAGTTTCTCAAAAAATAGATTAAACATTAGGTTAAATAAAAGTTCCAATCACTGTGAAATACAGTCTTCTGCTTTTCAAATAATTAGGTGTTACTCTCAAATAAAGACTCAGAAGATGTGTTCTACAATTCATCACAAGATCTAAATAATACCTCTTACTCAAAAACTATTCTCATTATCACAAATATCTGGTTTGTTACGCTAACAAATTTCAGACTTCTCATGATGCCAGCACTACTTCTAGGTGGCATTCGATTTTGTGCACCATTAGTACTCATCAAGCCTAGCATTAACCAAAGATGAAGCAGGTGTGTCTCTCAACTCATAAAACCCTTCAAATCCAAACCCACTTACACAGTCTCCCTCTAGTTGCACTCAATTGATTAACTCCAGCCTGTTTATCATTAAATCAATCACTCATTTAATTTAGTAATCCACTAATGCTTCAGTTAAAATGCACCATGTATGTATCTTGGGCCTTAAACAATTGCCCATGGCTACTATGTGTTCTAATCTGTTCCTTAATGCACATTGCTAGCCCTTCATATGTTAAAAGGATGTCTAGATGTGTCTTACTCAAAAAAGATTAATGTTTTAAAAGGCATAAATAATGACAAAGGTTTAGATAGGAGAAAATAAACAGATACTTACCTGCTGTCAGACTGGTGTCTCAGTCACCAAAACTAAGAATGGAAAACTTGACAACTTGAGGATAGATGGCAAACACTGGCTAACTTGCTGCAGTGCTGACCATCACAAAATTTCCTGTGAGGTGGATGGCTCCCAGACTGGATCTAATCTAACTGACTCACACCTAGACATTCCAGTTTAGCAGCTTAAAATAGGATTCATAATAGCCAGCACACTGACCTTATTACAGGGATCTCTGCTGATCCTGGCAATAGGACATGCCTGGAGAGTGCTCACACAGAGGCCTGATAGGAGTCATGTCGAGAAATAACTATTTCTCAGTAATGATTTGATTTAGGTTGTTCAGTTTGTCAACATAGAAGCAGCTCTGTATAGGTGGAAAACGTACACATCTACACATCTGGGTTATTTCTTTTCTACGCATCTGGGTTATTTCTACAGAGGAAGGAAGTCTTTGAAATCAAATCTGTGCATCAGAAAGACTGCATGCAAGACTATAATTTGTCTATAGGCATCAAGTGCTACAGAAGCACAGGCTTAAATATTTACTTTTATGTTGCTGGGTTTTTTTCTCTTCTCAGGCAAGAAGGAGTTTGATATAGAGACTAGAAAAAGACTAATTTGGGTTTTAGCACATTTGCTTAACAGTGCAAGTTCTTGCCTCATAAGGAATCCTGGAAAGTTTTGCCTAGATCAGAAAAGCCGTTGTAAATATAGTTCTGCTCCTGAGAAACTCTTACATACTACTTATTCTCCTTTTCTGAGATTGAATTCATTTTTTGTGCCTATGTTTAGAATCATTATCCCAAATAGATTATCTCCTTTTTTAAGGCCACATTATGATCAACTCTTGAAACCTGTACAAGGGAAATACTCACTGAACACCAACATTTATACTTGGGGAATATTCTTTAAAGTTCTGCTTACCTTCACAAGAGAAACAGACTGCTTTTCTAATGTCCTGGATAAGGAGCAGGACACAGATTCCCTGATCTTGAGTAAGACCCTTAACCTGGAGGGAGGTCTGAAAGGATCAAGATAGCTTATAAGAAGCATGAACCATTTTTTAAACTCTAGTATGTATTGCAGCCCATTTCTGGCAGTATCATGCAAGTGGATTAGTAATCCTGGCAAACTGGTGTTTTCATTTGAAGAGTTTTTGTCCTTGAAATGTCATTTGTTCTCAAAGCAGTAGAAACTGCTCAATTCTTCTTTTGTTTAGTTGGGATTGTTTTTCATGCAAAGGAAAAAAAAAATCACAATTGCTGTATTGCCAGAATAAGATGCCAAGATGTGACCCAGTAGATTTGTCACAGGTCTTCTCATAAAGTTTCGCAGTTTCATGTTTGCTCAGGTACTGCATCTCACACACAATGGCAGTGCTTTGTGGATTTAGAACTCCTAAATGTTTTGTATGTTGCAGGGAGATATATTTGCTGCAGGTAGTGGGACATAACATTAAGAAGATGGTGAAGTAGTAGCTTTGCAAAAACTCCAGGCAGCCTGCATCATAAGCAGTAGAGCCATCTCTTTGGATCACCTCAGCTGAAACTACAATTTGGGAACCAAAAGCAAAATGCATCTCATCATATAAAATGTTATATTATTCTATCCCTGGACAGTTAGTTTTTTTCTAGTCTTGAATACCTTCTTTTTGTAGTAGCACGAATAGGCAGAGACAATTCAAGCATTCCATGAGGCCTTGCAGGTACGGCAAATATCCAGTTCATGTATTACATTTGCAATTCCAGAAAACTCCTGGAAAGTCTTACCCTAAAAGCTGTTAAAAACCCAAGCTTTTGGTAGGTATAAGGGATGGTCCTCCAAAGAATATATGACTGCTTAAATGCTATCAAGAAAAAAAGTAATAAAGATACAACATTCAGTGTAGAGGAGGACTACCAGGAAAGTCCTTCACAGAGATTTTTCCTAGGACTAATATTCATAAATGATCAGGAAATAACAATTTGAAAAATGAATTGATAATGATGTACAGCAGTTGATGGAAGGAAATGTAAAATTACTAAGGTTTTTATAAGAATTTCATAAAAGAAAGTGACAGGGAAAACCAGATTAAATTAAGTGGTGCTAAGTTAAAAATAAGAAACAGAGAGAAAATGTGTGGTCGAAATTAAAATTTACTGGAAGCAAAAACGATTTCAGAGCTACCATGGACAACTCTCTCAGAAGTAAAAATAAAACCAGACTGCTAACAACTGTTAACATTAGAGAATAGCAATTAAACAAGTATGTATAAAAGCCTATAACAACAGTTTAAGTTGTGATACTCCATCTTAAAAGACATGAAACAGAACTATAAAACACAGGAAGGACAAGAGGTGTGGTCAGGAGTATGGAGTGATTTCTGTAAAAACAGTAAGCAAAGAGGCTTTTCAACCTCAGAACAAGATGGCCAAGAATTTGAGAGGTATCTATGAAACCACTAATATCTTGAAGAAAGTCAGTAGGTGTGGTTATTCGCTATTCCTGACAGACACAACCTAGGAGGAACCAAATAAAATTAGTTTCCAATGACTTTAAAATAAAAAGAAGCAATTTCTTTAAGCAAAATGTAATTAAATTTTGGCATACGCTGAAATAATGATATTAATAGAAGAGGAGTGAGTAAAAAGGCATTATTAGAAACAGCCCTGAAAACAGGAAGATCACCAAAGAAGAAGGAGTAGGAGGTATTGAAGGAGTGAGAGCAGAGATTCCAGTATAGCCTGTGGGAAAGAGTGGTGGAGAAGATATTTCCCTGCAGCCCATTAAGGACCTCATGGCAGAGCAGGGAACAAAGGCAGGAGGAAGGAGTGGCAGATGTGAACTGTTATGAACTGACCGCAACACTCCTTTGCCCACCCCACTTTTTACTGCTACTCTGTGGAATAAAAAAGTAAAGGAGTTAGGAATAAAGGAGTCAGGAATAAAGGAGTGAAGATGAGACTGGAAGTAACAGTGTGAAAGGTGTTTCAGGTTTTGTCTTTGTTTCTCACTATCAATCTCTATTTAAATTGGTAATAAATTAAGATAGTTAAGGCTAGAAGAATGGAGACTAATCTGTGTTTCTCTGCTTCCTTTTCTGTATCTGTAAGCAATGAGTCTTTGTCCTATCAATGAGGAATGGGAAAAAGGGCTGGCTAAACCTCAGGTGTGATTCAGTGAGAAAATTATTAGGCAAAGACCTCACATCTGAAATGTAAAATTTACCGTGCTATTTTATACAATGCAAGGAGCCAAATATCTCTGTTAGAACTGTTAGAGTTTGAGGGAGGTTCAAAAATGTTGGCAAATAGTATGAGAGATAAGTGCAGGCAATATGTTTGGAAATGATTGTGCGTGATGGAGACCAGGTGACAGAAGATGAAAGTCACACAACAAACTGATGAAGGAGTATATTATGTCCCCACATGAGTCTTTCTAAAGGAAGAAATATCCTGACTTGGGGCACTACACAAGGATGCATGATATTGCCACATATGGCTTGTCCACAGGCATAACATGGATCTGAGAATCCAGTGAGAGCAGCCAGAGGACTGACAAGCAAATAATCGAAGTGGAGTACACAGAAGTTCTCTCCCCAGTCTTAGTAAAATTTGTAAGAATCAAGTCACCCTACACTCATATGTAATTCGTAATAACTCAATGTCAAGTACTTCCAAAGAAAGGAGAAAATAAGTCAGTAAGGAAACAACTTTCAATGTCGAGCACTAAAGGGATAATTATAAACAATAGAAAGGACTTTTTTAATTATGAAAAATACCGTGACAGGATGCTTTTAAATTATATGTAATGGAAAACAAGGTGAGTCACATAATCATACTCTTTTTGACACATAACAATCTTCATCAGTGATCTTCATCCTGCCCCCATGTCAAGCTGTATTAAGGGGGCAGGCTCCCTGAAATATGTGAACATGCAGCTAATCTGGTACACTGAAAATGGTTATGAACTCACAAGAATTGCATCTTTTGAAACCACTCAACTTATTGTAGAACAACTGCTTGTGAAGATATAAAATATTCATTGAATATCTCTTAACTTAAAAAAAAAAAAAAACAGCATGCAAGATTGAAGACATTACAGATAGAATATTTATGATATAACCTAAAATCCTTTCAGAATTTGCCAAATGAAAGATGAGAGATGCTTAGTGTGGTGGTGTTCTGATTACTTATATACTTGGTAAAGAAAGACAAAATATAACCACTGAGGCTGAAGTCAAAGTATTAACTTTAGGTTTGGGGACGGTTTTTTGTTGTAGTTTGTTTGTTTGATTTTATTATTGGAATGTAGTATAAATTCCATAAAACTTCCAAAGAATTTTTGTCCCATACCTAAGCCTGTAATAAAGGATTTGGTGTTGTTTTTTTGGTTTTTTTTTTTTTTTTTTTTTTTTTTTTTTTTTTTTTTTTGTTTTTTTTTTTTTTTTAGTTTTTAGATTCACCTGATAAACTGGTAGCATAGCCCAATGGCTCAAATCTTAAAAAAGGAGTTCACTGAAAAATTTTACTCCAAAGCAAACTTATATAAACTAAATGACCACTGTTTCCTTTCAAGGTGCACAGGAACCTGGTAGAATATAACAGAAGAGCAAATGGAACTAGGTTCTTTATATTTCTCAGGAACATTGTTTATAATGCAAAAAAAAAAGCAGTTTAACAGGGTTTTATCAGGATACAACCCAGCTGACATGATTTCCTTTTACTGATACCTGAAGACTACGACTTATATTTTTGTAGAAGAATGTCCTGTGAAAAGGCGACCAATTACATTTTCCTACTACCATTTCAACTGAGCAATTTAGAAGAATTACAAAAAACTCATATGCTCTTTAACGTTTCTGGCTGGTAATTTTACCTACTTAGGATAAGACTTAAGGTCATAGCTACACAATAAAGGTAGAACTCATGAGGAGCACCAGTTCCATGGAGAAAACCTTACATCACTGCATGCTTAGAATTTCTGGTTATTGTAAGCGTTAATGGAGAGGCAGAGATTAAATTAATGATTAACTACGTCAAGGAATTTTTATTCTTTTTATTTTTTTTCTAGTAGTTTTCCATTCCTTCTGAATGGATTGTGATTTAATCAGATTGCCAAAATTTGTTCAGAAATGCAAAGTTATATCATATAGGATAATATTTGCTGCTGGTAAAGGAATCATGTTTAGAGAACTGGATGGACCCAGAAAACTACAGGTTCATGTGATCAGTGATATAAGCAGTAGCGAGCAGTTTCTCCAAAAATGAGAAAAGATCTCTGTCAAAGAAAAAAAGATGACCAGCTTCCATGAATTATTACTTTTAGACCTTGAAAAACTGAATTTAAAGAAACATTTTCCTAGTAAGTAATATATCTGTCAGTGTCTTTTTTTTAGAAGTGTACTATTCAATTCAACATTTTTATCCCCTCTTTCTGCAAGCCTATTTTACAAACATTGTCCTCACTTTCCCTCTTCATTCTTCCCCCGCCTGCTCTAACTATGGTGGAATTTCAAACACAGCAATCAAACTCCCAGATGAGTCAGATTTGCTTATTGTATTGTACTCACATATGTAAAAGAAATTATGTCATCTGTGTTCTCATTAATTATTAATATTAAGAGGTCCTATTTAAAATTCTGCTCTTTACTCTTTTTCTCTGACTGTCAGAGAGGGCTTTGAGGGTTTTTGTTTTTTCTTTTTGTTTTTCTCCTATTAAACATTCTAAACACTAAGAGACAGTGATTTCTTACCCTGTAGCTGTTTAGAGAAATCATTCTGTCTTAGTGTTTTACCACTTATGTTTTTCTTTTTGATAGGAAAAACATAAAGCTTCTTTCTGACCACAAACAATTCTCAGAATTACCAGGTGGCATTCTGGGGTAAAACCATGCTGTCTAATGTTGGAAACAAGTTATTTGTATGTCTTCGTATCAATTTTATTATTATTATAATTTTATATATTAAATCAACATAACTTTTACAATGTCTAAGTAACTTCACCTTATAAGTTCTACTTTCATAATTATTTTGAGGATAGTCCTACAAAGAGATTTAAGCATTGCAACAGAAATTTAATTCAGTGTATTTCTATTGATAAAAAACCACAAAAAATGCATGTATATTTCATTTTCTTGACTGAGTATTTGAGATGTACACAAAGTTATGAAATATTGTATGGATATTCAGATGGTAGAATTAAGAATGTGAAATCTAAAAGACTATGCCTTGATTTCAACAGGATATAGTGTACTGAAATCTGTTCCATTTTCAAGACTGTCCAGTACTGAAAGTTTCACAGAAAGGAGAATAGTTCATTTTGGCAGACATGGAATAATTTGTATAAATGCTATATCTGTCCTAATCTTTGTAGCCAGGTGTGCTTTAATGTCCTCCAGAATACAGCCTTAATACCTCCCAAAAGGTTTTGCTGTAGTGATAATTAGAATTATGACCATTTATACTGTCCTATAATGTTGCACAGAGATGTGGACAGAAGCATATTGTGTGAGCCACTGCATTCACAAATATGCATTGATGTTTTTAACCGGCAGTTTTTTCTTTCTTGAATGATCTCTTGTTCTTGAGTTTTGCAATAGCGAAACAGGATGTTCTTTGCTATTTCTTCCCTAACATTTACTATTTTTTCAATTTTTATCCTGTTTCTTCTTCTTCATTTCCTCTCTAAGATTAAAAAATCCTTTTTCAGTCTCTCTAAAGTGTTTTTCAACTCCCTTAACAGACTTCTCTTCATAATAATTTCCTTCATCTTTCACTGAACAGTTTCAACTTCTTCAATATCCTTTTCGAGATAGGGAGACTTATATTGCTAGAAAATTGAAAATTTTTGTTGAGGGCCCTACTGTTATTTTCTTTAGAGTGATAACATACTATCTGTATCATTCCCTTTATGGGATTTAAAAGTTTTTAAAGACAAAAGCTGAGTAACAAGAGAAGTTTTTCCTTCCAAACAGCTGGGCTTACTTAGCACAATCAAATAGCTTTGAAGTTTCTTTGAAGACCTTTGAAACACCTAAGTGTTTCCTATGACCTGATACAGTGCTATTTCATTAATCTTGTTCTCTTTTGCCTGTATATGTGCTTAAAACATTATATAGGAACTCAATATGAAATCCCAATGGGCTCTGCTACCAACACTTAAAGTCAGTTTAACCTCAGTCTTTGCTTGCTTTCTTTTGTCTGGTATTTATCCATGATGTTGCATATTTTTTCTCATTATAAATATTTAGCTTCTATAACAGCCCACAAAGATGATCTCTCTCAAATATTTTCACAAGTCTCTCTAAATAGCACCTAGTCATTCATCTCCTTCCAACACTTTACTGAAATGTTCAAAGAATTGAACTAAGGGACACATAAAAAATAACTTGCACAAAAATCCCCTATCAGAGGATAATTTTCAATTTTTCAAAATATTTTCACTACCAAGTTTGTCATACAGGAACATAAACGATGAGGATGAGGGTAGGGGAGTGTCATAGAATGGGAGTTCTCAACAAGCAGCACAGATTTTAACTCCTTGGCTGGCTCCAGTAGCTGACAGAAAGCAGTTAAAAATCTCACCCTGCCACAGCTCTTACTCCATCCCAGCAGGTTTTCATAGCATTAAATATTCTTCCAAATGAAAACACCTGAAGTCCCAGTTTTCAAGGATTAAGAAAGATTAAATCTTTCTGGCAAAAGCTAGAGGAAAAAAAAAAAAAAAGTCCTTTCTACTCTATTGCTTGTTATTGATTAGATCAGGAATTATTGCTAGTGGTAAGGTCTGGGGAAACTCTCCAGTGGCACATTTGAGAGAGCCTAGCTTGAATGAGCAAAAGGAAGACCTACCTAGTAGACCCTAGTCACATAACTGAGGAGACCTAGCACACTTCTTCTGGTACACTCAGGTGTCAAATGCCAATAGCTTTGAACAGCAGGTAAACTGCAAGTCAAGTTAATGGGTTCTGTGCTCTTTGAGTTCTATCTGGAGAAAGCAGCTTAACAACAGCAGAAAATTTCCTATTGATCACAGAAGAAAACTTTTTAGCATCCCCTCAGTACATTATATGCCATAATAATTTGCCTTTTATGAATGGAAAAATGTGTCAGTTTCACTTTGGCTAGTTTCAGAAAATTCCTGTGGCTTAGCAGCTAAGTTTTCTGTTGTTTGGTGGTTTTTTTGATTTTTGGTTTTTTGGGGTTTTTTTTTTGTTTGTTTTGGTTTGGTTTTTTTCATTCTGGTTTTTTTTGTTGTTGTTGTTGGTTGGTCGCTTTGCTTTGTTCTTTTTTTTTTTTTTTTTTTACAGGTATTTTAGCGCTTCTTGATTATTCCAGTGAGTCATTTTAGTTTGTAAATCAAAGAATCATAGAATCATTAGGGTTGTAAAATACCTCTAAGATCACCCAATACAACCGACAACATAAGCACCACTACTGTGTTTACCACTAAACCATGTTTTCAAGTGCCATATCCAAGTTTTTTTAACATGTCCAGGGATGGTGACTTCACCACTTCTCTGGGCAGCCTGTTGCAGTGTTTGATAATCCTTTCTGTGAAATGCCTAGGAGAAAAAGAGGAAAAAACCCTCTTATATCATGACTTTCCTGCCGTACTACCTTTTTATTTACTATGCAGTTAATAGTTAATACAAATATTGCTTTGGGATCTGAAAACAAATAAGGCGGTGTGCAGGAAGGAAGCACACAGGTACCCCAGAGTCGTTTTACTGTGAGAATAATGGTGATGATAGTAATTAATAATTATTCTGTGCCATTGGAGAATTCCACTAAGTGGTAATCTCCTGTTTTGAAAGTTCTAATATTTTATTTCTGCTTGCTGCTAACTATCAAGTAGGATGCTAATGGAAAGGTGGATGACCGATACTTTAATAATCGTAACTGTAATCACATAAACTCTTATAAAGCTAACCTTTAATTACATTAGTCGATGTAGAAAACTGGTTGCAGTCAAAAACGTAAGTTATGGTGGGAATTAATTTTCAGTCTAAAACCTGAGCTTCTAATATTTTGAAAGGGATAGGTATAAGAAGTTTTATCTTGAACAAGTATTAAAATCCTTGGGATTCTGAGAAGGATAGTGTGGTATTAATGTAAGGTATAGGGCTAATAGTGGATAAGAGAGAGGAAATAAATTATTATATTTAGAGAAGTACACAGTTCAGTGATCAACTAAACAGCTCATCTTCGGTAATAATTAAATCAAATAGATATTTCTGAAAATTTTACTGAAGTAATTTAGTAAGTCAAGAATTGGAATATTAAAAAGCAAAAGTACAAGTGACCTCACGATTGAAATTTGGAGCATAAGCTAAAACTGACTGGATGGATGGGTGAAAATTTTGCAAAGAGTGGCATCTCCACAAAAGAGCAATTTGTCTAAGTCACTAAAAGACATGTGTGAGATTTTAATGTTCCTGCTCTCCTCACTCATAGTGTCACATTTTGAGGCAGCTCTTTACTTTTACCCTCAAGATCATGCTGGAATAAACTGCCAAACATCTCTTACACCTCCATGCCATCTAATTATAGCCTGTAACACTCGAGAATGCTGACAGTGCTGAGCTATTGACTCTTGACACTCTCTAAAGCACTTAATTATCTTTTCACACAAGCCCCTTTGAGACCTGTCAACTTCTTTGTATTGTTTATAAAAAAGTTGCATATTAAGATTTCAGGATTGCGCACCTGAAGTCAAACTTGCACATACACATGGGCTATTAAAAGGAGAACTTAATAAATGACAGGAGGAAAGATGAAAGAATTTGACTTGGTAAGACTTCTCAATTAAGTAAAAGAAGAAAAAATTGGCCCTTTACAAAGATTCCTGGAAAAAATGGAAAGAATTTGAGGCTTTTGATTAATTTTACCAAAGACTAAAGGGGAAAAAAACACCAATAATAAATGGTTTGTATTATTTATTCTTACTTCATGAGATTAGGATCTAGGCTCAAAACTTAGTCTTTTTCCAAGGAAAACTGCATTTAGACATCTCAGGAAAAAGAAAAAAAGAAGTTAATTTATCAAGACCTCCTATGTTCCCTAGGACCCTACCAGATATTACTAAAATATAAAGAAAATTTTCTTAGTTGAATGAAATATTGTGGTTAATAAAATCCAATTATTAAAAAAAAAAAAA